>OY829513.1:12355415-12760292 GCA_963691665.1 Clepsis dumicolana
GCCCCCGCCCCCCGCGCCTCGCCCGCCGCCCCCGCCCCCCGCGCCTCCACCGCGCACCTCGTCCCCGACGCGCACCCTGCGCACGCGCTGTTAGCCGTCGCTCACTCCTTGCTCTTCACCGCGAACACCATCGCGACGCAGCCTGAGAAAGAACCCCTTCTACCCATAGAAGAAGCCACCATGCCTTCGGAAGACGTCAGCGATTTAAGGGACGTGGTCGACGCCATAAACAAACTTTGCGACACGATGAAAACGTCCAGCTACGACGACGAGACATTCGAGGACTGCTCCCAAAACGAGAGCGTGGATTTACCTCTCTTCGTCGCCAACGAAGAGATAGTACCCGAGGAAGCGATCGTCGCCGAAGTCGAGAGCGACCCAGACTGGTACGTGGCTTCCCACATAGAGACTGTTAGCCCTGAAGAAGTTATATTTAAGAAAATTGAAAATTACAACACGGAAACGTGGAGACAGTCCGTGGCGCGGCTGGAGATGGCCAGCCCGGAGGACGTGGTGGTGCATAAAGTGGAGACTTACTCCGCGGAGAGGCGGAGCGACTCGTCGATGTCGCTGCCTTGGGCGGCGGAGGACGGCGAGACCGTAGCGTCGGACGAGCCGGCGCTCGCGCACTGCGAACCGTTCAGCGAGATGTATTACACCGCCTCGTCGGAGGTGTCGTTGCTATCGGATTCGGAGCCGGCGGACAGGGGCCACGAGGAACCGGCCGCGGATGTCAAGGAAGATGATCGGAAGGAGTGCGTCATCGCAGGCCACGTGGCCGCCATGCGGGAGCGGTTCGAGAGCATGACGCGGACCAACACGCCGTGCCCGGACCTGATGCGGTCCACGTCGCCCTCGCTAGATGTATTTAGGAATGTAACGCCCTCTCCCGATCGCTTAGGGTAGTGGTGGGTCTACAGGTCATTCCACCAGAAGTATAATGAAAGTTCGCTATATTTTAAGAGTTGCATGGCTTGAACAGTGGAAAGTGAAGGGTTTGGAACGGAAGACTATGTACTTCTGGTAGAACTTTAGATGTGATTGAATTTTGTATTCACTTTATACGAAAATAAGCTGTATTTAACGAGTATTACAGAGCAACCTTGCTAGTCCTTTATTCTTGTAACACCAACAGTAACGAGCGTGCCAAGGGTGTGTTCATGTCACACATAGTAGTTGAAGGGTTGTGAACATTTTGTCGTAGCTTAAATTGAACACATTTATTGATTGCAATTAACGAAAAGGTACATATCGCAGTTGTTTAGTTCTAGGTAAAGTTAAGGGCAACATGTCTCACTACGGTTATCTAAGCCATTCCCATTCCACTAATATATTTACCACCATCAGTAGTATATCCGGTTATAGCAAGAATATGTGAAGTTGACTATCGTATTTCTCTATTGTGATCAGGAAAGCTCAAATTTTTGTAGTTTTTTAATGAAAACTAGCCTTGAACTATAGTTATCGTCAGACCAAATAGCGTATAATTGCTAAATAGCTTAGCTAACGCTTACACTGACAATTAATTGCATGACGTAAGTAATCATTATTAATCAATATTTATGTATTATTTAAAAAAAGTTGCCATAACTAGTTAAAAAGTTACATTTGTTTACAAATTATTTGATAGGAACATTTGATTACTTTGTGAATTTGTCTGTTGTGAATTTGGTACCAAATGTTCATTGGGTCGACGTTTATTTGATGGTGATATTAGTTAAATATAATTATAAATTGTTGTAATCCATGTAATTTAGTATTATACAATGTCTTCTAACAGTCTAGTGGATAGCGGTAGGTATTATTATAAACGTGTTATGTGTACAGACTAGACCTTTAATTCAATATACGGCTACTTAATAAAATCTACTTCATTTACATCAGTACTATGTGAAGGTTAAATCTAATGACCAGCACGGACAGATCATCGCAAAGCAAGTGTCAATTTCCACCAATCATGTCTATTTATAATAACCAAAACTATCATTTTACTTCATTCAACATAATCTAAAGGCCAGATGTAGCAAAATTTTAAATCTGGAAAAATGGACTTGACACTAAAGCTGGGTTTAATTTTTTGCTGCAGAGGACATAACTATCAACTTTTGATACTCCCATTATCTGAAACACGCCAAGGTCTTTTAAACCTTTTGACCGCCATTCAGATCTGGAATCAGCTTCCTGCGGCAACATTCCCGGAGCGATACAACTTAAGAATCTTTAAAAAACGAGCCTACCTATTCCTTAAAAGGCTGGCAACGCACCCGTGATTCCCCTCGTGTTGCAGGTTTCCATGGGCGGCGGTGATTGCTTTACATCAGGTGACCCGTCTGCTCGTTTTCCCCCTCTTATATAAAAAAATATATTGAAATTAAGGTTGTCACCTAAACACCATCATAATGTGAAATACAACACAACTAGGCGGTATTTCGTTGTTCCTTGTGATGACTTGTTCGAGCTCTGCTAACGACAATGGCAGCATCACTGACCTATAATCGGTGTAATTACAATTTACAATTCAGACACTGCAAACGGACGAACAGAAAAAACACCTGTCACAGTCACTGTTGATGCCAGTGCAGTCCTATGGTTGGGTCAGGAGTCTCAAAATGAAACAGAACACAAATTCCAGCGCATTTATTCGGTAAAATAGTCAAAATTCTACAAGATTAGGCAAACATCACAACTTCATATGGAAATGCTTAAGAAAATTTCAAGGCAAATAACATTAACGAATCTTAATTACACGTCTTATCAGCGGTATTGTGAGCTCGTTAAGGTAATAAAGTAAGGGGACAGGGGGCCGCCAATCCAACAACAGTCGTTGTGACAGCGGGTCGCCTGCGCCGCAGGGAATTGTCGGCCCAGCCACCACGTGGCGAGTGGCGACCACGTCACCTGTCCGTACCCACCGAGGCCCGCGCTCCCCCGGCGCGCAACGCAACTCCCGCGGCTACTTGTGAGGACGGGACGGGTCAATCTAAATTTTGACGTTGTAGAACATGTTCTAGTCTAGAGCATCTTTTTATTGCTCAGTTATAGTTCTTGTTTGTGCTTCTTGGCGCAAAAAGAAAGAATTAAGTTTACACTAAAGTAACATAAAAGGACGCCCCTGCTCTGTGGTTTTTTGGGCTAAACCGCACCTTTAGTGAAGAGCGGAGTGAATGAATCGCGTTCCCGCTAGCATGTTATGCATTGCCTAAAATGAGAAATCGCGCTTTGTTTTGTTACCCGAAATTAATCGAATCGCATTTACTAAATCAAATCGCTCGTCAAATTTATTTTAGCTAATCGTATAGAAAGTATACCCCTTTTTGCATCCGTTTGTGAGTCCGTTAGTACGACTCGTTGCGTTGCGCGCTGCTTGCTGCCGCGGTCGTGAGCGTCTCGGTCTTACCTTGTCGTAAGTATCCCGTCACCGTATTAGCAAGAGCATTGGACACAACCGTTCAAGCGGACGTATATAACGTAAGTACGGTATCGAGCGCCTACCTTCGCTCGCGGAGACGGCGCGGGCCGACTCAGCCTCTGAGTCTGTCAACAGTAAGCAATCCGTTTTACATCAACACAATTACAACTATCATAAGATTGTTCACTCGCATGGCTCGTTCGCCGTCACTATGGAATGTTAATCAGAAGAACATTGCGTCTAGATAAGCGTTGAGTATCGCCAAATGTGTTTCAAATTTATCGCTATCGGTTTGTCATCTTAATATTTACAATACAAAGGTACAGTGCAATTTGTAAAAGTATTGGCTTCGATTTGTTTTCTTTAGAATTAACGACACTAATCAGAGCGACACGAGACATTACATTAACAAAATAATAATCAAGACATCTTTTATATGAAATTGAAGAAATAAACAAAACAGCTACGTCACTATACCTTCGCTTTCGAAGCCAAGGCTTTTAGAAACGACTGTTAGTATCGAAGAAGCCAGGCGAGGTGTCGCGGCGCCGGAGCCGCGGCGGGCGAAGCTAGTACCGGCGCTATCGGAAGCGGTGCTGCATCATCTGCAGGCCGGGCACGCCGCCGGGGAACATGGCGCCCATGGGCATCATACCGCCCATACTGCCCATGCCGCCCATGCTGCCCATGCCGCCCATGCCTCCCATGCCGCCCATGCCGCCGGGCAGCAGCATCCCTGCGCACAAACACACGTGTTGAACCGCGGGCGGCGCGGGCGCGCTACCAACAGGGGACCGCTGGTCCAACACACGGCTCGGCCGTTGTGACTGCGAACAATCGCCTGTCGATACGCCCGACGCCCGACCACCACCGTACATCCATGTGCCGATGTTGCCAACTCGCTGATGCGGGCGAGGTTCACACTAAAAATACCATCTTTACGGTTCCTGCATATGGCGACTGTCCCTATTGGCTACGCAAGACAGGGTTACGCTAAGCTAGTGCGACTTGCAGTTTCTCTTCTATCACTAAGCGAGCCACTTGTAAATACGGAGTGGCAACAAAGGGACCCACAGAGGCGATGAAGCTTGCCGCAACAACGTGCGGCAGCCGTACTGTTCATGAGAATAAATACATAAATAAAGAGGGAATTGAACCAGAATTCAATAAATGACATGAAAATAAAAATTATATGAATAGTATTTTTAGTTTGAACCAAAGCCACTGAAGTAACGCGTCACACGTGTCGCGTCTACTCGATAATTGCGGTTCTTTAGCCGCAATATACAAGAGTGCTTAGGGTTGCCACCGACACAGAATAGCACATCACTAGTTCGAGTGAAAAAAAAAAGTGTACCTCTAACATAGACAGTTAAGTTTTAACCCATTCTTTTGAGCAGTATAGTATTTAATCTAGCAATACCTGGTTCCACGAGGAGAGCTACGTTTTGTGAAGATTGTTTATTGGTTTAATTTTGATGCTTGGTTATCACTGGTTCCGCTCCCAATGAGGTGGCAACCCTAATGTGAACAGTTGAAGATGGGTCAGTTCGTTACGTGATGTAGATGTGGCGTCTAGGGGGGCGCGCCGCGGCGTGACACATGTATGCACTGAGTGTGGCGACTGATTAAGGTGCAGTAAGCAGAGGAACACAGGTAGGTAGGATAAATAATTCACATGAAAAATCACACTTTCAAAAATACTCGGCGATATAACTGTATCCGTAGACATGCATGTTCCAGTGTGACCGATAACGGTTGCTCGCAGATCCATCTCAGCCAACGACTATCTTCGGTTCATGCACATTGTAAAGCGACAAACTACTGTACGTAAATATTAATATTAGTGTACCCACCCGTAAACCGACAAAAATTCACATCTCTTATGACACTACTAGAAAATCGAGACAGTAATAAGATAGAGCTACTACAGTAAGCAAATCCATTAAGGAATGTGAATAAAATTACCGCTCATTTTCATTCCGATCCTCGGTTGTGCGGATGGCACATCAAAATCACAGTTATACTCTTTCTCGGCAGTGGATTGTCTACGGCGGATATCGAGTGAGGCGAGAGGCTCTCGTTAGTGAGTTAGGTGAGTGATGCGTTAATGTCTGACTAGCGGTAGCCCACTGACTACGAGCACCGCGCCGGCCACTCGCAAACCAAATCTTACAAACATAAACAAATTATTCAGACCTCCAATGCCATGGAAAATCGAAAATTAAATTAATCATAAAACAATATTAATTCCATAAAAAAAAAAAACAATTAAGTCCATTTTCTTTTACGTTCAAGTTCACAGATTGAGCAGTACCACTAGTTAACGATATGTAATGCTAACCTATTATAAAAACTAAACCACCTAACCTAAAACACTCTCAAAACAATAAATGCACGGTGTCGCGTGTCCAATGGAGCTTACAACATCTGTGTAAGTAAGTACTCTGCCAAATGATTGTACAAAAATATTGTTGGAATTTGTTGAACACTTCAGTTTGTATCGTACGGAATGTGAAAGAATGCCAAGAGCACGTAAAATAATTTACTTTCTCTCTAAATACATAATCAATAATAATATTTGGACCAATCAACATCAATATACAAACAGTACTTTATAATGAACCTTTTTGTAAAGGTTATCCTGTAATAATACTGTGCGTTCACAATTCGAAAACTTACAATTCTTAACACTAGAGTAATTATGTAACAAAACTATATTATACCTGTTTATTATGATACGGGAAAAATAGTATAAAGTCACAAGATTAATAAACAGTACAATATAGAACTGGCTTAATCCTCCTGACATGATATATACGAACAATGTTTAATTATACAAAAATGTAGTGTTAGTGACCCCTAATTGACCATGAGCGTGTACAAATACTGAGTAATCACGAATGCTTACATACCCCATCATATTTAAATTTAACTTTAATAAATAAGGCAGAATTATCATGTGGGCATATTTTTAATTATGAAAGTATTGATTATGAGATTGAAAACGGATACAATGTAATAAAAATCATTATTAAGATTTGCTCAGTTTTACTGGCTCATCTCCTGGTAGTTTGCTTAAGAGTAAGTAGTGACTTTTATGTCTTTAAAGATTCACTTCACTTAGGTGTGACACCCGACTGTGAACATCAGTAGTGCCACCGATAAAATTTTCTAAAATTGTGGCCGATTGTATAACCGTCTGTAATAAAATCTATATATATAAAAAGACAACTCCTGACTGATTGATCAACGCCCAGCCCAAACCCCTGGAACTAGAAAGCTGAAATTTGGCTTAGAGGTTCCTTTTATAATGTACGCCCGGGATAAGGCAGGATATTTCGAAATTCCCACGGGATAGAGTTCAGCCACGGGAGCGAAGCCGCGGGCGAAAGCTACTAAACGCAAAATAATTCAACAGTTTTCATTAATTTTGAGGTGACACCTACAATATCCGCACCAGGTGCCACCCACGCCTACGCCACCGGCCTCAACCCATCTGCAAACGCCCACAGCCCTAGTGGTACTGACTGTAGTAGTGTGCATGTGCGTACGGGTTGGTGTACTGACCAGGCTGCAGCTGGCGCACCAGGTTGAACTGCGGCATCACGGGCAGCACGCCCATGACCGGCGGCATGGACACGGGCACGCCCACGCGCACCGGCTGCGGCAGCACGCCCACCATCTGCTGCATCATGGGCCGCCGCATGGCCGCCTGCTGGCGCGCCGCCGCCGCCACCGCCGCGTTCATGTGGGCTTGCACCTGTTGACGGTTTAAGTATAAATAAATATCGTGGGACAGTTGACACCAATTGACCTAGTCCCTAATTAAGCAGAGCCTGTGTTATGGGTTCAGTCAGTAGCAGAAGTAGCTGAGCAACCAAAGCGGTCACAAATTATCTAAGCACGGCCACGGCTCTATTATTATTAATAGACAAGAACTTGTGGAGATCATTATGACCACTTCGGTTGCTTAGCTACTTCTGCCACTGACTGTACTAACATACATACTTGTATAGATAAATAATAAATAAATACATATTAAACATCCAAGACTCGAGAACAAACGTTTGTATTCATCATACAGACATCTGCCCTGAGCAGGGATCGAACCCAGGATCTCAAGCTTCGTAGTCAGATTCTCTAACCACTAGGCCATCCAGTCGTCTCATGTCGTAGTATGTTGAAAGGATGATATGAGGGTCGAGCACGACTTTACGAATGCTGCGTAACGTTACGGTTATCGTATCGAGATCGAGAAACCTCATACTAAATTTTAGTTCCAAATACGCTCACGGGCGTGCGCTGTTCCAAACGTCATACAAACTCAACAACGTTTACTATTCGATTTTACGTGACGCAGCATTCGTAAAGTCGTGCTTGACCCTCTGCTTGCTTTGCAGAAGCGCAATGAAGGCTACGGCGTGTCAAAAATCCGCTAGGACCGGTAGTGTCGAGTGAGGTAATCATTGTAGTGGTTTTTTACTGGCGGTAGCCTTTGTTACAATTATGCCCGTTTTCACCAACAAATCCTAAAATTTAAGGGATCCCTTAGCTCTTTTAGGTGACACCTAAGATCAATTTCCGTTTCACCAACGCTTAAGTAACACCTAACTGCTAAGGGGCTCGAATATTTACCCCCTAGCGCTAAGTGACAGTTCGCGCAGTCGCAGATGCGTTTTAATTTTTATAGGTTATTGTGCATTTGTTATGCAATAATTAAATTGATTTATATAAAATGGAAGGCTATTTAAATGATTTTGTAGAGTTTGGAAGCTGTTGAATAATTGGATTTAATATTCACATCAAACTTATTTAGATCAGACTGAAAATCAGATGATTTATATCAAAGTATGATAGGTATTAAAGATTTGTCATAAGATATACCTACTCGTAGAATGTCGAAAGAAAGCGTGATTTTCATACTTTCGTTCCGTTCTGTGTAAAGGAAGACCTCATCGCAGCCGGACGAATGCCTAATACTTATTCATCATCAGTCTATTAATGACCCTCAGAATACAAAACAAACCAGAAGCCGCGTTCAATCATAACAGAACGCCGCGCACTGTGTCAATTTATTATTGATTTCGCTATCCGTTTACACTTAAAATATAATCCTATTTTGTGTTTTTTATATACCCAACGGCATTTTTGCATGTAGGAAACACACGAGAAGCGATTAATTAACATGCGCGCTCGCGGGTTCTGGTCAGTTCTGTATTATACGGGTTTCAAAGAAATCGAATAACACAATAGTTTGAAAATATGTACAGTTCATGAATAAATTAATCAGATAACTAATCATTCCAGTTTCAGTCAATGAATGCTAATAAATTTCAATCATCGCACCCCTTATATCTCTATATAAGGGGTCACTTAGGACAGGGGTCCCCTGACTAGGTGATGACTTAGGTGTCGTTGGTGAAAACGGGCATTAACCTTACAGACTCATTGTGTAAAGACAAACACAATTTGAAGAAGTGAAATTTTTCGTGCAATTTCTTGTCTGTGATAATGGACATTAAGCTAGTCTTAGCAAGTCTGAAGCGGATGATGGAACGATGGCCAAACCACGTGTAGTTACTGAATTTCGCTCTCGAAACCACTTGGATTCAAAAAAATCCAACAAGACAAAGCCAAACACATAACAGCTAGAGTGATAAGTAAAATAATTCAAGATCTGAAATTCACGATGAAAAACGGAAACTATCAACTTTATGCGTCAGAGCAAAGAAATATGCCTTGGAATGATTTCATACTTTGTAATAACCATAATAGCATGACCTAAAAAGCTTTCATATGTTAATTGAAATCACAATTGCATGTTGTGGAAGTATTGCAATTAGATTATTTTTATAAGCTTTTACTTAACTTTACCATTCATATGCAAGTATGTTTCGTATAAGTTGTCCATCAAATCTTGCAACTGAATTTTAAAGCAGTTATCCTCAACCGATTAAGTTGAAATTTGGCATACTTATGTAAATCCGGTAACAATACAATAATCTGGTAGTGAAGGATCGTCTCCACAGGAGGGAATCTTTATTATTAGACGATTAATGGCATCGCCTTGAAATTTGGTATGGATGTACAAGTTGGATGACAGTACTAGTACAGTCAGTAAAAAAGCTTGTTTTATTTTTTTTACTTTTTATGGTTAAGTTAGTTAAATTGACGTCCACTCATAATTCCATCATGAATCTCAGCTCCCTGTCCTACCGCCCCCACCAGATCTTACCATTCTTACCTCGGCCTGGCTCGTGCTCGGCGTGACCATGGCGGGCTGCGGCTGCGCCAGCACCGGCGGCTCCTTCGGCTTGGGGCGATACTTGGCGTGCCGCGCCCGGATCTCCTCAAGGGACACGTCCTCGGGCGGGTGGACGATCCTGGAGCTGGCGCCGGTGGCGGTGACGAGCGGGCAGGCGTGGGCGGCGGGCGGCCGCACGTCGCCGTTCTCCTTGTGCTCCAGGCTCGCGTTGGACGTGGTGGGCGGTGCGCTTATGGTTGCATTGCTGGAGGTACAAGCAGGATGTTAATTAGGGATAAGTACTTGATGGGGTCCCTTTGTTTCGTCGAAAACTTTTAGTCATTATCAAGGAGGATGAAAGTAAATGGAGGGACAAAGCCCATACTTCGAATCGTTCCCCGCAGTTGTTTTAAAATTCAGGTCAGTCAGGTCTAACAATATCTACAGGAGAATGATTTTTATTGTTACTTGTTATCAAATAAAAACTTTACAGGAGTGTTACTTGGACTTACTCGAGACAAGTATTTCTTGACAAGTTCAGTGCAAAGGTTTTACAAAAAAAATCGGAACGCATGTCGTGCCTCTTCCGCTGGGTGCTAGTTGATTTCTTGTTAGCAATAAGTTATACTGAGTAAGAGTACATTGGGAGGCAGCGGCATTATCTTGATCTCGATCAGTGAGTATCTTGAGTGATCAAAGTATGTGGCAGGTATAGCTAACACAATAATTAATTAATAAATATCATGGGACAATTGACACCAATTGACCTAGTCCATACATTTGTAATTTATCATGAGCTTTTCGGTGAAGGAAAACATCGTGAAGAAACCTGCACACATCTGGGAAGCAATTCAATGATGTGTGAGAAGTTCCCAATCCGCACTGGGCCCGCGTGGGAACTTATAGCCCAAGCCCTCTCATTCTGAGAGGAGGCCTGTGCCCAGCAGTGGGACGTAAAAAAGGCTGGTGATGATGTTGACCTAGTTCCAAACTAGGCAAAGCCAAATTGGGTACTAGACAATGGATACACATACTTATATACATATTAAATATCCAAGACCTGAGAACAAACATTTGTATTCATCATGTACCTACTGCTCATGTGTTAAGTGTTGTGCTTGTAGTAATTGTATGAATTTCACAGTGCCTTGGCTTGTCTGTAATGCTGTGTAATTATTTCAATAAATAAATCATACAAACATCTGCCCCAACTGGGGATCGAACCCAGGACCTCAAGCTTCATTGTCACGCTCCAATCACTAGGATATTCGGTCGTCAAAATTGACTCTTTGATGCACTCTGGATATAACCTGTTTACTGACCTGTAAGCAGGAAAGGTAGGTTTGCTCGGCGTGGAGCTAGGTGCGCTGGCGGCCGGGAACAGTGGCCGCATGCCAGGCATCATCATCCTGTAACAATCACCGTCGTAAATAATAGACGCCTTGTATAACTGGCAAATGCCCCGAGTCAAAAGTACATGTGTAGTGCATTCAGCAGCTGAAAGATCTGTACAAAAAAAAAATTGGAAAAGGTATTTTTTTGAGTGATCAACTATTGGGGTGACAAACTTGTCAACTACTGGATCTGATACAAAACTAAACTTGTTTCTTCTGGAGACTTCTTCAAACTTAGCTTTGATGCAATCATTGACAGAACTAGGTATACACTTTAAAATTTAACTAAAAACTTTTATTTTTGGAATTATGGTAAGTTGCCAAACCTCAGACCATCACGAAGATGGTCAAACTACACCATTATTTTTTTCAGATTTTAGTGTTTTGGCTTTTTTTTCGTTAATTAGCATCAGTTTGGTTAAGCCCATTGAAATTTTACATGGGTACTTACAAGGGAAGCAAGTCATGTCACACAAGACATTTAAGCTAAGTTAATTAAACCAACAAGGTAATCAGCTAATTAAAACCACAGGCAATAGATAGTTTGCTGGAAGTTACATGAGCGCACCTAATATAGGTATATATTATATTAGTATAGTCAAAGTCAAAGACATGAGTACGCGCAAAGTTGCAAAAATATGTATACCTACATCAACCTTACTATAGTAGTAATAAGATCTGTATACATATTTTTCGAACTATGTGGTGTATACATATCAGTGACCTTGACTGTACCCTGAGAGAAAACTTTGGAACTCTTTTTAAGAATACTATTTAAGCAGTTACAAGTTTTCATGGAGAAGTGCAGAAAGCAAATTTTTCCATTTAATTACAGTCTGATTTCAACATCTAGGCAATCACTAGTCTGTAATTTAATTTGAAATGAAAAGTGAAAGGAATTTTGTATACTACTTTGTTTTTCCTACAATTATTAGTTTCTTATTAATCAAATAACACATTAAAAAAAGCATCATGATTTTGAATACATTATTAAATGTTGGTTAACAGCATGGGGTCACACTTTGCATACCTTAGAAACTTCTGGGTGTCATGTTCAAATATAGTCATGGGTCTAAAATAGAAAGAATAGGTCCATAAGGTGTTGATAGCACATTATATACTCATAATAATTGTAAACTTGTTTATATAAAAGGGCCAGACACTAAGGTGTTTAAACACCTTAATAATAGGTATATACTTAGTAGAGATAATAGGATGTGCCTCTCCATCATCAAAGTTCTAGGGATAGTAAATTTTACTCAATTTATTAGGGTAAATTGCCTATTACTAGCCACCCCCTGGAACTGACTACTTTGCCAATATAATCTGTAAAAGAATGAAATTAATAAAAATTAAATGTAGGTCCAGGAACTGTTACTGAGAGCATTGTGAAAGTATTCATACTAAGCATTGACATACAAAACTGGTGGCCAGTTAAGTGGCAATTTACCCTACTCCTGCTTTAAACAAACAATTCCCAGCTTACCGAGCCTGTGCCTGCATGAAGGGTGGCATCATAGCATTCATCTGCAAATGGCCTGGGTACATCCCTGGTGGCACAGGGCCCATGGGTGTCGGCAGAATGCCCTGGGACACTGAGGATGGTCCAGCACCCAACTGAAAAAAAAAATAAAAAAATTAAGTCAATAGGAATCTAATGTAATCACAATTGGGATCAATCCAAGTTGTCTCTGAGGGCAGCAGTTATTTTATAATGATAGTTACAAAAACTGCTTACTGTGGTTAGTAAATAATCAAAATTATACCTAATACAATCACTACCTTGTTTCGCAATTAAGTTGTTTATCATGTGAAACATTATGTTCATTATTTGCTTGTAGTATTTACTAGAATTTATCAACAAAGAACATGTTTAGAATATCATGATTTGAATTACAACAATAACAGTGGTTAGTACTCTTATGAACTAAAAAACAATTACTTTGCTCTTTTTTAGTTCATAAATATGGACCTCCGCAAAGTAACGCCTGATTCAATCAATTATTTAGTACTCTTCGTCTCAGTTACAAAATCATCATTCATTAAACTTCTTCACCTGTGTAAAGTGTGATAATAATTAAAAATTGTAGCTTACCAAAGCTGGAGTAGCTTTCTTCTTTGCTGCAGGTTCATCATCTTCACTGTCGGAAGCCTTGCCACCACCTAAACATTAATCTTCATGTAACAAACAAACTTTTAAATCCAGTGAACCAGAAAAAGCTTAGGGTGGTGTAACAACAAACCTCAATAGTGATTAGTCTGCCAGAAAACACTAAGTTCAACTACACACCGATAACACCTATTGTAAACAGCTACTGTGTTCTGAACATAGTAAAATTGAGAAAATATAAAAAGTACATACAGATGGATCCAAAGACCAACTGTCTAAAGTCGAAAAAAAAGTTTTTATACCTGATTTCTGCTTCTCATGCTCCCTTATATCTTCAGATGGAATACCTTCCATACCATAAATTTCTATTTCTATATTTGACCTATTTGGTAATGAATTTGGAACTTTGTCTATGGCTTCCTTATGGACCTGCAAAAAGAAGAGGGTACTGTGGTTTTTCTTATGATTCACAATAATGTTATTAACGAGCTACCATTACCCAAGGAGTAATGGCGGATATTTACGTACTATTAAGGGAGCAGAATTGGCGCGTATGGCGCTCTAAAATAACACAGCTAATAACAGAGTTAAAAGAGGACTGGCGCATTGGCCGTGGGCGGATGGCGAGCCGCCAACTACTCGTAGGGCTGACGTACCTGCATGCAGTGTATAGACAACCCCGGCCCCGTATATAATTTCTTATGACAAATGTGACATTTAAAATGCTTGGCTTTCTGGTGTTGAATCAAAATCTTCTCATCGTCGAACTCCCGGTTGCAATACCTGACTGAACGCTAAGGAAATTACAATAAAAGAACATTGGGCTTAATTACATTGCATTAATTGACCTAAATAACAAGGTCGGCTTCGCAATAAAGTGAATATTTGAAAAGGATACCAGCACCACGGTTTCGATGCCTTCTTCTTCTTCCTACCCATTTTTCACAAGTCACTGACACTTAAACAACTAAGTAATGTAACAATAATTTAGTTGATTGCTAAACTTAAGAGCTAGTTATCACAGATTTATATTTATTACCACGATTGCAATAAGCTAGAATAATAATTTAATACAATGTGCGACGCACACACCAGCAACGCGCAACACAAAGAAAGCTATTCAAAATGGCGGATGGATGGACGGTGGAAATGGTAGTTTTGTTTTTTGTTATTTAATTCATCCCATAAGGGATAGGCAAAGGAACTGAGTCCATACAGCCACGTCTGATGTGTTTTGTAAATTTCTGTATATTAAAGTCCTGTCATCGTCAGAGTTGTGTCAGTCTGTCCTAGTCACGTCCTGTCAACTGCTCATGCCTTCCGTAAAGCGACAGTGTACTTTACGGCGAGCTACGGCGAGCAGCAGCCGGCGGATATTTGGGGGTCACAAACAGAGGGAATACGCGTTTTCACTTGAATTCTTCATTTGCTGGGCACTTTCACGTCAATTTGTTGTATAATACACTATTTTTATTATCCTCCAAACAACATTAAGCACAGAAACTAAAATTCAATTAACGACACGATCCACTCTCATCGGTTTCCCGCCAAATTCCCCCCAATTTGGGTTGACAGTCGGATATCGGGTACGTAGACAGAGAAAGATATAGACCGCTAGACATTTTTTTCTCACAAACAAAAAGGACGGCTTGATACACGTTATTCATAGCAAAAAGAGACAAAGGTATTTTAATTGTGGGATCATTTCATATCGGTTACTGACATACACGAACATAATTTAAAGACGATATTTGCTGGATCGATTGTTATAATCAGTCAAGGTCTGAGTTATTAAGTACATTATTTGACCTATAATAATTATGGTATACACACTGTTGGGTATTTTTTTTATTACCTGGCAACCGTAAATATTGTATAAAATATGTACTTTATCGTTGGTCCTTTTCGGTGACAAGCTTGCTAGCATTCTATTGAGAGAGACAGCAATATCTAAACGAATGCTGCCATGTCATGCCATAAGTACCTATTTTTATTAAATAAAAGCAATTTACAATAACATCCAAGCTGAAACTAATTGAACTAAAACTAAATTAAATCAAATTTCCTCGCTGAATAGCGGTGCTGATTCTTTGATTCTGCTGATTTTGATTTCATTTGGCCATAGACAAATACAATGGGAGATTGGGAATATTGGGATATTGATAAATATAATTTAGAAGTGGCATAGAAACTGTTTTTTTATGATTCATAATTCGTAAGAATCCACTAAAAACCAAATAAAATAAAAACAGAAGTTAAGGCATTCATAGAATTGGGCCTAATTAAACATTCACTTGGTCACAACATGTCGCTAATTATTTTTTACAGGATCTTTGTCATCAAATAATGTTCCAACTCAAAACAGATCATATAATCTTTATTCCGTGAATACGGCCAAGTGCTAGCAGCTCAAGATTAAAAGAAGCATTAATATTGTTGATGCACGGTACCCCGGTATCAACCAAACGCATTTTTGGCACTTTTTTGTTTTGTATTTCTATATAGCTAATATACTAATTTTTATTGTATTTTAGTTGAAGTTACTAAAATATCTTAATTATAATTATGAATGAAGTATTCTAATTTATGTATAGTAGTAGTATTCCATATACCTAATACGATGTACCTAAAACGCAGCTTCCTCGACAAAACATAGCTTGCTATGGTGCTAGGTCCACAGCGACAGAAACCCCGTAAAATGCATTTTTTAACCTACCTTACTAATAATATGCATAATTTGAAAAAAAAAAACAACTGTTTTATTTAATTTCCAACACATGCAGTAATTATCACCGTTTTTGCCTTACATTGGCGATAGCTCTAGCTCCATGTACTATTCAACATGACATTATTCAAACAATCTGTTTGCTGTTTACTCTTTCATACAATAGGATATACTACTGGAGGCACGGCACTAAAAGTACTTAACTCTTATTTGACTGAAGCTTACCGCGATCTCTTTTATCTTCACTTAGGTTCCAGTTTCAAAAGGTCTTAACTCTACTTTAAGGTAAATTTTAAACTCAACTATACAAGCGAACGCGTTCGGTTTAAGTTTAAGATGCAGTTGGAATGTCACTCGTCATCCGTCAACGCCATGAGCTGTGTTCACGTGTGCTCGTCTCCCATGAAGCGTGGGCGTGCTTCAATCCTGGCTTCTGATTGGCTACAATTGAAAATGCGACGTCCGTGTTTTCGCTGACGAGTGGGATTAGTTTTATCATCAAGTGCTTTGATTAGGGTTGAGTCTAAGAACTTCTGCTATCTTTGCGTGAGGTTCATGCAGGAAAACTGTTGGGTAATAGTTAATCGTCATAGTTATAAGCAAGTATAAACACTTTCACTGTAAAAAACCGGCCAAGTGCGAGTCGGACTCGCGCACGAGGGTCCCGTAGAAAGATTATAACGCTTTTCCCCAGTGTTTTAAGAAGTCCAGTGTTAGCCAGAGCCCTGCTCCTAAGCAAAATGTACGCAGTGTGGGGTCAACTTATATTGGTCTGTGAAATCTACACACAGACATAAAAATTTAAGATTTTGAGAATTTTCTGAGTGGTTGTGCTATAACAGCTATCGTCATACCAAATTTCAAGTTTCTAGGACAACTAGAAGTACCCTTTAGGTTTTCAGATTTCGGCAATTTCTATGGAAATAGCCTTTTTAATGACTGTATATTTTGATTGCGTTGACTTAGAAGGTTGATTTTTCACAGCTTCAAGGGACCGCAGGCTTGAGTATATCAAATGATATTAATTTCGGCATGCTACCTCCACGCGTTCCAGAGAAAAAGGGTCTTGACAGACAGACAGACAGACAGACGGACAACAAAGTGATCCTATAAGGGTTCCGTTTTTTCCTTTTGAGGTACGGAACCCTAAAAACAGGGTAAAAACACAAGTTACAAGCAACCAAATTCGAGTACAAAGGCAGACTTATCCCTTTAGTTATTTACCTGAACTTCGTTTTTTTCCTTTTCCAGACGTGTCGAGTTGCTAATTTCTAAAGAGCAGTGTCGGTAGGCAATCCTACTACAGTATAGGGCGCCTAGTGTAATCGCCGACCAGGCGAAGAAATACGTCTCGATAGCGTTCGCGTTTAACAACTCTCATTCTATTTGATACTTTAACGCAAACGCGATCGAGACGTATTTTGTTTGTGCTTTTTGATTACACCAAGGGCACAGATAGCAAGCAGAGTTGCTATTTGTCGATGGGGGGAGGATGGTGAGACATCTACAAAAGAAAAAAAACATCACAGGGGTGTTCCTTACTTACTCTCACTCAACCCCTGGCTGAAGTCTTGACGGTTCTTTAAAACGAACCCTGTAGAGAGAAGACTAAGGCGGAACCTCTTTAACTCCATTGAAGTTTATGTAAAACGTGAATAATAACACTATACAATATTTCATCAACAAAAATCATCGTCAAACCCATTTGTTGAACCAAAAGAGGTAGGTACTTAATGCGAATTGCTCTGATAAACTCAATAATAAGTAATTGTTTACCAACCAAATGTTTGCCGTTAACTTTATTTACACATTGACACCTATTGACATTTTTAGGTGATATTCTATAAAATAAATTTGCGTTAAGTATTCATTGTCAATGGAATTACCTATTTCAGTTTGTGTGTTTAGACTTAGTTTCGATTTGACGCGCAATTTTTTATCATACGTATTATTATTGTATACACAATGCCAGCCTTTTGGGCACTATGCCACGGGGGCCTTATTTAGATTTAATTTAGTTTTAAGTTGTAGTTTATTTAGTTGAAGCTTAGATTTAATGTCATTGTAAATTGCTTTTATTATATAAACACATAGAAAAACTTAATAAAAAACTTGAGATATTATGACTTATGATATTCACGACTATGACTTACCAATCCCCTTTTTTGCTTCATAATGATGCGTATAAACATTTACTACTCTCTACTGACTTTGCTCTCTTTGAAGTGTTTTAAAACAAACAACGAGTTTCCCTCTAGTAGGTAGATAAAAATGTTGCACTTGATAATTATCTTACGACTTATTTAATAAATAATAAATAAATATCACGGGACAATTTGACACCAATTGACCTAGTCCTAGACTAGGCAAAGCCTGTACTATGGGTACCGGACAACGGATAAACATACTTATATAGATAAATACATACTTATATACATATTAAACACCCAAGACCCGAGAACAAACATTCATATTCATCATACAAACATCTGCCCCGACCGGGATTTGAACCCGGGACCTCAAGCTTCATAGTCAGGGTCTCTAACCACTAGGGTATTCGGCCGTCATTTATTTATTTAAATGGAAGTAAGTACATAAGTATATAGGCAGACTGGGTGGGTGTATACATATATTGTGCAAGCCTTATAATGCGTATATGTAAATATGTATAAGAGTGGGAATTTCACTCGCGTCCTGGGGGATCGATTTTACAAATTACACCTGTGAAAACACCAGAGGGTCGAGCACGACTTTTCGAATCCTGCGTCACGTAAAATCGAAAAGTAAACGTTGTCGAGTTTGAATGACGTTTGGAACAGCGTCCGCCCGTGAGCGTATTTGGAACTAAAATTTAGTATGAGGTTTCTCGATCTCGATACGATAACCGTAACGTTACGTAGGATTCGACAAGTCGTGCTTGACCCTCAGACACCACTCGAAAGTGATGACAATTGCTGTTGCTTGTTGAGGGCACGTTGTCTATTGATACTTGGGTACTGCTGCTTCGTTGTAGGAGTTAGAATCGTCTAATATTGACCCTGCGCTCAATTTTGTAGTTTGTATCAAGGCGCTGCTATATTTTTCGACATTTCGTAGTTATGCGATGCTTACTAGCTTACTTATAGACATGTGAGTGGCTGGCTCCTTTTAATTTAGCTCCAAATTAGAAACTTACTAGGATTTCGCGTTAGGGGCTACCAGTTTTAGCTTACTTGCGAGCTGGCTCGCTGAGACTCTACATGAAGGGAATATACCTCTACTGTGCCTCTACCTTAAGGTAGAATTTTACTTGTGTTGTATTTAATAGGGATGTATGCTCTAGTAGTTTAGTACTAGTAGTTAATGGTAATGACAGGGAAATAAATATTCAATGTGATTAGGATATTACATCTTGATTGCATCAACGCAGTGGCTGACGCTTTTGTAAGTGCGTAGAGCAACCTTTATCAAAATTGTCCGTCAATTTTCATAGCTTTATAGAATATCCTAACTTATACTTGTCAATCATGACGTGCCAACGTCATTGTGCATAGGTGTGTTTACTTTTAAGTAATGCTATTTGTGTATATTAAAAAGTAATAAGATTATGAGATATGTATAACAAACTATCGAATGAGATGCTGAATCTGGATGGTGGTGAAGGCCGGTCTACTTCACAGAACAGTAGTAGTGCCAGTGAGGACCAAGGGTCATGTAAGTTAAGTTGTACTTGTATTGATCAGTACCATGGAGTAGCCTGGCTGGATATCGACGGTACTCTGACTCAACCTCGCATATAAACTTTAATTAAATTGGAATAAGCACTCTAGACCGCGAACCTAGAGGTTATTCCAATTTCGTCAAAGTTTATACACGAGGTTGAGTCAGGGTACCTACCTACCGCCAGCCCCCAGCCGCCAGCTCTTACCATATACGAGTACACCTCCCTAGTCTTTCACCGCGTCTTCCCTTTGCCTTTTTTGTGCGTTTATTCGAATAAGGTCGCACAAGTAGTAGATACCTACCACTTTTATTCAATGGTTTTTATGGTCACTCTGACTCTATCCTCTCCCTTTTTATTTAGAAAAGGTGGTAAGTAGCTATTTGTATGTATTTTTCGTTACTTGTTATTAATTGTTATTAGCGGTAGGCTTAAAAAAAGAGAACAATGTTATTTTTCACAAGAAAGCTCGTTAAGTGGTAAACGGCCAGCATACAACATTTAAATAAATAAATAAATAAATATCATGGGACAAATTGACACCAATTGACCTAGTCCCAAACTAGGCAAAGCCTGTACTATGGGTACTAGACAACATGAGGGTGGGTTTGAGCGTATATTTAGAACTAAAATTTGGTATGAAGTTTCTCGATTTCGATATGATAACGTATTACGTTACCCAGTACTCGGGCATTACCTACTCATTTATTCCTTTGTGTTTGGGGTTTGTGTTGCGTCCTTTCTTGCTCTCGAGGATAATTTTTACAATTTGTACTAAATCACCAGGGAGTTATTTTTATTGGTGATTCACCATTGAAAATGTAATTTCTAACGGAAATTCTTCCAAACACAGCTCATAATCATAATCTTAGTGTAAGCAAGTTCAAATCTTATTGACTTAACAAATACCTACCTTCTAGTACTAGGGCTATCTATCAGATAAATTGTTCACTGCGGCAGACGCGGCAGTTGGGAATAATACATACGGAGAGGTACATACCTCTATATCCTCAAGATATGACCAGTTGTTCATTACTTAGCTTATTCAGCTATAGAATGTAGTTCGGGCTAAGAAGTAATACGGTTCTGAGGTTTCGACAAGAGACCTTGGTTGAATTGAATTGGTACTCCAACTCCAACCGTCCGTAATTTGGTCGGTTATTCTGAGGCCCGAGGACGAATATTCGAATCCCACGTACGTAATAGAGTACCTAGTATCGTTATCGGATCGCCATTCATATGAAATTTTAGAGTGAAATACGCGCACGGGGGCGCTTTTCCAAACGTCATACAATTTTTCTCGATAACATTACTGTTAAGTACTACTCGATTACGTTACGTAAGATTCCAATTTTCGTGCTCGGGCCTCTGTAAGTAGGCAGCGAACGCGTTAATGAACGACCTAGTGTACTTAGGGTTAGGGGCTAAACACGTATTGTTCGCTACATTACTTACCTATAATGTATAACTAGCTTACGCCCGCGGCTTCGCTCCCGTGGCAGAACTCTCTATCCCGTGGGAATTTCGAAAAATCCCGCCTTATCCAGAATTAAAAAAAAAATTGGTAGGTACGTAAAAGAATTCAGAATTATTTATATGTATTTCAATGTTTATGTATCATATCATTAACCTAAAATAGTTCATTTATTGTAATGTTTTTATTGGTTTTAGGCGTGAAACGACTTTGCTGAAATTTTAAAATATGCATATCTAATGTAAGTAAAAAGCATAAAGTGCGATAAAAATAATGTAAAATCCACGCGAATGTTACAAGTTGTATTATGAACTTAACTATGCAATAAGAGTCAAATCGCGAGCAAGTGTAATGAAAAATTTATAATGTAAGTAACATGCCTCGTTAACCTTACAGATTTTTTATTTAATGTCAGTCAATTCTTGAGTTCGATTGCAAATGCAATCGTAATTGAATGATCATGAATTTTTAAAATTGTCTTTTTAAACACTATTCTATGTATCCTATTCTATGTGTTTTTTTATTTCTTCCTGAGTTTTTTATTAATAAACAAACAGTTATTATAACATCCCATCCGTCTTTAACTTACGTATATAATAAGCACAGCTGGGCACAGAACTCTTCTCACAATGAGATAGCTTGGGTTGTATTGTACGTAGTACCCGTACGTCACTGGGCAGTGGGCACGTACGGGTACTGCCTGTTGCGAACTGTCATATTATTATCATAAAATTATAACACATTATGTCATTGAGTTGTTTTGCATGTGTGTTTTACAATTACCATTTATCCCTACAAACCTTAACCATATTTGAATTTTGCACAACTGGCTTGCTGTTTGCTTAGGTGTAGCGTCCTACTTAGAAAACGTGTTTTGCGAAGAAAATTTGCGCGAAAGTGACGTTGACCAATATTATATTTTTCAACACAGTACTTACATCGTTAGGTGCTTAATGCTTTTTTTTTACTATACTTACTTATAGTCGAAACATACAATAAATCCACTTAGTTTAAAATCATCTACTTACTTCCAGAACTAGTGTTGTAAGAAACTCGAGTCTTGGAGTCTACCGTCTTATTTAATAAAACTTGAGCTATTTTTGAAGACTCGAGCCTTATATAATACTTAGAGCTCAAGTCCTTCAGAATTTAGTCTTTTGTAAAAAGAGTCGAGTCCTGCCAAAAATAACTCAAAAACTGAGATTTTTTCAATTTGCGTTTAGTGCAATTAAATTGTTACAATTTTTTATTGTGTGGTTTATTTTCAATGAGATTAGTAAATAAATATGGATGACGATATAAAATCACCTAGTAATACCTATTGTAATACCAACTCAAGTTCATGACTCAGTCTAGCTCAAAGAACTTAAAAGACTCGAAAGGACTCAGAAGACTCAAAGGACTCGGAATCATGCAACTAACGAGTCCTTGTCTTGAAAATCTACTCAAGTCTCGAAATGAAGACTAAAAGACTTGAGTTTTTTATAACACTATCCAGAAGGTACTATGCTCCTACTATAACACGAGTAGCAAGTACTTGTACTGCAAGAGTGAAGACTATCGTGTTTATGATAAGCGCATGATAATGTCTACTTATTGCATGTAATTATACACTGTAGCGTAGACCAGCATTACATTACTAAGGCGTTTTGTTCTTATCTAGAGATTTCAACAATGTCTTTATTGCTTTCAATAAATATTTTGAACAGCGACAATACTAAATATTAACATGTTATGTACCTTTTCATTATTGTAAATAGTCCCTTAAGATTTAATTAAGTAGCTGGATAGTTTGGTTCCATTCCATCGTCAAAATATCTTGATCGATGAAATTTAAATGCATCCATTTTGAAAAAGACCAATCTCCCTAGCCATTTATTCCCATTCGAATCAGTTCACAGGCATCATTTTTTGAAGTCAGTAGGTATAATCTAAACGGTATTCTCAATATTTTCTAGCTAAGTATTTTATTCTGAAACTGCCTTATAACTCGTAAACAAAACGTCCCATTAGACGCCATGTTTAATCATCACCTGTATTTTTGTAATTTGTAGGTAGGTGCGATAAAGTAGCGTAAAGGTGACAAATTGTTAATCTACTTGGCATTTTTACTAATCTCCGTATGACGCTCGACGCGCGTGCAATTGTCGAGGCGGCTTCGTTAAAACCAACTCCTGCCTATTGTACCGCGACAGTCGACCGTACTACCTTCGCGGGCGAAGTACGCGGCCACACGGCCACCTCAAACAATTACAACTCGCGACAAATAAAAATAAACCGCAGATATTTAATAAATTCATACAAACTAAATGCACAAAGTACCAATAAAAAATATAGGACAAAAATAAAACAGCCCGTATATGGAGCTCGCGGTCTAGTTCGATTTTCGAAAAGTGCGCGGTTTTTGACGTTTAAGGATTTTTTTTCTTTTATTTTGAACTGTTGCAGTGGAAATGGGTTTGAAGCCGGAAGATGATAAGACGCCGAGCAAGCTCGCGATTATGGATGACGTTTCCGACGCTCCACGTAAGTTTTTAAGTACTCTTTCTTTTATTATTTTTCGTAAGTGAAAAAGAACCAGATATTTAATATTTAAAATGAACCTCTTAGTGCCGTTCACACATACAAACACAAAAGTTAGTGTTTAACCGTAATACAAGAAAAATAAGTTCACAAAAAACTTTGTGACACTTCGCCAAATTAAGTACAGACCGAAAATCATTTACGTACGTAGCCTTGATTGAAAATTAACGATGCATATCATTAACACAAGAAATTATGCCGCATAATCTCGCCTACCACTGTTCAAAGTGACTCATAATGGCTCTGCTCCCTAAAAAGATATAGCGTGATGGTTCGCAATCATTCTATTCAATGAAGTTAACGGCGACGTGTAAATAAGGGGGGGCTGAATAGTATGACTCATTTTATCTTATCCCTATCATAACATATTGAAAACCTCCTTTGAAAATACTGGCTGTAACTGGAATGGATTTTGCTTACGAATGTTAGAAAAAAAACTCGTCTATTTTTTTAAGACACCTTGCGTGTTTTTTCCTTAAGTGGCTAGCACCTTTTTTCAATTCAATCACAACAACACAAGTAACTATTTTCTAATCTAAAGTAGATATAACTAATAAATGCCTTATCTTAAATGCTTAGGACGGGTATTCTTTATAATTTGACTACATTAATTAATCATTGAATTAATATTATTTGTGGACCAAGTCACTGTCAATTAAAGAATACATTTTAAATTGCACCCTTTTATATCGCTGTGGCTAAAATTAGCCAATTTCGTATATCGTAGCTTAAAATATTTATATTATATAAATGCACTCGAGTTTTTACACTCTGTGCCTACTTATTGATTGTCAGTCATCTCGGCTGTGAAATCGTTTCCCGCGCCCATTGATTTTGATTATAGAACAAAATAAACAAATCGCACGCGTGTTTGGATTCCCGCGCGCACAATGCGGCTCGAATGTATACAATTTGAGCAATGATCAATTGAGTTTTAAAACTGGTTGACTTTCGTGGGATTGTTTGCTTTATAAATAGTGTAAAATTGTATAAGTATTAATGATAGATTTATGTACAAAGTATTGTCAATTCTGTAGCATTTTTTCTGTAACATTTTCAAAGCGAAAGCGTAAAAGGACATAATTATGAAAAAACAGGTAGGAAATCTAAGTCACTGGTACCTAGAAACCTGAGCTAGAAACTAAACCCAATAGGACTTAGAATAACTGAATGGATATTGTTAATACTTTTTTAATTATTTATTTAATGCAGCGGACCTACTTTATCGCCGTTTTTTATTCCGTTCGTTTGTGTGGATTATCATCACACAAACTTACCGCATTTGGCTGAAAGAAATTGAACTTGAACCACTTTTAGCAACAGGACAACACACATGTACCCACACACGCGAACTAAATATGTATAATACGTATTTGCTAACTTGCGTAAGTCTGATAATACAACCTTTATAAACTGAATTATCATCTTACGACATTTCACATTAGCGTGTAGCAAAAAGTCCACGTAATATTTTAGACACCTACTATCTTGAAATCCATGGATGGGCAAGTTCGAGATGTCCCAATCTACCTATTGTGACATAAAGACAAAGTCGCATTTTAGTACCTATTTCTATTTAGGCAATGACATGATGACAATGATGAATGACTTGGACAGGCGATTGCGTATCGTAGATCTTTCAAGATCATTTCACTGACTGTTCACATTGTTATCTCAGTTATCTACTACTGGCACTTGAGCTTGCGAAACTGTCGTCAAGTAGGTTAACGTCAATGTTGAAGAGTGGCATTATAGTAAACCACCCTACAGTATTTAGAGATTTTATTTTAGGCCTATTTGGCAGCTGTCAGGCCCATACAAATTTGGTCTTTCATTATCATCATCATTATCATCATGTCAGCCGCAAGACGTCCACTGCTGGACATAGGCCTCCAAGGCTCTCCACTCAGACCGGTCTTGTGCTTTCCGCATCCGCCGCGGTCCCGCGATCTTCACCAGGTCGTCGCTCCATCTTATTGGAGGCCTACCGACAGCTCGTCTCCCGGTCCGTGGACGCAACTCGAGAACCTTTTGACCCCATCGGCCATCAGTCCTGCGAGCAATGTGCCCCGCCCACTGCCACTTAAGTTTCGCAATTCTTCGGGCTATGTCGGTAACTTTAGTTCTACTGCGGATATCATCATTTCTGAATCTGTCCCGCAGAGAAACCCCGAGCAAGCCCTCTCCATCGCCCTCTTGCCGCCCATTGGTACCTTGTATTTTCATTGTGCCTTTTTTTCCGTTATGCTTGTTAAGTATATGGTGTTCAAAGAGTTATTGTATTGTATTGTCACAAGTGTAATTTAGTGAGAAAACACCTCGATTTATAGCTGGAACTTTTTTACAGTAGTGTTTGAACAGTTAAGTAAATTGTTGAACCACAGATACATGAAATATATTGTTTTTAAAACCCTGACGATGCGAAAAGGGGTCGGGACCTGGAACGCATAGGTACCTAATTAGGTTCTCAGCCCTTCTTTTCGGCACACGAGGTACATTACATAGGTACACACTTTCCATCTATCCCGATGTAATTTCGGGTATTTTAGGTTAGAATTTGTTTAGAAGTGACAGATTACAAATCACCAATCGGCCACATGGAAAAATTCACACTGGTAACAAGTTGTACCTATTACCTACCCATAATTAGGTAGGTGCGTCTAGGTAAGAGAAT
Organism: Clepsis dumicolana; assembly: GCA_963691665.1. Taxonomy (NCBI): domain Eukaryota; kingdom Metazoa; phylum Arthropoda; class Insecta; order Lepidoptera; family Tortricidae; genus Clepsis; species Clepsis dumicolana. The sequence goes on from OY829513.1 coordinate 12,381,732, forward strand.
ATTAATCCAGCGCAGCTCAGTCACTTTGAAATGGTTTCCATTAAGGAAATAAGAGCACTCATTAGATAACAAGTGATGTTCACACCTTCACATCACAGCTCACACGTATGATGGGCGCTGCATTCGCTTTGACCATTGATCTACGAAAATAGACACATACGCCACCGCTTCACCGCGCGCGGACAAGAAATGACCTATAGGTGATTTAGGTTATTCGGTGACTTATCCCTTGATGTCGGTCTGATAGCACAGCACAACTCACATTGCGACTTCTATCTCGCGCGAGAACAACTGTCCGTGCTTTTTAACCCCCGACAAAAAAGAGGGGTGTTATGAGTTTGACATGTGTATCTGTGTATCTGTGTGTCTGTGTATCTGTGTATCTGTGTACCTGTCTGTGGCATCGTAGCTCGCAAGCGGATGGACCTATTTCGATGCGGTTTTTTTATTCGAAAGCTAGTTTAATCGAGATGGTTCTTAGCCAAGTTTCGTTATACCTTATCGGTTCACCCATTTTTGAAATATTGAACTTTAGAATGATAATGTTGGGGGTTTTTCAACTTTTGTAATTAACCCCCGACAAAAAAGAGGGGTGTTTTAAGTTTGACATTTGTATACGTGTGTCTGTGTATCTGTCTGGGGCATCATAGCTCCCAAACGTATGGACCGATTTCGATGCGGTTTTTTTTAATCGAAACCTAGATGGTTCTTAGCTAAGTTCCCTCAGTAAATCACCCGTTTTTGAAATATTGGACCTTGAAGTGACAGTGTCCGGGGTTTTTCAACTTTTCTAAGTTGGTTAAGTTTGGTTATCGCCTCTCGATCACTTGGCTTGTGTAGATTCAAGTATCGTCTATTCCTACTGTGTCCATGACCCGTAGCTACATTATTAACAAGATTTTTTCCAGATCAGTTATACCTAATTAAGGTATGATTGTTCTTTATTCACTTCACCTAAGCCATTGACCTTTGAGTTTTTCACGAATCACAGCTGTGCGTGGCTCACGCAATCTAACTGAAGTACCTACTTAGGTACCGAAAACCTATTCTTGGCTTTGCAAAAACTACTTTTATTTAAGTTAATTACCATAACATGTATACGCAGTATGATAAATAATGTTTCAATGTCGCTATGATTTGAAATAAAAGTATTTCTAACTTCAATGCGAAAAAAAACTTAACCTTAAAAAAAATATTTTTAAAACGAGTTTTTTTGTCGACTGTTCTTTTTGATGGCTGTACTAGTATTGTCATTCAACTGGCACATCCATACTAAATTTCATGTTAATCCTTACCATTGGAAGTGGGTCAAATTTAACTTTCAAGATTTAGTATTATACTTACTTATTTAAACCTTGTAATAAAATACTACCTGAAAGCGGAAAACACTCGTAAAATTGCATTGTTAAGTCCCAACGTGTAGGTAATTCTTTGCGGTCAATAATTCATTACATTATTAAATACATACTCCGCAGACAGATAATTTTACCCATATTACGTAGTTGATTTACTACGCTATTGTCTGCTAAGATTCTAACATAATAGGGTCACTTTCATACGATTTGCAACCTAAAATACCAAATTTATATGGGAAAAGACAATACCAAATCGGCCAAAAGGATTCTGGGGCCCTTAGAGAGAATAATACAACTGGTTGCAGTGTGAAAATGAGCGAAGAAAGAGGAGCCTCCGAGTTTTCACCGGATTTTGTCATGCCCTCATTGCGGTCGGTCAGCGCAGCAATATTCAAATATTCAAACATTTTTGTTTCGATGAAACATTTGTTAGCCACCAAGAAAGTATGCCCTGATCATGGCAATAATACAACTAAGTATATCTATTTTTAAAGCCTTAGAGATGTCTGTGGACCATAAAATTCTTCATGATTCGTATAACTATAATCTCTTCACATTTGAGTGACTAAACTAAAACTGAACAGAACATGCTGTTTGTGTTTGATGTTTGTTTTTCCAGAGATTATTAGTATTATAAACTGACACGCTGTTATGGTATGAACAATTAGAGGCATATATTTCACTGAAGTGATTCTTTATTTGGGTATAAGGCCGCGGAGCGGTTTAAGTGTCATGTCCAGTATGTCCAGATACGTAATTTGACGAACATAATAATTTTGTCCATTTTCATAAATTCCTAGATAATAATTTATCTTAATTTTAATTAGATTCAATATTTTGATCGAAAATTTATACCTTTTAAAGATTTTTTGTTAAAATAATATTAGTATTGTTGGAGATGGAGATCATATTTTTTATAAAATCACTGAAACATGAATACACAGAAAAAACCAGAAAAATGTCAACCCCGGGAATCGAACCCGGATCCTCGACACTCCGTCGGATCGCCGTCGTGGTTCGTGTGCGGGTTGTGTGTGTGTGTGTGTGTGTTGGCATTTTTCTGTTTTTTTTTCTGTGTATTTATGTTTCAGCGAGTTTATAAAAACGTAATTGATATTCACGGGAAAACCGTAAAAATAAAAAAAGATACTCCTACTGAGATCATAGAGATGGAGATGTTGCATGGAAACATACATTTGTCGCATAGACGTAGCCATTTTTCACTTGTGGTCACGAGTGAGCAAATTAATTGTTTTTAGTTCATGTTGTTTTATCTTGTGCCTAGCATGCAGATTTTATATTGCTTTGTGGCTTACGGAATATAAACTTGTTTATAGCTAAAGTACCTAATTAATAGTAAGTATACTGCTTCTCGGCCATTTGATATACTTACTTAATAACAATCTAGTGTGTTGTAATAACGTATGCGAGTTCCTGAACGGAACTACAACATTTTATGTTTATCTGTGGTCGCCCTTTTGCCACACCAACCTAATGGAACACGGACGTATGTATCAAGCTATTAAGAAAACTTAAATAAATAATGTGTTTCCCCCAATTATTGTTTTAATAAACAATACATGTCACAGTCGCAGGACTACCGGTCACAGAATTTCTTCTTATATTAATTTAGCAACATTATCTGCCGCACGTAGAGATGCCAGTTAACATTAATATGGATTTCACACTGCTTTTAACCGACACCAGAAAACGAAGAGGTTCTCAGGTCGTCGGAATATTTAGACATAATAAAACTGTTATCATTAAAAAACTATCATCGGAACACATATTTTTATTGTAGGTAAGTAATTGATTTTGATGTAGCCGAAACCTTTAACAAGACTTTCTTGTAGTATTTGTAAATAAATTAGGAGAAATGATAACTTTTTATTTACTTACTGTTATTTCAGCAAGTGTCACAAGAAACTGATGAAATTGCGCTATTTGTTCTTAGTTTATGTCGCCTTATCAAATTCGCTCCGCTAATCCTTATGTCACTTTTATACTAACAGGCTTAAGTATGGTTATTTAACATTTGTGGTTTTTACCACAAATGTTAAATAACCTTAAGCTTTTACTAGTATTTCATAATTCATAATACGCGAGCATACAAGGTTTATTGCATTATTTCTTATCGGACAGTCTTGACGGTTCAAAACGAACCCTGTACCTACTTACCTATAAATTTTTCGTTAAATTAACAGTTCGTGTTTTCGCACATCAAAGCTAATATTTAGCAGACAAATCGAGTCCATTTTTGGAATTTGTCAGGAAAATTGACGGTTCTATTGTGATAATGAAATAGCAAGTATCGGCGTAGGCAAAATTTGAAGACCACACTTCGGAATGTCTTTGCACTTAATAATACATTACTTACCTACGTGTTATTTTCAATGCTAAATAAGCTGCGACAGCGTGTTAATCATGTGAACAATGTATATACCCCAAACAATAGCTCATTAAACTTACGACGGTCGGTGGTCCGAAAGGGCCTAATTACATGTAGTTAAAAGAAGATTTAGATATATCTCCGTGACGTTAAATACACATTAGCACTTCAAGATCAACGATGTTTTCTTTTTCTTCTGGCTATTGATCTAATTTGTACCTGAAGATAAGAAAATGTTTTAATTTTCCAATCTTTTCAAATGGCAGTCCCATTTTAAATATAAATTGGCCTCAAGTGTAGGGCACAGGGTAAAAATTATTAACCCTTATTATATAGGTAACTTGCTATGCGGCAACTTAACGTGTTAAAACTCAACAATTATTATTCTGAATGATCTCTTGCTTCAGATATTAGTTAGTAGGTAATTTAAGTTTCTAATTATACAGTATGTCAGTACTGGCCAGTCACAAAATCAAACCATAATTTTTGCGTAACGCCACCATAGAAATAAAATTCCGATTTCAAAAACGACAATAGATAACATTGTGTTTTCTAAAATCACGCACTCACGTGCTTACGAAATTCAATTTCACGTAATTTTATCGATCCACCGACACAATCGATTCGATAACAGGACTTGCGAAACTCGAGTAATACCAACATGAGAAAATAATTAGATTGTTTACAATAAAATGAAAATTCGTGTCAAGGGTGGCCAGCACGTGGAAAGTTTGCAAAAGGTAATAATGACATGGACGCGCCGAAATTATGTTTCGAACCGGTTGACTGCTAGCAGTTGTATGTGGATGTGGCTGTCCATAATTATAGTTCGCGGCTCGTCAACATTTTTTTACCAAAGAGAATTAACATAATATTATGTACCGAATTTCGTAAACTGGTCCCACAAAAGACTTACTGGTATTCAACAGTTGCAAGAGGCTTTTTAGTACTGTCACCCCAGTTACTTATTGTTCTGGGAACTGGAATTGTCGTTAGAAAATGTTAAGCAGATTAGGTATAATTATGTAATAGCAATACATGCACCTTTACACGATTAGGTATTAGGATTAGGTATCTGTATGTATATGGTAGGTACATGTGTTGGAGCCGTTTCGAATCAGTCTACAGGCTATTTAGGTCCTCGTATGACACAAAATGAAGCAGTAGTTTGCATACGAACCTAAAAAAGGTCATTAAGTTTGTTTACATTTGCGTTACAACAACAAACTCGTGGAATGAATGCCATCAACCAATGGAGGTTCAATTTCAAACATCTTAATAAGTCTCCCTTAAACAAAAACCCGCATGCTGCACTTTGGCTCTCATCGGAGCAGCTGTTTGTAGGTAAGTAGGTACCTAATTCATAAAAAACTGAAATCAACTATTACTAACTCAACTATAACTAGTAATTGCTCTAAGACTTCGATCTGGACATATTCCTCTTAACAGTTTTACATACCTTATGAAAAAGTGCACTTCTCCTAGCTGCACAGAGTGTGATAGGAAAGAGGATGTGTACCATATTCTGGAGGAGTGTGTCAGGAATGAAGTCGAGCGGAGAGATTTTTGTATCGAAAATAATATTGAGGGTCATAACGTTGGCAAATTTAATTCAATTTTGGCATACCCTCAGTCTATTATAGCAAAAACATTGTACAAATTAGTTGGGATAGGACTTCAGCGAAGAAGTGTTAAATCAGATTAAGTTATAAGGAGTGTAAGGCAGTCACAATAAGGGTGGCATGATCACTGTTGATCAAACCCTTTAATAATAATAAAGAGAAAAAAAAAAATACTATTTTTTGATGCATTGAATAAAATGTGTACTTACTTACTTACTGGTAGCATAAGTCGCGAAGAGCAGTTGTTGCCAACGTCACGTAATCGTTACGTACGGATATGTCGCGGATTGCAAAAGTGGCAGCAAATTGATGTCTTCCTATGACCTGCTTGTGCTTGAGTGTCGGACGTTTGTTGGACCCTTCTTGAATGGTAAACTAACATTTGTTCTAAGTAGCACCTACCTCTATCATGACTTTTGATTGAAAAGGACTTATTAGAACTATAGTTAATATTTAGATGACCACGCGATTTATCCGCCGATTGAAGATTAAATCCAAAACAAGAAAAACACATGTCTTGCAAAGGCGACTTCATTTATTTTCAACAAATAGGTAACTTTAGCAAGCTACTCAAAGACTACACACGGAAACACTGTTCAAGCATATCATGAAAAGGCTAGCTTCAATCTGGCAATGAAGGAGGTTTATGACGGTAGAGGAAGAGAGAAAGTCAAAGTGACATAGGTTATTGCTACTGTAGGTCATCACAGGACAGTGTTGCATGCATACAAATTACGATAGTTATTCAAACGGGAGCTATGGTTTTATGATTTTATTAGCAATAATGTTTTGTACAAAGAAATATACATGAGATTGGTTTAGTTTCTATTACAGGTGATTGGCGTCTATGAGTACCTACTGTAAATACTTTGGATGGGTGTCAATACTGTTTATCAGAACTTAGCACCACTTGCAACATCCTTGCGATGCGATGCCGGCGACAAAACCTTGGCTTAAGTAGTAACTGCGCCGTATTGCATTGTTTGAATAATGAATATTTCCTTCCTCCCGAGATTCCGGACTCTAATGGGTCTCGTGATGACATGGTTGGAATAATTATCGGGGTTGAATCAGCGGTACCTTTAACTTTTTCGTCGGTGTAGTACAAAAACGTCGTGCAGCGTTGGGACAACGCGTTTGTTACACGATTTACAGTCGAACCATTTGATTCCTGACCAATCGTAGAATGAGCTCACAGTAAATGTCATACTGATTTTCCTTGTCAGGCAATGCGGTGTCACCATGATATTTTCCTACGAAAAGGTTCCACAGTGGGTCACGATTCAGTTAGCTCGATAGTACCTAATACAGATTTCGGTGTTGCCAATGTAATGTTTCTAAAAGCCCACGATATTTCTGCGGAACATAGTCGTAACGGCTAGTGAGACAGTATATAGCCATTCGGCAAGTAACGTATAATAATTTAATAATCCAAACTATTTACATTCCATACCCACTGCCGGACACAGGCATCCGCTGAGAATGAGAAGATTTGGGCTGTAGTTTCCATGCGGGGTCAGTGTGGCTGCTCATACGCCAACAAGTACTAAACTTTTATAAGCAAAACGCATTTTTGTGTATTACATATTAGTACGAGTATGTATACATACACTTTTATTAGTTTTGTTACCTACACTACAGTAGCTAACCAACTAAATAATATAAAACATCTTAACAAAACGGCTAATTAATGATTTAATTAATAAATTACTTATAATAAATTTGCATTTCTGAATAACCTTTTTGGCGGATGTTGCTATTCTATTTGTTGTTAAAAATGTTCCTGTCTAATGGGTAAAATATTAAAATATTCACTTTAACTATATTTAAATTAAAGAGGTATAGTTGGATCGTCTTTTATTTAATAATCAAAACGATTAATAATATCTTTGTATTCATTCATTAGTTTTGAGTTATTAGTTTTACACACGGGTATTGTCCTGTCCCCCTACAAAACGTTAAATTAATCTTTTAAAATACCTAACAATCATATAGGCAGGTCTAAATATAATATACCCGGTAGAGATAATTAATATAATAATAATAATAATTTTTCGATAATCCGATGATTTTCCTGCACCTTTTTTTCTTTTGTTACATCAGCCTTTAGTTAGCTGTTCGGATAACATAATAAAACACTGAAATTAGTGATCAAGTGAATTCAAATGATTGCCAAAGATAGGTTTTATATGCGTTTTGTGAATGAAGATTTTACAATAATATTTTAAAACATTAAATTTAACATTTTGTGGGAAACATTTGGTTAAAACCTGACTACCTAGTCAGGTTGTGGTAAACGAAATACTAATGTGGGAGACATAAGCAAATCTCTCAGCCTAGTTAAGAGTTACAGACGTTAAAGTGTACCTAACCATCTCTCGCTCCCGCAAATAGGATTATTAGGAGAAACGAGGTAAGTACGAATTATGCGCTGACTTGCGTAAATATTATTGCACAAAGTTAGTACTGCTAATGATATGATCATTACTTCGTTAGACCCAAAGATGCTCCAAATTCCAAGATTGCATAATAATGAAAGTAAGTCGTTAATGTAACGTTATTTTATTAGTTCCTACACTTATTAGATTACAGGGTTTACGCAATCGATGACCTGTGGATCAAAAAGTATAACATATCCGAAGTATTGACTATCATTTTACAGTTGACTCCATGTTGATTGTTGACTCGCTTTCAAAAGTAACTCATATAAGTACTCAGTGCAAATCTTGGTCAGGTTATTTATCAATATCGTATAATTTTTTGGACGGGATAGGGATTTCCATAATTCGTTGTTCACGGAAAAAATCATAGGCCACCACGGAGCAACCGTGAACATGGACTTTATGGAATCCTCTACGACACACAAATTTGTAAGTAGTTTGGCTCTACTTACTAAATATTGTGCCGTCATGACTGTAATACCAAGGAATTTAGAAGTCTCACGGAGAAACATACTTAATTACTTATAAATTAGAGTACACAGTATCTACGATGCACCCCAACGTACCTTATTATGATAACCGAGAGTTAAATCGAGTACAATCTCATATGATTTGTATATTCCATTATACAGCCTATTGTGTACCTACCAGTATTGTTGTAATCTCCTTGTAATGTTTTGTGGTTTTCAATAAAGAATATTTGTATTGTATTAGTATCAAAACCTTGGTCATTGAAGACGGGATTCAAAGGAAATTTCTTGTCTCATTAGAACACTTGTAACTTATTTTATGAATTGTCGTGGCCTTGGCCAGATAATCTCTTTTGGTCCTTTTGTGATTGTCATAGTCACATTTACGACTATAATCATTCTTTGATTAACATACTCGAATTGCGAGTGTTAAATTATTTTATCGTCTTGAGATCCGGAAGACATTTTTGTCGGCGTCGTTCGTTGCAGTGTCCATGTTTTTAAAGTGCATAAGTAGACAGGTTAAGCTCTGGCTTTATTCGAAGGTCAGCTACGTTGTCTGGGCTAGCACAAAGGACTTCAGATAAAGATAAATGTTCTGCTCTAACACCTTTTCCAACTACTTGTGGATCCTTGAAATGTTATCTGTCATACGTTTTAGACGTGAACTGCGTGCATTACTATCAACAACCGTGAGTAAAGATAAAGACCTATACACGTCGCAGATACTTAAATTAAACTTAAACGAAAATCTATGAAACTGTTGTCTGTAAAACAACGTACAACCGATAATAATGTTTCTTAGTTTATACGATACTAGCTTATGCCCCGCGGCTTTGCCCCCGTGAAATAGTTCAAAATGGGCTAGTTCCCTATCCCGTGGGAATTTCGAAAAATCCCTTCTTAGTGCACCTCTAGGATACTCAAGGTATATGTTTGCCAAATTTCAAGTTTCTAGGTCCTGTGGTTTAGGCTGTGCGTTGTCTGCCAGTCAGTCAGGCAGTCATTCAGTCAGTCATGGTACTGTTTTATAGGTATAAGATTTTACTTTTATGTCGGCCAATCGAATTGATATATACTTACTTACCTCTACCTGTGAAACGTGAGTGTACTTATGTTGTTTATTGTAGTCCCACTTTAAGTGTATTTGATTCTGGCTTCTATATTATGTTCTAGTACGGTTGTTCAAAATATTATATGCAATGTTTATTGTCTATTTGCGAGCGCTTGTATTACTTGAACAGATTAACAAATATATTTACATAATAAAAGCAATTTACAATGACATTAAATCTAAACTTAAACTAAATAAACTACAACTTAAAACTAAATTAAATCTAAATAAGGCCCCCGTGGCATGGTGCCCAAAAGGCTGGCAGCGTTGCCTCGCTGAATAGCGATGCTGATTCTTTGAGAGAGAAAACTGCCAGCCCTTTGGTCAGAAGTTGCATCAACTAAGCGCTTTTGTAACTCAGAAGAGTAACAGATTACAATCTTTATTATTAGAGGTATTCTTATTTTAGTATTACCTACTCGAAATAATGCAGGTAGGTACTCTACTCATTATAAAGGCCGTGATATCTTTTTTTGCCTATAAAGGACGCTATCTTGTATTTAGATCGGCACATTAAATTGACGTCATTGAGGTTCGTGCGTCGAAACCTTTTAATGTTTGTATGTTTTTTTCCATGCCTATTAATTAGTTGCTAAATATACTTAAAATGTTTTTAATCGCGTTAAGTCATTGGGACCAGTCGTAGCAGAATTGTACTGGAATGATGTTTGTTTTTCTTATTTGCAAGAGGAACGGACCGTTTCATGGTCAAGTATTTTACTACATAAACCGGGAGCTTTTTTTTTGGCTGATTATTTTTACTTTATTTATTTGTCAGTTTAATGACTCGCTCGTTATCACAGCTATCAGTCTCCTGTGGGTCGAGCACGACTTTTCGAATCCTGCGTCACGTAAAATCGAATAGTACACGTTGCCGAGTTTGTATGACGTTTGGAACAGCGCCCGCCCGTGAGCGTATTTGGAACAAAAATTTAGTATGAGGTTTCTCGATCTCGATATGATAACCGTAACGTTATGCAGTATTCGACAAGCCGTGCTCGACCCTCTGATATTAAAAAGAATCAGTTACCTAATTAGGTAATTTGAAATTGTGACACGTGATCTTAACGGTGTTTTTCGATGGCTTTGTCTTTAGATGCGGTCTGCATGAAGCCACTTCGCTTCACCAGAATGTGTGCAAAATTCGTCAAGTAGGCCGATAACAATGCACTGACAGCTGCTAATCATGTAAATTTGTCGTCTTTAAAGTAAGGGTTGTCAGATTGATAAAATAAGTTTCATCATCATCATCATCATCAGCCTATTTACGTCCCACTGCTGGGCACAGGCCTCCTCTCGTAACGAGAGGGCTTGGACTATAGTTAGCACGCGGGCCCAGTGCGGATTGGGAACTTCACACACACCATTGAATTGCTTCGCAGGAGTGTGCAGGTTTCCTCACGATGTTTTTCCTTCACCGAAAAGCTCATGATGAATTACAAATAAATAAGTTTCAGTTCAGTTTATTTATTTCCATAACAATTTTACATTTTGTCGGATATTAGTAAAAGCTTAATTCACATTTAATTCTAGCACCATAGTCTAGCACCATAGTCTAGCACCATAGTCTAGCACCATAGTCTAGCACCATAGTCTAGCACCATAGTCTAGCACCATAGTCTAGCACACTAAACTTGAGTCTTGGAGTCGAAAGTCGTAGTCGTGATAGCGGTTGTCTTGAACGATGTTCTAAAGCGGATTTGTAAATACTTAATGGCCAAAGCCACGGCGCGCAGTGTGCGTCTCGCTGCCGCTGGGTCGTGCGCTCCCAGAGGGAGAACTACGAATTAGTCCGAAACATGTCGGGCTAAACTATGATGATATATGATTGAGTCTATGTTATCATTATGATTGAGTCTCACGGTAGTTTCATGTTAAAAAGGGTACATCTATGGCTTTAATATTTTTAAATTCTTTAATTATTAGAGACAGCCCTAATAAGATGTGGCATGCATTGTGATTCCGGCAACTTGCAAACCTTTTGTGCCAAAACCAAACTGTGACTATTGGGTCATTGCCGATGTCGTCTTCAGTCTTGACAAATATCGGTTATTGCACTTAATTATTGTCTGTCAGACACTGTGGTTGCAGTTGGTTCAGTCAGTATCAAAAACATCGGAGTGAAAAAAATCTACGTAAAAATAAATGCGTAGTGTTTCTGGATTAAAATAAAACCGGCCAAGTGCGAGTCGCGCACGAGGGTTCCGTAGAAAGATTTCAACGCTTTTCCCCAGTGTTTTAAGAAGTCCAGTGTAAGCCGAGCCCTGCTCCTAAGCAAAATGTACGCAGTGTGGGGTCAACTTATATTGGTTTGCGAAATCTACAGACAGACATAAAAATTTAAGATTTTGAGACTTTTTGGGGTGGTTGTGCTATAAGAGCTACCTTCATACCAAATTTCAAGTTTCTAGGACAACTGGAAGTACCCTTTAGGTTTTTGGATTTCGGCAATTTGTACGGAAATAGCTTTTTTAATGACTGTATCTTTTGATTGCGTTGATTTACGAGGGTTTACTTAAAAGGACTTACTTAAAAGTTGGAAGTCTGATGGTGCTAGATCAGGCGAGTAAGGTGGGTGGGGCAGCAAATCGTAGTTCAATTCGTTGATTTTTGCCATAGCGTTAACACAAGTGTGAACCCCTGCGTTTGTCTTGATGGAAGATGTTTTTTTTTTGCTGAACCTGGTCGTTTTTGCTGAATACATTAATAAAGCTTATCTAAAAGATTAGCGTAGTATTCTCCATTAATAGTTTAACCTTTGGTAAGGTAATCCATAAACAAAATTCCATTTGCATCCCAGAAAACAGAAGCCATCTCTTTTCCAGCCGACTTAACAGCCATAGCTTTTTAGGAGCCGAACACTCAGATTCAGTTCACTGTTTTGATTGAATTTTTGATTTTAGCGTTTAATGGTGAACCCATGTCATCTGTTGTTATAAATCGATGTATAAAATCTGCTTTATTTCTCTGAAAACGATCCAAGCATGCCTTCAAGTTTTGCACCTGAATTCTTTTTTGATCGTGCGTAAGCAAACGCGGCACCCAACGGGGGGATAACTTTTTCATATTTAATTCGTCACTTAAGATGTGATATACCCGTTCTTTCGAAACACCTGTAGTGTCAGCCATTTCAGACAGCTTCAATCGTCGATCTGCTAAAACTATATCATGTACTTTGGACACCATTTCCGGAGTCGTGACGATTTTTAGACGTCCGGGGCGGGCTTCATCTTGGACACTTGTACGGCCGCGTTTAAACTCAGCCACTCAGTTTTTTACTGTGGCGTAAGAAAGAGCACATTCACCCAAAACATTCTTTAACTCTTCATAAATATCAAGCCCCTTCGTATCCTTCATATAAAGAAACTAAAACACCGCTCATTGTTCAATTTTATCCATTTTGAAAAACAACCGACACAATGTATTTTCAAATGTCAAAAAATCTCTAAAATATTCAAGCCACCAAATTCAAATTTAGAACGCAGATAGCCAGAGACATATTTTTGAAAATAAAAAAGTTCTTTTTTTATTAAAACTTTTTAAATACCTAAGACTAGTTACTTATCATTCCGCCCTCGTAAAAGGTTGATTTTTTCACAACTTCAAGGGACCGTAGGCTTGAGTATTTGGTATTAATTTCAGCATGTTACCTCCACGCTTTACAGAGAAAAAGGGTCTTGACAGACAGACAGACAGACGGACAACATAGTGATCCTATAAGGGTTCCGTTTTTTTTCTTTTGAGGTACGGAACCCTAAAAATATGTGAATGGTATTATGTCTAATGCAATTAACCGCGAATTATTTAAAACCGTTAAGGCACATAAGTGTTCAGTTTCCTTCAATTGTTTATTAATCACACATACGTGCGTATTTTTCAAATATCGCGTGTATCGATTCTAAGTAACAATAAAATAAAGCATTGAAACTGTTTATTTGTTCAGTAGCACACTTCTATAGAAAACACGTAGGTATATAACATCTTCTTTGTTGTAAGTACTGAACTTAGTTGTTTAAATAAAGATGTTTTCATTAATTTTCGATGTTTCTGGAATATTTACATGGTCAACATTACACCTCACACTGAATAAACTGTGTCTCACATCGGGTGGAATCTGCGCTCATTAATGAGATTAACAATAAAAACCGGACAAGTGCGAGTCGGACTCGCGCACGAGGGCTCCGTATAAAGATTTTAACGCTTTTCCCCAGTGTTTTAAGAAGTCCAGTGTTAGCAGATCCCTGCTCCTAAGCGAATTGTACGCAGTGTGGGATCATCTTATATTAGTCTGTGAAATCTACACACAGCCATAAAAATTTAAGCATTTGAGATTTTTCTGCGTGGTTGTGCTATGTATAAGAGCTACCTTCATACCAAATTCAAGTTTCTAGGACAACTGGAAGTACCCTTTAGGTTTTCAGGGTACTGCAATTTGTATGGAAACAACCTTTTTAATTACTGTATCTTTTGTTTGCATTAACTTAGAAGTTTCATTTTTTCGCAGCTCCATAGGACTGCAGGAAGTATTTGATATTAATTTCCAGAGAAAAAGGGTCTTGAAAGACAGACAGACAGACAAACAGACGGACAGACGGACAACAAAGTGATCCTATAAGGGTTCCGTTTTTTCCTTTTGAGGTACGGAACCCTAAAAAGAAGATTATCATCTTATTTAAGGGTATCACTTTTGTCGATGCAGTTGTCTTCCGTCCGTTCTTTCCAATGCGAGTTCTTTCACCTCCTGATACGACACAACGTCTGTCTTCTTTTTTATTTGATTTAAATACTCTGTCCTCGGCCTTCCCCTTCCTCTCTTTCCTTCTATGATTTTTAGTATAGATAGATAGATAGATAGATACAAACTTTATTCTTCAAAACAATACATGACAATACATTTATGACAAAAGACAAATAAAAACGAAAATACAACACTAAAAATAAAATAACAATCATATCAGATCGTCGTGCTGTATAAAATGACCCACCATTTGCCCTCTTCTAGTCTCTACCATGTTCAGAATACTTGTTCCCTCCCCGACTTTTTCCATGAACCTCTCAGTAGTGACTCTCTCGGTCCAACTAATCCCCTCACTCCAATAATCACCACCGGGGGGGTGATCTAACCTCAGTTAACCCCAATACATATGTCTATGCCTTATGCTGCTAGTACTAGTGGGGCATAAAAATAGCTTATTTAGAGAGTTACCTAACCTAACCAACTTAGAAAATTAATAAAACCCCCCATCTTGGGTCCATCCGTTGGGAGCTACAATGCCACAGATACACAGATACCAGAATAGGTAGGTAATGTGGGGCGTAGCCCAGGAAGTGGGCACTAGAGAAGGTACGGTGTGGTACGGTCGCGTCCTAACAGTAAAATTAATTATAGCCCTGCAATTACTGATGAGATTAAATAAAATTAAGATGGTATCCTTAGTCAGGCCTGGATCTATATTCAAGTAGCAGGGCTGAAATGCAACTATCTTAATCCGAGGTCCCAGCCCGACTGATCTGCTTTCTGGGAACCAAGTGTTCCTTTATTTTGATCAAATTCTAAGTTTAAAATGAACAGATCAATCTAGCTTGCAAGGACCGCACCATGCACTTGCTGCATGGAGGCTAGCACCCTACAGTACACTCAACAGGTCAAACTTATGACACCCCTCTTTTTGCGTCGGGGGTTAATAAAAATGTCTATGTGATTGTCCAAGTGAAGTCTAGTTGAATCACTCTCTAGCACAACTTCAGCTAGAGCTAGGTAAATATTGATTATCATTATCAGTTAGAACAAGTCAAGGAATGTTCACGCTCGTGCCACGCCTCGTACGAAGAACGTTACGGCTCCATTGTCTGCTTAGGAACGTGTACGGTGAATCACAACATGTGTGTTTGTTTGTGTGTATACCAGCCAGAACCTTTGTCGCAGCTGGTGAAATGTAAATACTCGTATGATGTCACTTCTTGGCTAATTGTTTGCTGAAGGTATGAACGATAAGTTCCTTGTACGTGGATGAATCTGCTAAAATAACTGTAAATATTTCTTTTTTGAATGATGGGATGGAGTACCTACTTTGTATGGTAATGAATATAAGAGACGAAGGCACAGTCGAACGAATTGATTCCTGTCCTGATCCACTTCAGAACGTTTTCACAGTAAACGTCATAGAAAATTTCCTTTTCAAGCAATTCGATGTCATTATGAGGTTTACTGTGAAAAGATTACCAATACCCATGGACTTCGGGATTAGCGCTTGAAAATGTCCGAACCAAAAGACCACTAATTTGCAAAAAAAGATCAATCAAGCGTCAGTCAGTTTTAGTTGCTGTTTGGTGTACTGGGGATTTTTCGTGAATTTTGTACTAGACCCAAAGTCCATGGTGTCAGTAAGTCAATGGTTCTATAGTTCAAATTTCTGGACTCTTGTTAGTGAATTTTCATAAAGAATTGGTTGAAGCTGTTTCCAGGGTATTTTACCATGATTGGTGTGAAACGTATTTAAAAAAAACTCGTTGTTCTTTGTCATTTAGCGTCAATCTTTTGACATTGTAGTTATCTTCTGCCTGTTCATGGATAATAGGTACAAATACAAATAATTTTCATTGAAAATCACCGCATCGAACAATCCACTGTTAACATTAATAGCGATAAATTATTCAAAACGTGTCTCAGGACACGTTTTAGCGGTTAAACTAGGCTCTGAGTTTAAACTTAAGGTATAAGGACTTATAGTTCAATTTGTATCGTTTATAGATTTGCAACTAACTAGTACATACTTAGTAAGTCCAAATAATTCATTCGTCTATCTATCTATCATTCTAGCTTCTGGTGTCTTTTGGTTTTCTTCAGCAATTGCCGCCTCTCGTTTGAAATTCGTTAGGGTTGATTGAAGAGATCACTTTTTCTATGGTTCTACGTCCGCGGTGTATTTTTTTTATATGACAAGAAAGACAAACGAGCAAGTGGGTCACCTGATGGTAAGTGACCACCGCTGCCAATAAACACCCGCGACTCCGACGAGTTTTCAGATGCGTTGCCAAGCTAGAGAACTAAGATGAAAAACCTCTTGTGCCCATAATTACACCGGCAGTCTTACTCTCCACACCGGAACACAACAGTGCAAGCACTGCTGCTGCGGTATGTAAAATAAATAATAAAAATAGTTTATTCGTTTGCTTAAAGATACATTGTAACATAGGTTGGTGCCACTTTTTAAGTATACATGCTACCTGTGCTAAGAGACACCGCTCCTCCAATGTGGGTATCTGATTTACAGTAGTGATTTTATTTTCAATATAACAAGTAAGAAAACTTAGTATATAATATTAATCTATTCTCAAAGTAAAGTTACTTACATACTAATTTTTAACATTTATGTAAACAAACCAAAAATTAGGAATGTTGTGTGTGCATGTGTTTGTATGCGTGTGCGAATGCTTATGAGTGTGTGCGTGTGTGAACGCTCGGCAGAGTTCATTCAATGTTAATTTAATCTATATAGTACTTATTAGGTTTTCAGCGTCAGTGTAAGCTTTTTTTTTAGCCATTTGGTTATTTTAGTTTTACACTCATGTAAGGTAGATGAATAATTATCAATTTCTTTATTTATTTTATTGTAGAGATTAGCTGATTGCGTAAAGTATTGCCTTCTTGCGAAGGCAGTATTCACTCATGGAGTTGATATAACATAATGTAATTAATATAATTAAACAATGAACAGGTGCGTGTACTTCGTGTAATTGTCGGAAGCCAAGAGAGTGAGTTACATAGTTGCCACAGTAATAAAATCTTATTGTTGCTAAGGTATATAGATTTTAACAAGGGTAGGTATATCTCGATTAAAAAAAATCGGACAAGACCGTGTCGGACATATACCTATTTTAAAGGCTGAAAGTATTAAGCCCTATTGAACATAAATTGGTAAGTATCTTAAGTTTGAAAAAAAAATATTTTTTTTTCATATAAGTTAATTCGTCGTGCAATGTATTGGTAATACCTACTCGTAAAGCTAATTCAATTTTCACTCCTATAGTGACACGTTGTCACATAATTCTGCATTAGGTACATCGCTGTTTGAGAAAAATTAAAATAATGACTCCATTAGCAAAGGTTAACGGTTATATATTTTTGATAAAACAGTTCACAACACTTAAATTAAAAGCTACAATCGTCAGTTATGTGTATTATAATATAGGTTCCTATGGTACATAGTTGCACGCTGTATATAGGTATGTATGCTTATTTGTTTTGATAAATTACTCTAACTACAAGTGACAGACTAAACAAAATATTAGGAAAGACGCAGTTGTTTTCGCAAAGGAAAAAAAATCAACAGGCACGTATCATGCGGAAAGGGCCTTGCGAAACGTTTCTCAGTACTTCAACGACCCCACAAATAATCTACTTGAATATTAATAGACTGATTTTTTCGCGCGGTTTTTTAAAGTGCAGTTACCTTACCGTGCTATTTTAAATCACGCAAAAAAACGAATCGCAAATAATGATCTCGTGCTGAAATTCCTCTGTAAAAGTTATTACAGAACGATATAAATATCCATACCGTCATGTTTAGTTTGACACCAAAAAGTGGTTCTTCACTATTGCGGAAGTTAATGCCCCTAAGTAACTTTGCTACTACTACTACTACTACTACTACTACTAATACTACTACTACTAATAATACTACGACTACTGCTACAACTACTACTGCTACTACTACTACTAATAATAATACTACGACTACTGCTACCACTACTACTGCTACTACTACTACTAATAATAATACTACGACTACTGCTACCACTACTACTGCTACTACTACTACTACTAATAATAATACTACTAATAATACTACGACTACTGCTACCACTACTACTGCTACTACTAATAATACTACGACTACTGCTACCACTACCACTGCTACTACTACTAATAATACTACGACTACTGCTACCACTACTACTGCTACTACTACTACTAATAATAATACTACGACTACTGCTACCACTACTACTGCTACTACTACTACTACTACTAATAATACTACGACTACTGCTACCACTACTACTGCTACTACTAATAATACTACGACTACTGCTACCACTACCACTGCTACTACTACTACTACTAATAATACTACGACTACTGCTACCACTACTACTGCTACTACTACTACTACTAATAATACTACGACTACTGCTACCACTACTACTGCTACTACTAATAATACTACGACTACTGCTACCACTACTACTGCTACTACTACTACTACTACTAATAATACTACGACTACTGCTACCACTACTACTGCTACTACTACTACTAATAATGGTAATAATACCACTACTACTACTACTACTACTACTACTACTACTACTTTAGCCCTCTAACCAGGGTAGAGCGAGATTGTCGCGGATTTTGCCTGTTCAAATGTTGGACAAGAATTGAAGGACTGCCACACTTTTAGACTTAAATTAATATTAAAGCATTCAATAATCTGAAGTTTTCCTTAAAGTAAAACGACAATTAGTTAAGTAAGTATCTGTTAAACACAATAATTATGTTTGAGTTATCTCTACATAGTGTAACAGTAGGACAGAAAACTTTTATTGTGTTGTTCGTTTCAAT
Organism: Clepsis dumicolana; assembly: GCA_963691665.1. Lineage (NCBI taxonomy): Eukaryota > Metazoa > Arthropoda > Insecta > Lepidoptera > Tortricidae > Clepsis > Clepsis dumicolana. The sequence continues at coordinate 12,400,748 of OY829513.1, forward strand.
GAGGTAATATTTTTTTACTATCTTAGAGCAATGAATTAACTTATAATATTATGTTATATCACAGATTATATACGAGGGTGGTATGATAAGTAATGAACCTTGAAGCTACGGGGTTTGGCTGAATATTAAAAATGTCTTTGCCTACATCCGCCATCTTGGACGCGGGAAAATTGACAGTTTCAAATGATTCCGTCAATTACTTCATGACTTATAGTTTTTTAAACAGAACGAGTGGCATTGTTTGTGTAAAATGGAATAAGAACAATATCGATCAGTGATTCGCTTTCTGTTTTTGAAGGGGAAAACGCGTGATGAAATTAAAACTGAGTTAGATACCGTATATGGCGATGCTTCACCTTCTATTGCCACAGTAAAGCGGTGGTATAACGAGTTCAGAAATGGAAGAATATCTGTGTTTGATGAGGCCCGCCCAGGACGTCCAAATGAGGTTACCACGGAGGAAAACATCAACAAAGTCCGTGATATGTTGATGAACGATCGTAGACTGAAGTTGAGGGAGGTAGCTAAGGTATGTGGCTTGTTACTGGAGCGTGTACAAAATATCGTTCATAAACATTTGGGAATGAGGAAGTTATCGGCCCGATGGGTACCGCGTTTGCTAACAGAAGAAAATAAGCAGAATCGTGTAGCCACTTCCAAAGAGTGTTTGGCACTAATAAAACATAATCCGAAAGACTTTTTTATGCGTTGTGTTACCGTGGACGAAACGTGGATCCACCACTATACTCCCGAAACAAAACAACAGTCCAAGCAGTGGACCTGCCCCGGCGAAAATGCTCCAAAAAAAGCAAAAACGGTTCCGTCGGCCGGCAAGGTTATGGCGACCGTTTTTTGGGATTCCCAAGGAGTTATCCACATTGACTATTTAGCGAAGGGAAGAACGATCTCGGGGCAATATTACTCTGATTTATTGTCTCGATTTGATGAATAATAAAGAAAAAACGGCCCCGTTTAGCCCGCAAAAAAGTGTTATTTCACCAGGATAATGCTCCGGCCCATTCATCTCACATCGTCAAGGCCAAACTGGATCAATTGGGCTACAAAATACTGCCGCACGCTCCTTATTCGCTAGATTTAGCCCCGTGCGATTTCTTCTTGTTCCCAAACATGAAATCTTGGCTCGGAGGCAAACGCTTCATGTCAAATGAAGAGGTCCTAGAGGCCACAGAGGAGTATTTTGCAGAGTTTCCGAAGACATATTTTTGGTGGGCTTAAAGAAGTTGGAGACGCGTTGGGATAAGTGCATACTTTTGAAAGGGGACTACGTAGAAAAATAAAAACAAAAAATAAACGAAAAAAAAATTTTTCTTGGCTAGGCTCACTACTTATCATACCACCCTCGTAGTACTCACAGGTTATATAAACAATAATACAGTGTTAGGAAAGATACTCTAATATAATTAATTAAATTACCTACAGGAAGGATAGTCGTTGCAGCAATGCGGTAGCACCAGTAGAGTATTTACTTTTTAAGGAAAAAACCAGCCAAGTGCGAGTCGGACTCATACAGGGTTCCGTATAATTTCGTAGATATGTATAAAGTATAGTAATGATTGGTTGTTCTTTTTTGTTAGACGAAAATCAAATCAATGTTAACCTATGTTGGTGTGAGCGGGACAGTGTTATACGAACTTCGAATTTCAGGCTTCGGATCGTAGCCCCTCAGCTTGAGTGAATAAATTCCGTCCTCAAAAGTATCGTCTTAGTAGGGCTAGCACGACCGGCCGCGACTTTGCTTGTCGCGCGAGATCATTCTGAGTGACAGAAAAGGACGGGCAGTTGTTCTCGCGCGAGATAGAAGTCGCGCTGTGAGTTGTGCTAGACCTAGAGATAAATGGTGACAGCGTTCGAATAGACACTGTAGCCGAAAAACTGCTGCAACATTAACAACGAACTGCAATGCCTATTAAGAATGCAAGAACTATTAATAGGTATTCAACGACTTCCTGGCTGGTTTATGTATTTTATCTACACACATATCATAAGTCCTCTATAATGCGTTCGGAAACCGTAGAAAATTACCAGCATTGCAGCACGACGACACCTTCTCGCCGACAGCGCCAGCCCCAGCACCACCTCCACCACCAGCAGTAAAGTAATTCGACGTCGTAATGACTTTTCGATATCGAATTCGATGTTTCAAATTTGAAAACCAACGTAATTTACGATCATAGGGAAATAAAACGGATCACTCACGTATGTAAGTCGAGTTCAGTCCGACATGTATAAATAATAATGTGTGATGTTTTTTTTTTCAATAAAAAAAAACAGTTTACGAAACGTCAGGTCGGTATGTTTGTCTATGATTAAAAAAAACAGTCAAATTCGTGACAGGTATAGGTATGATATATGCCTTCGGCTTCTGAACCCATCTTAGAGTACTTATAATATGTGTGTAGATAAAGTAATGTATGCAACTCCACATAATTAGGCCTTAAAACACTCGTGTGATCCTCAGCTTCGCCTCGTTTCATAAAAACACACGTGTTTTAAGGACCCTCATTATGTAGCAGTTGCATAAACTATTATTTTGGAGTTGCGCAAATTTAATAATAGGAAGTACCTACTTTTACTCGATCTTCAGTTTAAGATAATTTTGTAACTATGAAAAAAACGATAGCCCAGATTTTTGTGTAGGCAAGGCATATGACATGACAAGCTGACGTATTCGAGTACTCTATTCAATGAAAAGATAAACGATTGCGATCTAATCGATTCTAACAATCAATGCGATAGAAGTAAGAGGATACCCACGTCAATGATCATATTTTATTATCCTCCCTATAGTATCTACATGTATTATACTGAAAAAGTGGCTTTACATTGTTCTATTCTCATATGAGTTACCAAACATTTCAATCAAGTTTAGGTTTTGTTATAAATTATTATTTTATTTTATTCTTTAAAATATCCACAACCTATTTTTATACGTCCTACAGCTTGGCTGAAAACTTTCACGCGATTCAGTAGGTATTAATTTAGAATAAAAAGTCATTAGATTATAATTTACATTAACTTACAAATATTTAGGTCACTAAAATGCAATGAAATAAAATGAGTTTCGATTAAATAAATAATGGAATTGGGCGCGATATTATGAACTAAATATAAATAATTATGTAAGTAGGTTTTGTAAAATATATCTCGTTGTGGTAAAAAGTTATATGTCCTTTTCCTTGCGTAAGAGTATAAGAAGGACCGTTAAAGTTGTTCTAGAAATGGTGTGAGAGCGGGTAACAAAACAGAATGGCACTTTCAAAATTAAAGCAATTAGCTGTTAATTATCTACTAGTGTTAGCTGAAATCCGTTAACTTGCATGCCACGACACGGTTTACTTTACTTTTAGTTTAGTTTAACTATTGGTTTTAGATAGTCAATACATTTGACAGTGGCGTAGTGTGGGTTTTCGCCCCCCCCTCCCCCCTCCCGCCGTGCCATTGCAAGGTCACCGGCGCGCAAGTTACACCGACAGGGCGCTAACGAGCCTGCCCCCAAACTACGAAATTCGAAAATCGAAGTTCGTATCGTATCGTCCCGCTCACTCTCGTTTTAAATAATATTAGCTTGAGAGGGACGGCACGGTATGAAGTTCGAATTTTGCACTTCGTAGTCGGGGGGCTGTGCTCGTGGCTCCCCCTTATCCCATCTGGGGCCATTTCCCCCCTGCCCCCCGACGCTATGCCACTGCATTTGAGTAGGTAGGAATAAGTGTGTTCGAAGTTTATGATGAGAAAACGTATGTATAAATGCGGGAATAGTTTTCTAATACAATGATTTCAGAATTTTAGAAACCGTAGCTTAAAAAATTCAACAGTTTTTTTTTTTTTTTTATACGACAAGGAAGGCAAACGAGCAAGTTACTCCTATTGCAATATAAATTCTGTAACAATTAATGTTTGTGCTGTAATGGGGTAGCTCAAATTTGACTGTGAATTAGATTGATTTGAGTAACGTTTTAATTATAAAATCTTATATTAATACGGATCTACCGCTACTACGACACAAGCAATTGAAAAACAGCAAATGACTTATAAAACAACAAATGGTGTAAAAAAACTATAGGAGTTCAGAACAATGTGATATAAAATTGTAACAAAACTACACCTAAGTAACTAATACCTAAAAACATGACTATTTTTAGGCGTAACTTACAACCGATAAGGTGTAGTTTCGATGTTGACAATAGATTAGTGTAGTACCCAATGGTCGGTGAAGGTTTTAATCAGTACCTACTATAAGTAACCTTTTTCTAACACGGCTGAAAGGCGTGTCGGACCGAGGTCATCGATTAGCTATGGTTTTGAAAAAGTAAATACTGTACATTTCTCTACGTTGAATGATCATGAGTCATGATAATCCTTAAACCCATTTTTTTACATTAAATGCGATTATTAAGTTGTTACCGCATTATAGTGAAATAAATGGATCACTCGCGTATATAAGTATTTGCGGGTGGTAGGACCTTGTGCGAGGTCCGTCCGGATCGCTACCACCATCTTACTCGCTAATCCTGCCACTAAGCAGCAGTGCTTGCACTGTTGTCTTCCGGTGTGGAGAGTAAGACAGCCGGTGTAATGTAATTACGGGCACAAGAGGCATTTCATCTTAGCTCTCTAGGTTGGCAACGCATCTGCGAACCCTCCGGGGTTGTGGGTGTCTATGGGCAGTGGTGATCACTTACCATCAGGTGACCCACTCACTCGTTTGCCTTTCTCGTCGTATAAAAAAAAAGTAAAAAAATAAGTCGAGTTTAGCCCGACATATTTCGTACTAATTCTTAGTTATTCCTCTGGGAACGCACGACTCAGCGGCAGCAAGACGCACATTCTACTGCGTCTCGGTATCCCTGTGTCGTCAATCGACCAGTGAATTAACAGATTTCTATTATGTATATCTTGTCTTTAGTCTTTACTCGATTTAGATTTACTTGTACTATCTAACAAAAGCATCGTTGTAAATATGGTATCTAGCCACCGTAGCACCCGTACAACCCTCAATATCCAGCATGCTTGAAAGACTGCGGTATTGTTGCATATTTATATCCGACAAAGTATTTACTTGGGTCCTGCGGTTATAACAGTCTGGAGGTGAGGCGGAATTGCGCATTGCTGGTATTAGCTTGTCAAGCCTAACGGGGTTAGTCAGACTGTTCCGAGCTGGTGGGCCAACTCGTAAGGTTGTCTGTCCCGGATGTTCCCAAAATAAATCTCCGAGCACGACGTCGCGACTTGCTGGCGGTGCCGGCGGCGCACACTGTGTCGCGCAGGCTCTCGCCACTGCCGCGTGCCCTTGCGCAGCTTAATGCGCTGCTGGCATCGGCACCTGAGTGCGACCTATTTGCGTGGCGATGGGCGGCTGTGCATAGTGAATGTTTGCGATTTTGTGAGTCTGTGTATGAGAGGATGTCTAGTATTCCAATGTGAATAATTACCGAGTATGTTGATTAGAATAAGTGTAGTTTAAGTTCAAGTTTAAGTAATATTTTGTCTTTCATGGTGCATTGGTGTAAACTGTAATGCCATGTAAAATGTAATTTTCAATAAATAAATAAAATAAATAAATTGTTTACTTCTCGACCGTTGCACGCATGACGTGACCTCTCCGGCTGTCAACGTGACATTGACGATCGGACGATATTCGGCAAACTCCGCCAATTGCCGGTTTCCTGTCATCATCAGGAATTGCCGTGCCATTGTGCTCATCGACAAGTGCCCTTCTCGTATGTGGAACGTAGTTTTTTTCCTTGACTAGTGTTAGCTTTTCAATTGCGGGTGGTAGGACCTTGTGCGAGGTTCGTCCGGATCGCTACCACCATCTTACTCGCTAATCCTGCCGCTAAGCAGCAGTGCTTGCACTGTTGTGTTCCGGTGTGGAGAGTAAGACAGCCGGTGTAATTACGGGCACAAGAGGCATTTCATCTTTGCTCTCTAGGTTGGCAACGCATCTGCGAACCCTCCGGGGTTGTGGGTGTCTATGGGCAGTGGTGATCACTTACTATCAGGTGACCCACTTCCTCGTCGTATAAAAAAAAAAGCTTTACAATTACTACGGAAAAATAGCCAGCGACTCTATCGGCGCTTTTTCGCAATAAACCTACCCTGTTATTCATAAACCTATATGTATTACTTAACTAAAATGCCGTTAAATTTCGTTTGTCCTTTTTTGTCATATTGATATTTCCGTTAGTAGGAAGAAGACAAAACCTATTTTAGCTAATAGAGGCTTGAGTGACGTTTATGAATAAGGTCATTAATCTTTTGCTAAGGTTCTGCAACTTTTCAATTGTTTTAACTGATCTTTTCGATCTTGTTTTTAGCTTTTGTTACATGTATAGAGTGCCCCTCTGTAAATTTATCTTAGTTTTCTGAACCAATATTATACACCTAATAACCTAAGTATACCGTGTAATTTACAATAATGTGGATATATATAATATATAGTTGTATTTATTAATGTGTTGTTTTTATTCACAGGTAAGTCACATCTCCACCTGTCATGCTGCGCTGAGATAGTAATTATAATAATAATTATGGGTCAGCAATCATGGATATCAAATTAAATGGACTATGTCGGCAGGTAAACTATACGTCTATCAATGAAAATGTCCTAATTAGTTACCGGTTAGGCGATTAAGCATCGGATTTTATGACAAATTAATGGTTCAGGTAATTTTTGGATTCAATCGACCGGATTATTAGACTACTTAAGTGATATGAGGGCTTTTCCTTAATTTCTTTGCTTCCAAATATATTTACCGGTCCGTAATTTCTCGGATTTGATCTACTTGACTGAATTGACAACATTTTTTACATAGTATGAACAATTGTATATACCTAAGCATCGAAAGAGTTTTTTGACCCGAACGCACAGCTATATTTATCTTTATGTAATACTAGCTGTTGCCCGCGACTTCGTCCGCGTAGATTTCGGTTATCGCTATCCCGCGGGAACTATACAATTTTCTCGAATAAAAAGTAGCCTATGTTATTCCTCAACATTCAAATCATGTTCTTATCAATTTTCATCTAGATTGGTGCAGCGGTTTTCCCGTGAAGAGGTAACAAACAGACAGACAGAGAGACAGAGAAAGACAGAGGGACAGAAAGTGGGTCCTTTTCTATTTTCATTTTTTTTTTCTTATGAGTATTAGCTGCCTGTAAGGTTATGTGACAATTTTAAGCGTCTCACTATTACTGTTCTAAAGATACAGTTTTCTAAACGCCAGGCGGACTGACGGCGATGGACAAATGGATGGACAGTGGAGGCTTACAACCTTGGTGTACGGAACCCTAAAAACGGATCAATTAACAGACCGAAGTTGACGCATTCACTTTCCCCGTTATTATTATTTAAATGGCTTCACTTCACTATCAGTTTATTATACGTCAATACTTAAATGTTACATGTTAATATTACATTTACGTATTACGCACCTTTATTGAATGGTTTGCGGAAGGTTTTTTTACTTCATATCCTGATTACGTATGAGATTATATGGATTTTAACTGTTTGCTGTTACTTATAGCGTTGCTTAATTAAAATAAACGACGCAATAAAAACACCACAACTGCAGAAGGTTCTCTCTCACAGTAAAATTCATAATGATTTTCCTTCTCAGCTTTTCAGCTTTTGTAATGTCATTTTTTCAAACTGGTTCTATGATTCAGTAATGTGTACCGTGAACAATTAAATAGATATTTCACAAAGTGCAAGGCCAAGTCTATTAGGTGATGACCTCTGAGATGTTTTTCGAAAAAACAAAAAAAAACCGCATAAAAAACAGCAGTAAAAAGTAAAACTACCTTTAGTGATGTTTTAGACTATTTATTACATACTTAAACACTTTATTGCAGTGTTTTTTGACTTCAGAGAGTCTAGTGTAATCAACGACAAAAAAAACGCCTCGATCGCGTTCGCGTTTACGTCTGAATTACTATGGGCAACAAACAATTCTCATACTATTTTGACGCTTTAACTCTAGTCTCGAGACGTATTTTTTGGCCATCGATTACACTAGAGCCTGAATCAAGTAACGTGACTGACACACTGACAGAGAACCCACAGCCTAAATCACTGGACCTATAGAGACTTGAAATTTGGCAAACTATACCTTGAGTACCTATCCTATAGATGTGCACTAAGAAGGGATTTTTCAAAATTCCCACGGGATGAGGAACTTACCCATTTTGAAATATTTCACGGGGGCAAAGCCGCGGGGCATAAGCTAGTTTGGTACTAAAATCACCGATTATACTAAAATTTTATACGATTTTTTTCTCGATGGCGATACGATGACATTGCGATTCTGGTGAAAACTCGTATTCGGGGTACTGATACAGATTGCACTTTTTAATACCACTTCAAGTACCTATGTATGTGTAGTCTTCCAATTGCCTGTGGTTGTGATATCATGACCGTGTGGGCGTGCTCTTATTCAATCTTCTATGTAGGATGGTGTTAGCGAATTATCTACCCACATTATATTATGTTTAATCACTTAATATGTATAGGTACGTCATGAATATAGGGTGCTTTTTTCTGATTTAGCACGTACAGTTTTAGTTATTAGTGGCGTAACAGTGACTCGTCGTGACCGTTGTTTTTAGGGTTCCGTACCTCAAAAGGAAAAACGGAACCCTTATATGATCACTTTGTTGTCCGTCCGTCTGTCTGTCTGTATGTCAAGACCCTTTTTCTGTGGAACGCGTGGAGGTAGCACACTGAAATTAATATCAAATACTCAAGCCTGCGGTCCCTTGAAGCTGTGATAAAATCAACCTTCTAAGTCAACGCAATCAAAATTAAGAAGGCTATTTTCTTACAAATTGCCGAAATCCGAAAACCTAAAGGGTACTTCCAGTTGTCCTAGAAACTTGAAATTTGGTATGAAGGTAGCTCTTATAGCACAACCACTCTGAAAAGTCTCAAAATATCAAAATTTTATGTCTGCCTGTAGATTTCACAGACCAATATAAGTTGACCCCACACTGCGTACATTTTACTTAGGAGCAGGGCTTTGCTAACACTGGACTTCTTAAAACACTGGGGAAAAGCGTTAAAATCTTTCTACGGAACCCTCGTGCGCGAGTCCGACTCGCACTTGGCCGGTTTTTTTTAAAACACTACGGCAAGAAAGAGCACTTTTTTAATTTTATCGGTAAGTTAGAATTGTATTCAGTGATGTCTTCATTTGTCTTCGTCCAACAGAGTGTTTTTAAGATGTTCTTTATGATGTTAATTTGCAAAAAAATTGAGAACAATCGCACATTCATCATATAAGCAGTTTCCCGTTTTTGCAATTGTAAGATTGTAACACTACTTGGTACGGGCGAGTTTGACAAATCTTTGGGAAGTCCCGACACTTTGTTCGATTTGAATTGCTAATATTGTTATAGTAATTATATGTATTAAGTATATCGGGATGGAAGGAAAGAGTGTATGTAGGTTATTGCGTGCCGAAAAAAACAGCTTAGAACCTCAATGCGTTTCGGCTCCCTACCGCTTTCCCAGTGCGATGTCAGGTTATCGTAATAACCTAACCAACTTAGAAAAGTTGAAAAACCCCCGGCCCCCGACATCGTCATTTCAAAGTTCAATATTTCAAAAACGGGTGAACCGATTTAATGAACCTTAGCTAAGAACCATCTTGATTAAACTAGCTTTCGATAAAAAAAACCGCATCGAAATCGGTTAATCCGTTTGGGAGCTACGATGCCACAAACAGATACACAGATACACAGGGCAAACTTATAACACCCCTCTTTTTCGTCCAGGCCCTTCGAGACCATGGACGCAACGTCGCGTCCGAAACGTCAAGGTATTTAAATTAAAATTTTAATAAATGTTTTTTACGCGATTAAGTCCCGAGTATCATGATAATGTGTGTAAATCGCGAAAGTTTAAATCAATACCTATAAACTTAATCAGAGCCAAAATTAGAGGAAAGTTTATGAGGGAAGCCACAGTCATAGTAAACGTTCCTCTAATTTTGTATTGGCCTTGAGAGTAATTCTGTGAGCTTTAAACTGAGTATAAGTAGGCACGTTTACGTTTTACAGGCATTGGTAAAAAATAGAAGTGGTCGCATGGAAATAGAATTCTTTGTAAAAACGTTAAAAATGATGTACAACAATGAGTAAGTAAGCATGGGTGTGTGACGCATACCCCCCCCCCCCCCGTCACTGGTGTAAATATATATCACACGTTTATTTGCGAAGGTTCAAATCCATTCATGAACTTAGAGTCGAAATACTAAGTTCGCATATACCACCGTGGAACCTTCTCACTACAAATGTCACGTTGATATAGGTAATATACCATACGTCTGCGTCTGCCGAAGTAATCATTGTTTAGTTGATTGTGAAAAGGTTATAGAGGTACACTACACAGAGCTTACGTACGCGTACCTTTACCTTCATAGTAAGACAGCATTGCATCTCACCTATTCGTGACAGTGGGGAAAGGAACACATTACTTTCTGGGTTCCGTTACTCAAAGCGAAAAAACAGAACCCTTATAGGATCACTTTTTGTCCGGCCGTCGATCTGTCCGTCTATCAATTTGAAGTAAATCAAAATCTAAATAAGGTAGGTACTTCCCATTGATTAATCATGAAATTTGGTACGAAGTACGAAGCAACTGAAGCAAGGTCTCACAACCTTATTAGTTACTCTCGAAACCCTCGGTGCGCGAGACCGAGTCTGACTTAGCAGATTTGATAAATGTGATAATATCCTGGATTTAAGTATACAGGAGCAGCAGGCCAATTTTTGAATCTCACCCGGTGACTTAAATTCTCTGATTTCTAAAAGTTCGTAAGTATTTTTTAATCTCACCGGTGATTAAAATGCTCATGCCTATAATATCAAATATGATTGCCCCCACCCACTCGTAAACGAGATCACTGAGTGACTTCTTGACCGCTGGCGGTAACAGCTAACCTCAATCTAAGTACTTACTGTGTTGACATCAGAAACGCAAATTAGCTGCATGTTAGTAGACGGGTATGGCATTCAAAAATAATAAGGTTTTTGGCAAATAGTGACATCAATTCAAAAATCGACCCTCTGATTTCTGAGAACTTTGTCAATTGTCATCCGTCTCACAATTCATTAACGTCTCTTAACTAATTCATGTGTATACCTACTTAAACTACAACTTTCTTTTCGCTAACGAAAGTATGTGTAAGCGAAGTAAACATTTGTCATGCGCTGTCCGTTTTCCTTTCTTGACAACATATTACGGCTACTTCTCTACATTCGTATTGACTGAATGCTGGGCCTTCTAAACCTACGGTATGCTCTTTCGTCTAAGGTTTATATTTGAACTGAATAGTTCAGCAAGATAGGAGTTTCAGAAAGTTACCGGTCGTTTTACAACGTCACTCACCGCAAACAGTAAACGCAGTTAATTCAATTTCTAAACATAAACATTTTAATGTGCATATAGGAATAAATCGTCATCATTATGACGTATTAAGTTGAATTAAATTAGTAACATTTATTGCGGTGTTTTACCGGTGTTTATTACCTATTATATGTATTTGTGTAGGTATTGTAATAGTAGGTATCTTCTGTCGGATTTCCCTAAGACATTTTTTACTTTTTTAAGGTTCCGTACCTGAAAAGGAAAAATCTGAACCCTTATCTGACTCGCGTGTCTGACACAGCCATTTACTCAACTAGGACCGATTGAGTTAAAATTTAGTATACTTAAGTACACAATTATGTATATGTAAGTTGGTGGCCCAAAGACGGACGTGTAACGTAAATTAGTGAATTTTAATCATGGGGACCACTTTTGGGGAGTAAATAAGAATATGAAAAAAAAAAGTTTTGCAAACTATATCGTGTTACATATCAAATGAAAGGGCTCATTGTGAGCATTTGAAATATATTGTTTTCATAATTTGATGATAAATAGTTTTGCAGTTATTTAAGAAAATATGACCGTAACTCCGAAACCACTTGGCCGAAAAAAAAAAACACTGAAAATAGTTCTTTGCCTATAGATTACAGGAAAACCTATTAGAAATGTACGGTATTAAAAGTAACATAGATAATTAGACTCGAACTCGCACTTGTCCGGTTTTTTGTTGTGTCGAAATACATTTTAAGGCCCAAAGAACAGTCACTTCTATACGTAGGTACTTAGTTACTGAGATATTCGGTATTTATTTACCTATTCTCTTTTTACAAATGACTTTGGCAATGAATTGGAAGCACGCATGATATGGCGATTATTCTTTTATTTGTTGTATGATTTTGTTTTGGCGTTGCAGAATCATGAGCTAATATTATGTATCTTATTTGTTGAAGATTAGGAACACTCTTCCTTTCTGATAATATATAGTGCGTATTCTAGCACCTTTGCTTACTGTTTTCTAGCCGCTTAATGGAACACGGCCCTTACGTATTTATACAGGATGTTACAAAATTACATGTAAACCGGAAACGGGGTTAACGTTTCCTTATAAAGAGTTCATTTACAATATTTGAATCACTGTATGAAAGAAAAATAACACAAAATTTTTCATTGATGATTGATGCAAACCCTATAACCTATAACCCTATATTTTTTACGGGTTATTTTGGAACACTTTTTATGTGTAGAACTAGAGGTTGCCCAAGACCCAAGAGTCGGAATTCGACAATGATTAAATATAAAAATAAGCTTCCAGCATTTCATCTTCATATAAATTTTGAGTAAGTATGCCAAATTCCACACTCCTCAGTATTCTTAAAAAGGGATTCAAAAGTTTTCGCTTCGCGTAGGTAAGTAAGTACTTACTTCCATTTACATTTAAGTACCTAATCCCAACATTCCATAATGACCTCAGACTTAATTAATTGTAAATATCTAGGTAGTAAGTATATGAGATTCTACTGTAAATATCAAATACCTACGAGTAAACCCTTTAGCCTTTCAAGGGAAATTTCGTTGCTTTTCCGTTGTCTTTAATTTTCATTACGCCGCGAGAATGACTGTGACACTCGGCAAATCAACCTACTTATTCCATTCTCTGATAAGGATCTTTATCAGCTTTACGTCTTTACTGTTGAGGTTCAAATCGGCTTGTTTTGTGATGTTGATGAATGTCAATGCTACGACCTTGCACCGGTAGCATCTCACGGCGAGTGATTCATAAAAGAGATTTTATTATGTACCTACATTGTGTTTGTTTTGTTGTCCATGAAAACGTTGGGAGTGTACGATGATGTACTTACTTAGCCGGTGCAGAGGTAGCATTGCAGATCGAAACGAAGAACCAAAGGTAAGATGAGAACATCAGCTGTTTTTAAAATGACCTTAAAAGAGAAAACTAGCTCGTTACATTATAAATAACTTGAATATTATAAGAAGTGCTGGCGGGGTCACCCAAAAATTTATTAAGTACTTAATGGGTTTTTGTTCTTTTAAACAATTTTGTTGAATTTTTTTGATGTAAGAATCATCACAATCAGCCCACGAGTTTGGTCTCCACAGCACCTATCGGTCATTCTCAGGAAACGGCGTTCTCAGCCTAAACTCCGTCTTGATTTTGAGTTTTATATTTATAGCTATAATTGAGTTAAAATGTGAAAATCTATGTTACAAGAAGCATTTCTGTGCTTTTGTCCTTTAAATAAGTCAATTAGTTTATGTTTTATAAGACACTGATTTTTTCATCAAGACGGAGCTTAGAAATATTGAGACGGATTTGAGCTATCGCATACATTTTAATATGAAAAAAATAAAATTGATTTTTTTATGAAATCAAAAACAAATAATGATTGAAAAATTAATAAATCCTTTTTCTATTGCACGATTAGCGTGCCAAGTCAGCTGACACACATAAATATACATACACTCAAAAAACGTAACCGTCCTACTGGGACGGGTTATCAAAATATGGTATAGTGTAATACCAATCAGCATAAAATAAACGATGCTTATATAAATACAGTGAGATTTTTGTTTAGTTTTCTAAACTCCGAGCAGAAAGTACGATGGAGCTTAGTCGACGGAGCTTAGGGAGAAAGCCATTTTCGATTTTTTTATTTAGTGATACCCGCATCTCAGGGAATCGCAGCTAATACATCGTAAACATAGGATAACAAACTGTACGATAGCAAAACAAGGAGACCCAGAAGCACACCAGTAAAAAATAAATCAACTAAACGGAGTTTAGCAGTGACGGGAAACACTAAATGGAGTTTAGATACTTACGGTCGTAATTTTGCCCAGCAACACCATGCAGGCATCCAACCTAGACGACGGCCACGACACGACCGAACGTAAACGCTCAGTGCAATAGGGTTGCGCTTAAGCTTAGAAATAGTGATGTGATTTGTGATTTTATAACCGTTGTCGGATATTAGATGCAAGTTCGCTCGCGCGGGAAAAATGTCATATTAATGTTAGTAATGGATTAACGCTATTATTAGTATAACAAAAGTATAGTCCAACTAGTTGTCTTAAATAATAAAACACTTGATTTTCTCTACCGCTAGTTTTCACAAAAGTACACAGGGTTTTGTTCTTAATTTTGGAGTCCGCTCACTAAACGGAGCTTAGGATAATGGGTTTTGGTATTTTTTTTAATAGTTAAAAGCATCGTATCGTGCAAAACTCTACTGTGGGAGGTAGAATACACCTAGTAGTAACTATAAAAAATAATTCAATGTTTCATGCGCCGAAGGAAACCTGCGATATTTCCCCGGACGCCCAAAAATCGCCCTCTCTGAGAATGGCCGCTATCATCATCATCTTCAGAACTAGAAAACCGAACCCTCCACCCACAGAACATTTTGTGTGCATGTTTTTGGCATTTGTGATTTTTATTGAAAGAAGCAAACGAGCAAGCGGGTCACCTGATTCACTGTCCGGCCGGCCTTTGAGGAGGAGGGAAAGGGATAGAGGAATGTCTGGGGTGGGGGGAGGATGATTGGGCCTTCGCACTCTCACTGACCGATCGAAACGCAACAGGGGTGCTGTTGCTTCACGCCGATTTTCTGCGAGAGTGAAATTCTAATCGTGCGAGTGTTTTGTTTTGGTATGAGATTTTACATACTAAGTCATAGACATTGTGCTGTACGTGTGTAGCTTGTGCCCCTCGAAAAGCAGCAGAAAAAAACTTACCGCCGAGATAAGCTAAAGAATACCCGTCTGTTCCTTTACCTCCATCAAACTGTTACGATCGAAAATAATCGAAATGCCAAACGGAATTCAATGAACTCGATCCCAATGGATTATCGAGTATCGCATAGCATTATCGCATGGCACGTGTCGTCCGCGTCGAACATTAAATCTCCTTTGTCACCGCCAACGGTACTGTCGTCCTAGAATGTGTATGATTCCATTGTCTTCGGAGTACCGCAATGGGTAAAGAGCGTTTATTCCTGCTGAGCTGGCAACGTTGCATGTTTTTTTTAGTTTTTCTCGATTGTTCCATAAAATTTAATCAAAAATTAAAATTTACCTATAGTCCTCTCTGGCCACAACAACTAGGTAAGTACTCTGGTCAACTGGCTTAGCCATCGGGAATTTAAATTCCCCCACACCTTTATAAGAGATATTAATGTTTTTAGAAAAAAATGGCTTCGTGCCAAGTTTCTTGCGGCGCATTTTCTTGGCAATCATGGTATTTCTGAAAGCGCTGGTAGACTAAAAAAAATTACGTGTAAAAGAGCATTCTTTCAACTGCCTACTTGCGGAGTAAAATTTTGAATTTAAAATTTTAGAATTTGAATTTTACTAGTTTTCATTCGACGTCTATGAGACTACACGGAACATTCCGCGTACATTCGACGCATCGCGCCTTGACGCAACTCTAACCTAATCTAGTAAATAGGCTAAGTCATAGAACAAAAACGAATAGGAAAAGGTGTGCTGTGGGGAATTAAATTGGCTCACTCAGTTGAGAAGCGCAGTTTTGTTCTGTAGGTCAGAGACTGACGTATTATATTTATAAACAACGATATAAATAAATACGGGTTGTATGTGACGTGCATGATAATTCCTGTTGCGGTAAAAGATTCAGATGCACGATGAGTAGACAGGGAAATTCGATGACAGGGTCTTAGACAATTTAATTTATATTAAATAGCTGAATATTATTAATTAGCTGAGTTAGTCACTGGACGAGACGTTGACTAATTTATAACCTCATTTATTCCCAACCTTATTTGAGGTTAGCGGCCACGGACCAACCACCCTCTGGACACCCATCCTGATCCTAAATAATATTATAAATGCGAAAGTAACTCTGTCTCTCTATATTTCTGTCTCTCTGTCTGTTTGTTACCTCTTCACGGGAAAACCGCTGCATCAATCTAGATGAAATTTGGTAAGAAGATAGTTTGAATATTGAGGAATAACATAGGCTACTTTTTATTCGGGAAAATTGTGTAGTTCCCGCGGGATAGCGATAACCGAAATCTACGTGGACGAAGTCGCGGGCAACAGCTAGTCTCCTGTAATTAACTCTTAAAGTCATTACGAAAGAAACCGATGTGAGCGGGCTGGGGGAATGCGTCGTGATTGGTTTATAGCTTGTCATCTCGCTTGTCATCTGGTCGAAAGTGAGCCGCGATTTGAGGCTAGAGAGATTTATAGGTGCAAATGAGCATATGCGTTTCGGAAACGTTCGCCCTGACATTTGGTGTCCAGAGGGTGGTTGGTCCGTGTTAGCGCCCTTGTAGTGTAATTTTCGCGGCGCAACAAACGTTTCAAATGAATTCACGGTAATGTGTCAATTACTATGAGAATCTATTTTCCCATAGTAATTGAGTTATAATATTTTAGTTAGTATAGGTTCCTACAATACAAAAAAATCGGCATTGTTGAAACATTTCTAAAAACATTGGCAAAAATTTAATGATTCAGGCTTTGCGGAAGTTTATATTTATGGACTGCTGTAGCTGTTGCCCGCGACTTCGTATGGGTAGAATTCGGCTAGCGCTATCCCGCGGGAGCTATACAATTTTCCGGAATGAAAGATAGCCTATGTTTTAATCTAGGGTATAAGCTATCCCCATTCCAAATTTCATCCAAATCCGTCTAGCCGTTTCAGCGTGAAGAAGTAACAAACATACTAACTCACAAACTTTCGCATTTATAATATTAGTAGGATAATCGCGCCACCACACGTCTAAGATAGACAAGACAGCTAAGTCTATTCTATGCGATAAATGCGTGTTTTCATGCAACACCTACATCTCAACTACCACACGAGTCAATACTTTAAGTAAGGTACCTAATGTCTTTTATCCTTGTCGATTATTTTTTTATTTATTTTATTTTTTTATACGACGAGGAAGGCAAACGAGCAAGTGGGTCGCCTGATGGTAAGTGATCACCACTGCCCATAGACACCCGCAACCCCGGAAGGTTTACGGATGCGTTGCCAACCTAGAGAGCTAAGATGAAATGCCTCTTGTGCCCGTAATTACACCGGTTGTCTTACTCTCCACACCGGAACACAGCAGTGCAAGCACTGCTGCTTAGCGGCAGGATTAGCGAGTAAGATGGTGGTAGCGATCCGGACGGACCTTGCACAAGGTCCTACCACCCGTATTCGTAACTACTGAGTTTTGTTTTTCGGTAGAAGTGATGGTGTAGCCCACGTTTGTTTTGTTTTATCCACTAAACGGGTTGATTTTACTTAATTTAATTAAAACGTCCATAGCTTATTAACACCTAAATAAAACTTATGACTCGCTGTGATCATTAGTTAGTGCTCAGGCTAGGCTTAGCGTGCTAACAACAGTTCAGACGAAACCTATAGTAATCAGAGTTATTATCAACGATTTTCTTTCACGCGATGTTAAACAAGGGCAAATTCGAGTGGGGGGGGGGGGGGGGGGGAATTCGCTTGGATGATTCTGTTCGTAAGTAATCCCAGGGCCATCTTATTCCATCCAATAAAAAAAAAATGCATTACCTATATCATCACAATTTGCTCAAAATTTAGTCCACCCTTACTTTACACGTTACATCATCATCATAAGCCTTCTTCAACCAATTTGGTGTAGGCCTCTTCAACTTTCTCTGCATCACTCTGTTCTGGGCTGTCAGCATCCAGTTCTTGCCACTTTTCCGATGTGGTCTTTCCAACGCATCTGAGGTCTCCTACTTCCAACCGGCCTCTTATGTTCTCACGGTCTCCGTTCCAGTAAATCCTGCACCACGAGTCTGATTTTCGGGCAATAGAACCAGCCCATCTCAATTTCAGTTTGGCAATACGCTTTACAATATCTGAAACTTTTCTTTATTTCCTCAACCACTTACTTACACGTAGTAGCTTATCCCCGCAGCTTTGCCCCCCTTAAATATTTCAAAATGACTGGTTCCCAGTCGCGAGCGAATTTCGAAAATTCCTTCTTAGTGCACCTCTAGGATACTCACGGTATATGTTTTGCCAGATTTCAAGTTTGTAGATAACGCAGTCGCGTTAAAAAAGACTCCTTAAATTTTCTTTCAACACTTCGTCAAAAGATACAGGTTGAGTCACGCACGCTTCGCACTATGTTTTGTACGTGTATGTGCATGTGTATGTTGCAAGTAAGGCGTGTACATCCGGTGACAACAAAAAGAGATCTCAATACGGCCATTATTCAATCAGGTCGGCAGTTAGGCCGCACAGGACAGACGGACGTACATGTCATGACACTATAAATATACTTTTTGTGTCATCTACTTGACACGAGTGGAATGTTTGGACCCTGAATGACAATTGAGATTGAGACAATCTCTTCGATCGAGAAAGACGCCAACAAGAGCCTAACCAGAATTAATACTAACTACTGCTGCGAACGAAGTTGGTCTTAAAAATTATGTTAAAATGTTGCATTAAGTACTTACATTGCAGCGCTTCTTCCACTGCTTACTTCTATCTCGTTCGTTTCAAGGATTTGCATTGTGATGAAACTTACAGCATAATATTTCCCACATAATATGGGAATCTCAGATAAAATTCCCAAATATCCAAATGTCAATAAATCTACCGTTTTTCAGGGCACACGTATTCATCCTGGTCACGGTACCATTTGTTTTCCTTCGAACTTTAGAGGAGACAGATGGGGGACGCCTTTTTATCTTTGCACTACATTTATCTTCAATTTTTCGAAGGTGACGTGGTACACACGTACAGCACACGTCTACGGTCTGGACAAAATTTGCTTCTACAGACTCATGCCAATACAAAAGTCTGAAACGAATGCTAAAAACACGCACGAAATCAACACACAAAATGCACAGGGTTAATTTAAACTTTTTGTTAAAGGGGAAATCGCACGTTAACGTCTCCTCTTGTTTATGCTCTGTGCCTTCGTACGATATTGTAAAACTTTGCTTGTGACCAGATGAATAATTATCTTAGTTTTTCATCATACTTCGGTAAATAACTTGCGACCTAATTATAGTCTAATTTGCTAAAGTTATTGCGGCTTTGGTGTGGCTTTACTCTGATTACGTTCGATTAATTTTAAAATAGACAAGGTATACACACTTGGACCTGTACGTGTGGTCCGCCAGTTTGACGTATCCGATTGAAACTTTCTTCCCATTGGTGTTTTAGAGTAATTTTCCCTGGCAGCAAATTTCGATGTCAAGACTGAAAACGAAGGTGCAGAAGGTTAATCCTCTTAGTGATACTGTACTGGCTTTATAATGTGTTGATTTCATACTAATTAAACTAAGTAAAAAAAAAAAGAATATTTAAAACACGTCGTCACGTCAATTAAAGTAACTTAGTTGCGACATCTAATTCACAGAAACGTGCTCTTATTCATATTACATTGCATTGCGTCTATCTACTTAGAAGCTATTTAGGCAACCCAACCTATTATCTTGGCTCAGGGGCCCTAGCACGAATATTCGAATGCTACGTAACGTAATCTAGTGGAGCGTTATCGAGAAAATTTGTATGAAGTTTGGAACAGCAACCCCCGTGAGCGTATTTCGTAGTTAAATTAAAAAAAAACGTTGTTTAGTTTATTTGTTTTACTAAACTTGAAAAAAAAAATAGGCAAATCCGCCGTGTAAGTCGGATCGATTGGACGCGTTACAAATTACCTTGCAGAATTAAAATATTACCTACCATTAAAATTGTGTTCGCCACAAGCCGAGACGAGCACGTACAAAACATGCTTATTTACGCTCATCCCAATGCAAATATTACTTAGTGTCTGTTTAATCGCAAACACTTGTGCAAATCTGGTAACTCTATGTCGTAAAAAAGAAAAAATTAAACGATGTTTTGTACAGATACACTTCTCAAAGTCCAACGGTTCGCGGCATCTTGAAAAACAAATGATTGCTGCGTGTGAAGTCGTTAAAGTATGGATGATTATGCTTTATTGTCATTAAAATAAGCGTCAAGTTGCAACAGTTTGTTGTTTCAGCGGTTTCAGCGTGATAATTGCGTGGCTGCAAACGGTGCATTATTATGTTTTTTTTTTGTTAAAAGTTTTTCGAAGTGGCCAGTGTGTTCTAAAATGACTTTGGCTGTGCTGATATGGAGTACCTTAAAATCTACTGGCTATTGCCAATTGCCAGAAATACTATTGTGCACCTTTTTGTGCCTACGATAAATTATTGGGCAAATTATTAAGTGATGTTTGATGTACTATTTTAAAAAATACATTGTATGGGCGTATTTTGAATGTATAATGCAAGCATAGCATAATTTATTTCCCTCGGCACACGGTGAAGGGATGAGGCTAAAAAGAAAATTACCGAATAAAATCCTTACTTTTCAGATATGTTTGTGAAAATTAGCGTACATTTCAGCGTCAGTAGCATTGAAAAAATTAGCGTACATTTCAGCGTCAGTAGCGTTGAAAAAATTAGCGTACATTTCAGCGTCAGTAGCATTGAAAAAAATAGCGTACATTTCAGCGTCAGTAGCATTGAAAAAAGTAAACTGAAGAAGGAAACATATAGATTTTATTTAAAATCACAATATCTCAAAAACTAAGCCATTTTTACTGAATCAAAAATTTGCTATTTTTAGAGGTTAAGTAGCCCAGCTGTCGAAGTATTATCGTAGTGTTCTGGGCCACTAGGCCGTTTAAAATTATCAACTTACGGAACCCCCTTCACGGGAGTTGAACTCGAACTTGTCCGGTTTTGTTTATTCAGCCTCCATTTTCTTACTGCCGTTATTTACAATAACACCAACTGTGTCCCTGAGTGCACCTATTGATCACCAAAGTGATTAAAGGTGCGTTGGTGTGCAATTACTGTTGTTACTGAAATTAGGCTTAGAATAATAATAACATAGAATTCTATTTATCATTATAGGGCAGAGGTGGCCAACTTTATTGGACCCCAACGTCTACTAATAAAAGAGTAGGTAGGTACAGTCGAGTTCTCCAATATAAGACCTTAACCAAGACCTTACATAAGGTCCGTGTTTAGATATTACTGAACCGTTGGCTGTACAGATATTGGAGAACTCAACTGTACCTAGTACGATCTAGCAATGAATATATGAGTATTTTTCATAATCGCAACTCTAAAGCCACAATGTATTTGATGTGATTGAATATTTGGCAACGGCTGTTAAAAATCGTAAAACTTAAAGTTTGCATAAAACGTAATAACGAATCTATATCTGTGAATTCATCTTCGCCTTAGTTTTCGTGATACTTTTAACGCCATCTGTGTACAGCTCTATAGAACTCCTTTATCGAAGACCTTCCTACTATGCCAACGTAATGGTGATACGGAAAATGTTGAAGTTCGTTACGTTACCAATAGATGGCGATTGTAGTTTTAAAAAAAACTTTTTTTTTCTCGGAATGGAAAGGAACCCAGCGCTAGAAGATATCAAACTTGTAGTTTTTATTATTTGATATCAGTCAATTTTAATTTGCATTGAAAAAATCCAATGTCTTAAATTGTAAGTACTTGGACATTACTAAATCGAATCCAAAATATCCATAAAAAGGTACTTTTTCTCTTAACTTTTCTTTTATTTTACATTTTGAAGTTGGAATAAAAAAAACTTTACAAACTCTGCACTCCTCTCCTCCCAGTAGACCGGCTTTTGTGAAATAAAAACTTTTCTTAACTTAAATACTTAATGAAAAAAAAAAAACTTTTTTAAACTACATGTTTTTTTTCGCCTTCGATATCCGATCAAACCAGCATAGTATCACTTAATGGTTAGATGGTTCTCGATATTTCCTTCTTCGCTAGGTAAAAAAAGGGCGCCTATTCTAATAACCGCTCGAAACTGAACGTCGTTATTTTTTGATAAGGAAAAAAAAGACTCCGACAAATTGAAAACCTCCTCCTTTTTTAAAGTCGGTTAATAAAAACGGTATTATCTTATATCTAATTACTTCCTTACTTTACTGAGGTAATTCTTTCCTATCTTATTACGTTACTTTCATTTGACAGATACCTCTAATATTGTTAATAATAAAGCAGTTATATAGCTTGAAAGTTATCGTTTAAAATATAATAACAAAGTTAAACAAATCACGATTTTGAGATTTAATGTACCACGTGCCTACAAGAAAACTGAACTAGCATAGAATCTACTGTTTCATTTTAAATTTTTGCAGGATTTGAGTACTGACTTACTACTTACCTTCTTACGCATTTAGTCATATAAATAACAAAATAACCTTACCTTAACCAACTTAAGTAGAAAAGGTGAAAAACCCCAGGCATTTTAATTTCGAAGTTCAATATCTCAAAAATGGTGAACCGATATTTATGAAATTTAGCTAAGAATCATCTCGATTAAACTAGCTAGCAACTTTCGATTAAAAAAAGCCGCATTCAAATCCGTTCATCCGTTTGTAAGCTACGATGCCACAGACAGATACACCCATACACAGGTTAAACTTCACTAAGGTACCCCTCTTCTTGCGTCGGGGTTCATAATACAAGCCTATAACATAGGTAATACCAACACAACCCTACTCATCATCATCAGCCTATTTACGTCCCACTGCTGGGCACAGGCCTCCTCTCAAAATTAGAGGGCTTGGGCTATAGTTCCCACGCGGGCCCAGTGCGGATTGGGAACTTCACACACACCATTGAATTATTTCGCAGGAGTGTGCAGGTTTCCTCACGTTGTTTTCCTTCACCGAAAAGCTCATGATAAATTACAAATGTAATTTCGCACATAAATTCCGAAAAACTCAGAGGCGCGAGCCGGGGTTGAACCCACGACCCTCTGCTTGAGAGGCGGTAGGTCAAACCACTAGGCTATCACGGCTTTTTACCTACCCTACTAATACTTATTTCATATTCTTGACGCTTCATTTAGAAAAAATACAATGCAAAATAACGAAATTCCCATAACATAACGAAACCATAGACGCCGTGACGCCAAAACTTTTTCTTTTAATAAAATTTTCAGCCAGTATGACTTTGAAAATTGTCTTTTTACTTCTGGGACACCCTTTAATTGGAAAACCACAAGTCTCGCCACGCTTACAAAGTTACAAATCTCAGAATAACCCCCCGATCGCGTCACCATGCAAGCCGCGCGTGCGCTCCCCCTCCCCCCTTCAGCTCCCCTCCTGACTTCCCCCTGACTCGCCACTCGCCATCCTGAACGCGCTGAAACGCCGACCGGTCGCTCTTTTACCTGTAATTTTATTATTTTACAACCCTCGCAAAATGTCTATCTACCATTATCAGACCATTCTAGGCTCGCTTAGTAATGTAACGTAGTCCACCAAAGTTTTCACTTAGTTAAACGTTTAAAGTAGTTTCTTAAGTAAAGTTTTCCCAGCGTTTTCCTTTCGAATTTTTTAATATGGTGTCGAAAAGCGGTCATGTTTTGGTGTGGGAGCAAGCCGGGCTTGAAGACCAGAGGCCCAAAAATCAGAGCAGTGAGTTTTTTTAGAGCACTCATATACTTAATTAGATTTAGTCCAGAGAGACAACTTGGCCGGGTCAAAGGCCGCTAAGTGGTGAAGTTGAATGCATTTTGATTTTATTTTTGAGAACTTAGTTTTCCTTATTGGATGTTACAGGTGGCAAACACTGTTGACATTACAGCAATCAATTTTAAGAAATGTGTTTTAAAATTAGGTATCAAGCAGTAAGCATTGTATTGATTCTGCACTGTATGTTATGGTAATTTATTCGATCGATAGGCGTGTTATCTCGCAAATAACTATTAAGTAGCTGAAGTGGGTACCCACTGCTATGGTAGAGGTAGAGCTTTTATTAATTTGCTGGCCGTATTTTATTTACGAGTGAAATTGGGATGCTCTTTGATGCCGCAGGCCACCGTTGCTTAGCAACGCGTCAGGAACGGATATACCTATAGATGCCTATGATATGTTATATGACAATCGAATGTACAGTCAAGTGCGAAAATATGGGTGCATGACACCTTACTCTTAAATATGGATAATTGTATTTTGTCGGCTCTTATGTCGGAGAATTAGGGTTGTTGTTGTGGTCGATTAATTCGATAAATATTTTTGCACTTGACCGTACAGTAAAGTTTATGCTGAGCTTGTCCTATGATAAACAACATACACAGATACTTAGTGAACAAATTTGACATCAGTGTGCGTCAAGCATGTTGTCTATCTCATCTAGCCATCGGTTCGTCATCTCATCATCATCATGTCAGCCGAAAGACGTCCACGGCTGGACATAGGCCTCCCAAGGCTCTCCACTCAGACCGGGTTTGTGCTTTCCGCATCCACCGCGATCCCGCGATCTTCGTTTTTTTCGTTAGCCATCGCTAACTTTGCCAGTAATTGCACTGTATAATAATATACTTAATACTTAACATCAAATATAGCTGTTTAAGTGCTCAAAAATATTTGAGCACAAGTGAGTTACAGGTAGAGTCGTGTTGAGGAGTGTTTTTCTATTTTATTTCACGGCCAGCTTGAATTGGGAGAGATAATAGAAAAACACAGGTCGATAAACGTGCGATAAAAACTAATGTGTTTTCCGGGTACAATCGGCTTTTCAATTGCGTAGCCATTCATTCTCCTTGTTGTTATGCTTGATAAAGCTCTCGAATCGTTAAGTAGAGTGTTCCTGATTATACCCTAAGTACCTACATTATACCTATAAGTCTGTACTGTATACTGTGTCTATACTGTAAAAGCCCAAACTTTAATCGAACCTGAGATTGCCAGCAAAAATTTAGATTTACCAACTCTTAGCGGTAAAGCTGAACAGGTGGTTCAAGTAGTTCTGTGAGCATTGTTCGTTTAGAATTTTTACCACTAGCCACTTGGTAAATGCCAGGATTTACTTCAAATACACGAGGTTAGGGTTAAGTTACTTACATAATTTTTTATTTTAGGTGTTTTGTATTTACCGTATCTTTGAGGTAAATCCTAAGATTTATTTAGCAAGTGAATACAGTGGTAAAAGTTAGAAATGAATAACGATACAATACAATATACAAGAACTTTTATTGCACACCACATAACAATCAGTACAGAAAAAAGTACAAAAAAAGTACAAGGCAGCAATGGGCGGCCTCAGATAATTCACAGCATTGTTCGGACTTAATTTTATCATCTAAGAGTAGGTAAGTCTTAGGATTTGACATGGTTGGCCTTTACAGTAACACATACATAGAATATCGAGCACTTTAGCTAACATGTTAGTTTGCCGACAATGAAAAGCAGGATAAACAAAGTCGTCGGGTTACAAGTTGTTTGTTTTGCGAGTTTCACAAACATGGAGTTTGAATTAAAAGTACGTCATTTCACATACATGTAGAATTTCGAAAAATAATAGAAAACGGAGAAAAGAGAAACAAAATTGTTGCCATATTTAAGCAATTTACGTCAAAAATGTGAAAGATAATGCACGAAGAAAGTAGCGCCCTTGTTTAATTTCTTTGTTGTTGTTGTTGTTGTTGTTGTTGGTTGTTTTTTGCCAGGCATACGTAGACAGATATGGTAATTCTGGCATATTACATGTAGTAATTAAGCAAGGAGTTTTTTTTTGTATCTGTTTATTGTGAAGGTAATAAAAATGCACCCACCGACTATACCGTCAGGACACACGCAAGGAATTTTATCTAGATTGGGAAAACCGGTTACGAATTCTACAATGCGTTTTGGGACTTCAGGGTTCTATAATAAATATGTGTTTGACAGGCGGTAAGCAGAATATAGAATTGGGTGTAGTGGTTTTATTGAGCGGCGAGTATAATATGAATTTTAAGGCACTAAAATAAATAAAGTAAAGAGATTTTAGAACATAACAATAGTCCGTGCATAATTATTATAAATGTGCAAAATGTTATTTTCAGTTGATATAATTGATATGTGCAATAATTGTGTAAAAGTTGTCCTCTCATCAAAATATTGGTGTGCCCAACAGGGTCCATGATGATCACATTATACCTTATAAAACAACTTGTACTTTACATTGTGGAACAGCAATAAAAAATTGAATATTGAGTATTGAGACAAAAGAAGAAAAAAGCACGAGCTTAAAGGCGAGGGCGTTGAAAATGTAATCGGCGTCTTCTCTATCACAGCTCGTGGTTTGCGAATCATTTTACACTTTTTCAACACATAATGAATAAATTATCGATATCGGCAAAAAAAATCGAGGACTTGGAAGATTGCGACAGTCTTATGTTTTGCTACGAAAATTCTTATCTCCGGCTTTAAGTCTAATTTTTTCTTCAATTGCTAAACTGTACATTTTTTATATCAAACTCAGCAGTGAAAGATACGACCCAGATTTCTTCATGAATTAATTACGACTTGGTATTTTTGCGGTGTGGATTGGATGACGTCAATCACTCTTAAATTAAAAATAAACTTTTCGTAGTTACACAACCATTTGTACAGGAACTCCCATATCGTCCGTTATGGATATTGCATGTGTCTATCTGCCTCGCAATCGGTCGATTATTAAAAAAAAGCTAGTAGGTATTAACATTATTAATTCTTAGTTACCAGAGTCAATTTTTAAATCTCCGAATAAACACAACTAGATGTCGGGTCTGAGTGTCGAAAACGGCACAGCGAATATAACGCCTCATTTGCAGAGTGGAATTGTATTTTATGCAAGTTATTATAACCGCTTAAGAATTATACTAGATCAAAATAAATAATAGTAAACTGACACTACATAATGCCACATTTTAGTATACCTTTTTGTTCGTGACCCGTTATCTAGGTACGGTTGATCGAAGCTCGGTTACTTAGCTACACGTTTAAAATCTAGAACATTAATAAAAATTGCTTATATATTTATAATAACGTCCCCGAGAGTCCGAATCAGTAAGTATGCATAATTCATTCGTCAAACTATAAGTGCATGTTGCGTGTCATTCGATCCACGTCGCATCAATTCATCAAGTTATGTATACAGTGGACGTATTAGATATACTTTGACAGCCATGTTTAGACAATAAATACTACACGTGCTTATATTTTTATGGGGTAGGTTAGGTACTTATACTAAAGTTGTGCCAAATTGAAAATGCAACTGGCCAGCGGAATTGCTAACTCATATCCGAAATTCTCAATTTTTTTTAATACAAGTAAGTATCCGGACATTAATCTATAAAATCTCTTACATCAATAATGGCCGTCGTAGACGCGGCGTCGCTTTCATGGGTTAATTATGAGCGAAATAGTGGTCGTTAAAGGCGTTTATTGCCATTTTATGTTTGGGAATATGTAACGGGGTGCCCCATTAAATAAGATTGTTATGACTTAATACTTAATATACACCACTTATGGGATGAGTGAATGCGAATAAAACCGCTGCAAAAGATTCGAGATTTAAATCGATTTACTCTCATCAATCATCAACTAAGTATTTAAACAACAATGGCTGCCTTTGAATAAATAAAAGTGCAGAAGAATGGGTTCACCTCGTGGAGTGTACACTTATTAGGTCCAAAAAATAAGAATTCGACTGTCAGAGTCAGAACCAAGACGGGATGGCGATAATTTTTGACTCCGAAAATCAGATATCGCTGAGCGCTTTCAAAGTTTATTGGCAATAGCTTGACACATCATACCTGTGAAAACACCACTCGAAAATGTAGAAAAAATAGATAAATGCGAAATTTCAGTAGAACAGTAAGCTTAGAAACCTATGGACCTATCCTGCAATAGTAAATAATTCAGGTGGCAATTTTGTTGCTATACCTACACATACTACATACAGTTATGTTTTGTAAAATCGTCTCACAGGACAGCTTCTCAAACACGTGGTACAAATAATACAGTATACTTAGCGCCCCCTACTCCACTTTTTTCACGTCTAGACCATGCCATGCCCAAACAGCTCCATTCATTGCGCAATGTCACGTCACACCGCACACTCGCGGCGCGTGCTGAGAAAATTACGAAGTTATTAGCAGCGTCCGCCCACCGTTCACGTCATACTTCGCGATCTGATAAGTGAAGTTTTGGACAAGCGAAGATTAAGATGGACACACCTCATTTTAATATGCTTAAGTTTTTTTAAGAAACCCTTTGATGTTCCACTGCGGACGGGTTTCTTTATACTCGCCTCTGGCTATATCAATCTCCCGCCAGTCCATGTGAAATGTATTTAAATCTGCTCCCACAGACACCGGAACATAGGCAGTTAGACTCAAACTATGTTATTATTTCAGTGGATATGTAACATGATTAGACTAAAAGGCCTGCATTATTAAACCTATGCATTATTATAAAGCTGCCGTGATGTAAAAAGGCTTCTTTTGTATCCATTCACAATTTTTAATAACATTTTATGTAACGGAACGCCATTAGAGCTGATTCAAGCAAAACAAGTTCGTGTTCACAGTCCGTGGCGACCACAATACCGGAGACCTTGGCCGCTAAACCCGTACTTGATATGTCATCTACGTAGACTCTCTATTCGAGAGATTCTCTTGTTCGAGTCTATCAAAGGATCGTCCTCCTGATTCCTTTCTGTTGCATCATTTGGTGGCTCCGATTGACAACATCTGGACCAACTATATTCTCTAGCTATAATTTTTGGGTAAACTATTTCGTTCTTTGGTAATTCACGTGGAAAACGTCTAGCAAGCCATACAATGCTTGCCATTACCCGCTGCATTTCAAATGCTTCGCCCGTTGCAATTAATTTTGGCGTAGCGTATACTTGGTAGGTACATTGGGTACAGTAGGTAACGTTGGGCACCTTAGGGCAAAGTTCGTGTCGAAAGTTCTACTGAAAGTTATTAAAGCTATTCTAACACCTAAATACGCCATACTCTTACACGTAAGTGTAGAAAAAACTCTACGATTCCGATGAAGTTTATCAAACAAAAACAATAGCATCACATTTATTCTAAAATTACAGTCACCATAATTGACTTTTATCTAGCTTGTCAGCTACATGAATACATCAGATTCTCAGTGGTTTTTATAGTCACAATCCGAAATAGCAAAATAGTTAGGTATGCTATTTTTACCACCAAGTTTTATTGCCATAACTATGAGCTTTCAGTCATGTGTTTCATGTCACATGTTTATAAATAGACGTAAGACATTGCTACTTTCTTGGCAAAATAAATTCTAAAACAGTTTCCTTTTTTTACAGTTCTCTTTGCAAAAGTATCTGAAATGTTGATTTCAAACATTCAAATGATTTTTTTTAACCATTTCTTAACCGTTAATAGTTCAAAATTGATTTCTTCCATGAAACTCAGTTTGAAAACCGCTAGCAAAGTATATATTCACAAGAAGCAAAGTGCTTAAATATTTTGTTTATTTTTGCGCAATCCATAACTCAGTATGTAGCTTTTGATGCGATTGCTATTTCATTGCTCGGTACAGTATTCTTAGAAATAGCTACATGCAATAAAACTTGGAGTTAATGGATATCAATGTGGTAGAAACCTACCTAAACGCAATTTACACTATACAAAATCTTCTCCATTTTCACAAAGAAGTACAGTACTTATCATTGTCTTACTTAGACCGAAATCTTAGTCTAACATAGAGTAAAACTTTAAGATCCCAGACAGTTTGGTGAATGTTATCCCTACTTTTGGCGGATCTTGACAAATAATTCCATTTTACGTCATGTACAATCAATATCTGAACGTCACCAAGCTGGAACCCTCTTCGTGCGCGTTACTTGACATGGCTGATAAATCGTGCCAGCTGGCATGTTTACATCATACGCGAGCGTTTGCGACAGGATAAGACTTCTAGACTAGGTATTACAATGTTTAGGCCAAGAAATACGTCTCGATCGCGTTCGCGTTTAACAATTCTCATACTATTTGACACTTTAACGCAAACGCGATCGAGACGTATTTTGTGCTTTTTGATTACACTAAGGGCACAGCTTTCCGCTGGAACTGCGTACGAGGGAAAGATCGACCAATCGAATCGTCATGCTGTGCGATGACGAAGGAATGATGCTATTTGATTGGTGGGTTTATCTCGCGTCACGCCAATTTGACCACATCTCTGGGGAGAGCTACCCTTGCTACATTGTAGAGTTGAATTTGGAACTAAAATGGAACGAGGCCGCAATACGAAAGGTTTAAATAATTATTAAGAGCTCTACCATAGAGTTCATTAGGCACAGACATCCAACGTTAATATATGTCTTTATTTTATAAGGTACTCAGAAAAATTAGATGTATTAGGTACTTACCTATGTTTCAATGAATACCATTCCTAGAGAAGCAATGCATGATATTGCAATAAAAAATATAAAAAATAAATAACATGGTGCAAAAAATACTGTATCTACTTATTGTTATTATTACTTCACGAAACAAATATCTACATCAGTCCTTCGGTAGTAATTAATGCTGCTTATTAAATTATTTATCCGGTACACGTTAATTGGCATCTTGGCAAACCAGAAATAAATGGATTGCCAAGTTTACCACTGACGCCACTATCAGATCTGTTTGAAATATGACTCGGAAATACATTGCCAAATTATTATTTCGTTATTCGTAGAGAAATAAAATAAATGAGGATGTTTGTTTGGTAGCCGTTTACGTAAGCCGTGGTAGCCTGATGGTTTGACCTACGGCCTCTCAAGCAGACGGTCGTGGGTTCGAACCCAGGTTGGCACCTCTAAGTTTTTCTTAATTTATGTATGCGAAATTACAATACAATACAATAACTCTTTATTGAACACCACATAACAGTCAAAACAAGAAATAAGGCACAAAGAAAATACAAGGTAGCAATGGGCGGGCAATCACATTTGTATCATGAGCTTCTTTGAGAATCTCTGTTCAATCCTGCGAATGCGAAGCAATTCAAAGGCGTGTGTAAAGTTCCCAATCCGCGCTGAGCCGCGTAGGAACTGTAGCCCAAGCCCTCTCATCGTGCTGTGCCCAACAGTGGGACGTAAATAGCCTGATGATGATGGTGTTTGTTTGGTATTCTTGTACAGTTTTTTTTAACTTAGAAAAGTTGTAAAACCCCGACATTTTCTTTTCAAAGTTCAATATCTCAAAAACGGCGAAACGTTGGTGTTGTTTGGCGGTAGGTAATTTATTGGGAGTAAAAAGATGACGCGCTACCATAGACATACATACCGACGGTACTCAGACTTAACCTCGTAACTATATAAACTTTAACGAAAGCACACTGTTTCCAGAGGGCCGAGCACGACTTTTCGAAATCTGCGTCACGTAAAATCGAATAGTCGTAACGTTACGCAGCATTCGTAAAGTCGTGCTCGACCGTCAGCAATCTCTGTTATTTTCACAAAGCAATCAATTAACCAATTTCTTTTCCTCCCCAGGCGGCCTTGGCACCCGGCACTGGGTTACGTTCATGCTCTTCCTGGGCATGGCGAATGCCTACATCATGAGGACAAACATGTCGGTAGCTATTGTGGCCATGGTGAACCACACGGCGCTGCCCGTCGACCACGAGGCTATGGACACCGAGTGCGGGGAGGCGTATAACAGCAGCGGCACTGTTAGTATTAAATAGGAATTACTAAAGTGAGACAGGGGTTGCTAGGGTGAGACAAGAATTACTAAAGTGAGACTGGGTTTGCTAGAGTAAGATAACAATTACTAAAGTGAGACAGGGTTTGCTAGAATGAGATGAGAATTACTAAAGTGAGACAGAGGGGTTGCTAGAGTGAGATAAGAGTTACTAAAGTGAAACAAGGGGTGCTAGAGTGAGATAACAATTACTAAGTGAGACAGGGGTTGCTAAGGTGAGATAAGAATTAATGAAGTGAGACGATGATTGCTAGAGTGAGATGAGAATTTTTACTAAAGTGAGACAGGGGTTGCTAGGGTGAGATAAGAAGTACTAAAGTGAAACAGGGGTTTCTAGAGTGAGATAAGAATCACTAAAGTGGAACTGGAGTTCCTAAAGTGATATAAAAATGTCTGGAATGAGATAGGAATGATTAGAGTGCTGCGAGGTAGGAGTTACGAGACTGAAATATTAATTACCACACTGAGTTTTATTACCAGAGTGAGATATTAAAGTGAGACAGGAATTACTAGATAAAGACAGGAATTGCCAAAGAGAGATTTGAATAGCCTACTCGATGTGAAATTCGAATTACTAAGTAAGTAGGAACCTATACAGACAAAAGATAATTATTTAGGTACTCGAGTACCTAAAATAATAATTGGGTGAATTTTTGAAATTATTTTTTTACGTCATTTCGGTGGGCAATTTTTTTTGTATACTTTTTTTGAAAATGACCGCTCTTTGGGATATTCTTTTGAATTAGGATTTCAATGAGACATGAGGTGCCAATTTAAAATGATTAACTAAGTAGTAATGAGACATTGAAAAAAAAAGGCGCCGCCGAAATTTCGACATTGGCAAGCGAAATTGCGACTTTATTATTTACACATAGGAAATAATTCTTAGTATATTATACAATTTACTTACTTAATCAGTTGTTATGTACTAGAGTTGGACGATCCTATTTTTTGTCACAGTTAACGCAAGACGGTTCCTACGTATGGACTTCCACCCTGCAAGGCTACATCCTGTCGTCATTTTTCTATGGATACGTCATCACCCAGATCCCCTTCGGTATCTTGTCTAAGAGGTAAGGGTCCGGCTTAACATAAGTACCTATACATACGCTTCTTGTTTAACAGAAGTACCTATACATACGCTTCTTGTTTAACAGAAGTACCTATACATACGCTTCTTGCTTAACATAAGTACCTATACATACGCTTCTTGCTTAACATAAAAACCTATACATACGCTTCTTGCTTAACATAAGTACCTATACATACGCTTCTTGTTTAACAGAAGTACCTATACATACGCTTCTTGCTTAACATAAGTACCTATACATACGCTTCTTGCTTAACATAAGTACCTATACATACGCTTCTTGCTTAACATAAGTACCTATACATACGCTTCTTGTTTAACAGAAGTACCTATACATACGCTTCTTGTTTAACAGAAGTACCTATACATACGCTTCTTGCTTAACATAAGTACCTATACATACGCTTCTTGCTTAACATAAGTACCTATACATACGCTTCTTGTTTAACAGAAGTACCTATACATACGCTTCTTGTTTAACAGAAGTACCTATACATACGCTTCTTGCTTAACATAAGTACCTATACATACGCTTCTTGTTTAACAGAAGTACCTATACATACGCTTCTTGTTTAACAGAAGTACCTATACATACGCTTCTTGCTTAACATAAGTACCTATACATACGCTTCTTGCTTAACATAAGTACCTATACATACGCTTCTTGCTTAACATAAGTACCTATACATACGCTTCTTGCTTGGAATATTCCGGAAATTCCCATACCGTGTTACATTTCACGTGGACCAAGTTTATAGAAGTTGGTACACGTTAAATGTAGCATGGTTTAAGAACTCGCACTATGCGACTCAGTAACAACCGTGTAGACGGACCACACACGCGAATAAATGTTTTAGGCCCGCGACAAACTCTTATGAGCTAGGCCTCTAAAGATGGTAAAGGTAAAAATAACTTGCTTAAGGTTTAACTTTGGCTATGAGTAAACTTTTTTGGAGCGACGACCTGGTAAAGATCGCGGGATCGCGGTGGATGCGGGAGGCACAATACCGGTCTGAGTGGAGAGCCGCGGGGAAGGCCGCCGGCCAGCAGTGGACGTCTTTCGGTTCGGCTGACATGATGATGATGAAACTTTTTTGACATCTACTCATGGTCCATAAGGAAGTGGAACGTCCATATGAAATTAACGTTATTTTAAAGTACCGCTAGTACCCACCTTATCCCAATTACAATATGGCTCTACATCTTTGGAACGTTTCTTCAATGATTATTTTTGTTTCAGATTCGGTGCCCGTTTCTTCCTCGGCGTAGGCATGCTGGTCAACTCGGTGTTCGGCCTGCTGGTGCCGGTGGCTGCCGAGGCTGGCTACGAGTACCTCATCCTCGTGCGATTCATCCAGGGCTTGGGCGAGGTAAGGAAACGTACCCATACTACTTGACCCATTTTTTTTTTGACCCATTTTTTTACGGTTTTTAGACCCCCCCCCCTCCAGTTTTCATGTAGTACTCTTTCCGCACGATACATCTAGCCACAAAAGCCATATTTGAATATAGCTCGAAAAAACACACGATTTCGCTGGAAAATATTGACTACCTACGTGACAAAAACCTAAGCACCCCCTCTCGCCCCAGTGACCAAGCGTGGTATTTTGAAGACGCCCCCCCCCCCCTCCCTTCTTAAACGGGTCACGTAGTATTGGTACGTTCACCCATCGTAGGCCTAGTGACGTAGCGTGGGTTTTTGCTGGAAATCGAAAATCACCGAACATCATTTGTTATCTTGAGGAGAAGGGGGGGGGGGGGGGGGGGGGAGACGACTGGAGTGTATATCATAACATCTGCCGTAAATATAATGTCTCGTATTGGTTGCAGGGCCCCATAGTGCCTTGCTCGCATGCTATGCTGGCCAAGTGGATCCCGCCGAACGAGAGGAGTCGGATGGGTGCTGCTGTGTATGCCGGTAAGTTTCTCACAAGCCAAGGGTCCTGCCAGTTTGTGAGGAAACTTGTGTCGTGATTGCAAGCGCCATCTAGTATGTGCTATAAAATTACTTTTTTACCAAAGTTATTGCTATTCGAAACATCGCAAGCTATTAAAATAGCTGGCGTGGTATTTTAACCGTTTGAAGACCTGGATGTTTTAATTAACACTACCGAATCAGTTTATTTATCACTTGATAACCAAGAGTGGTACCAAGTCGGTAGGTGCAATGCAGCTAACTTTTAATGTTACTATATACAGCAGTAAAGTGCCATTTAAATGATTGGGATTAGGTATACCTTCTAATCTAATAACTGAATAATATAAATGGCACCAGGTATAGTGTTCTCAATTTAGCTTTGGTTGTATGCACCCGTATTTTTGTACCTTATTGACTGTATATAAGGTAAGTACAAAAATATGGGTGCATACGACCTACTCAAAAACATGTCCCATGGCTCTCATGTTGGCAAATTAAGGTTGTGGTATTGTTGTTGTGGTGGGTTGATTCGATACATATTTTTGCACTTGATCGTACCAGTTGATACTTTTGTGCAAAGATGGTTAACCTACCCTACCTACCCTAGTACCTTATACGCCCTTTTCCAACCAAGCTCTAATTTCTGCCACCAGGAGCCCAATTCGGCACAGTAGTCTCCATGCCTCTGTCGGGTCTTCTCTCGGAGTACGGTTTCTCCGGCGGGTGGCCGTCCATCTTCTACGTGTTCGGTGTCATCGGTACAGCCTGGTCTTTGGCGTTCCTGTTCCTGGTTTCTGAAGACCCGGAGCACTGCCCTGGCATCAAGGAGGCGGAGAAGAAGTATATTCTCAGCTCGGTGTGGGGCGCCGCTGGCTCTAGCGTGAGTATACTAGTTTATAACGCATTCCCTGCCGGCTGTCAGACACGAAACTTCTTCAGGTGCCACAGACGCACATGTAGTGTGTTCAAATGCCTGCAAATGTATGACAGCGGCACTGGGCGAAAGTCGCCAAAACGCTTATATGCGTTGCCGGCAGTGAATGCGTTAAGTTTCAGGCTCTGATTTTTAGACGTGGCAGGCAACAGATGACAGTGACATTTTAGTCTGCATATCATGGCCAGTATGAATTGCGCTAACGCTAAATTGACTTTATTTTGAGCGATGCCTGGGCTGTCATCACACATCTCTTAGGTATAATCGTCATTAGTCAGAGATTCACGTAACCGTACATTTGTCAAATGTAAGAAATAACTCGGGGGGAATACCCTACATGGTTACCTGTGACTCCTGTGAGCCACAACGGACAATCAAAGTACCTACCTACCTGAATCATTTTTCTTTGTTTTCAGTCACCACCGATTCCATGGAGAAAGATCCTGATGTCCATGCCGTTCTGGGCAATAATGTTTGCGCACATGGGCCAGAACTACGGCTACGAGACTCTGATGACGGAGCTGCCGACCTTCATGCGGCAAGTGCTGCACTTCTCCCTGAAGGATGTGAGCATTTTTTATAATAAGTAGGCAGGTACTTACCGGATGACCGAGCTGTGTGTGAAACTCTGATAAACGCGTTTTCCCTGAGGTGAAACCTGGCAACTGGCTAGATGATTTTTCATCCACAAAACCCCCAAATAGCAAAATGTCTTGCAATCGTACCTAAACAGTTTAAGTCGTTGAAGCAAGAAACTGGGCTTGGCTTTGGCTTAAAGGTCTCGTAGCCAGGCCAAAAATTAAAAAAAAAAATGTCCTTGACTAGAAAGGAGAGACTCAAGGTTTAAGTCCCAGTAGGGGTAGACACCGTAGACATCTTGCGACTTTATTTAGAGGGTCCCGCTGTGAGACGAACGACGGCAATTAACCAATTGTCCTGCTTTGACCCCTTGACCTTGCGTGCTGCGATTTATTAGTTTATTACTCACGGAAGCTGCAAGTGTTCATTTTGATTCGATTCCAAGTAGTCTAATCTAAACTTACTTGTACAAAATTTAAGTCAGTTAGAAATGTCGTCAATGGCGCCTAAGATGCATAAACTAGTCTCACTAATTCGGCACTACAATAGTCCGACGCGCCCAATAATATCTGCCACCTCCTCCTCAAAAAAATGTGAAATTAGTAGGTGCTTAATAATAGAAGTTTATGTCAAGATTAGGTACAAGAAAAATAAAAAGATGTCTCTAAATAGCAATTTTCAGAAATCATACATTAGTTCCACTATCCGACAAGAGATGGCGCTCTGTGCGAACTGTACGCAAAGTAGCACAAAAAATATTAGTACCTAGATGATGACTCAGAACCCTCGGTGCCCGAGAACGACTCGCTTTTGGCCGTTTTTTTTTAGTGCCGGAATAGTGTGACTATCTGTAATCTACCTACATATTTTTCTACTATTTGCTTCATTCATTCCAGAACGGCTTCGTCTCAGCGCTCCCGTACCTTTGCATGTGGCTGTTCTCAATGTTCATATCCGTCGTCGCTGACTGGATGCTGTCCAGCGGACGGTTTAACCACACACAAGTCAGGAAGATCATTAACAGTATTGGTAAGTTGGGAGTCTTTTCATTAACATAATTATCTTGTTAATGTTCACAGTTTAAGATGCCGTTTACCGAAGTCATGATAAAAAAGCTTCAAAAGCTGGGCAAAATATTACTCTTTCTTTGGAACGCATCCTCGTTTGGCCTTTCTCTCAGTGGCGTAGCGTGGGTTTTCGCCGCCCGGAAATTCGCCCCCCCCCCCCCCCTCCCACCCCTTCTGTCCATTACAACAAGTCACCGGCGCGCAGGTTACACCGACGGGACGCTGAGCTGACGCCCCTCTGTGCTCGCTGCCGCCGCCCCCCTTGGTATGCCGCCCGGGGCCCTGCCCCCCCCCCCTCCCACGCTACGCCACTGCATTCTCTAACAAATGTTGTATATTTCCAGGTGAGTACGGCCCGGCCATCGGCCTCTTCATCGCGGCCAACACGGGCTGCAACCCCGCCGCCACCGTCGCCATCTTGGCCATCGGCGTCGGCCTCAACGGTGGTATCTACTCCGGCTTCAAGGTATTTTTGAATAACCTCTTATTAAACTATACTCAGCGGCAAAATTAATCACCCACCCGATTTTACTACCTATTTATGGTAAAAGTATTCTTTATTTAAATAACAGTTTTTACATTAATCAAGGGCGAAGGGGTGGGCGATTAATTTTGCCTTGGAGTAGGTATAGTATTATATTCATAGTAAATTTTTGCTTTGGTTCGCAAGTGTGCCCCCTTTCGTTCCCCAAGTATACCTACTACTTACAGCCATTCCCAACATTCAATCTAGGTATCTTTTGTTTTGATCTACATACTGACGAATTTTTCAACTGAATTGACAATTCGCAGTTACGTTACGCAGGACTCGAATATTCGTACTCGAGCCTCTGATAGCAAGCGGAGATTGGATTGCCTACTATTGACAGTACAAGTTTATTGAGATGGCAAAATTTAAGATTAGATAAATGTTTTTATCGTCATTAGATCAAAACAAGAGATGAATATTGGAAACGGCTGTTAAAAGATTTCAGAGCTGAATGAAAATGGCTCCAAAGGTTTTTAATACAGCAAATTTCAGTCCCTAATCTTTTGATCTCCATATCCCACTTCTGAATAAAAATAATGATCCCACTTCTGATTACAGGTGAACCACTTGGACATCTCGCCGCGGTTTGCCGGCATCCTGATGGCTTTCACCAACTGCCTCGCCAACTTGACTGGACTCCTGGCTCCCATCGTCGCTGGATACATCATTGAGGGCAAGGTGAGGGCGTGACGTTTAACCGTTTTGAAACTGAGTCTAATCGTGATGACATCACATATCAAATAAATAATTAAGATGTAAATGTAACCACATAAATCCGCTAGGATCGCTAGTATCGAGTTCCTGAC
Source organism: Clepsis dumicolana (assembly GCA_963691665.1). Taxonomy (NCBI): domain Eukaryota; kingdom Metazoa; phylum Arthropoda; class Insecta; order Lepidoptera; family Tortricidae; genus Clepsis; species Clepsis dumicolana. The sequence continues at coordinate 12,439,608 of OY829513.1, forward strand.
AATTTCCACCAATCACAGGCCAGTAGCTTGTCTCTCATTGGTGTAGAATGACAGTATACTATACACCTCACTCGACACTAGCGATAGACCTCATTGTGATGCGTCGGTCAGGAGCTTTTAGAACCATATTATCTTACAATGAAGTACTTCTGCTAGTTTTAATGTGAAACTTCCGCGAGATTCAATCATAGTGAACCGTTTATTTCAATAAGTACCTATGTTAGTGTTTGTTATTGTCTACATGGGCGCCAAATGCATGACACGCGACACACCCGGGGCGCCTAGAGCCTAAGGCCGGCCCTGGTTGTAGACACGGGATTTGACTTTATTGGGGCTTAAATTAATAATCACTCTATTTTCTTTCAGCCAACGCAAGGTCAATGGCGCAAAGTATTCTATATCGCCGGTGGCATCTACATTTTCGCTGCCACCTTCTACAACATCTTCGGTTCAGGCAGAAGACAGGAATGGGACAACCCCGCTGAAGACGCGGCGATAGCCAAGAAAGCCGCCGACAAAAAACAAGCCAAGCAGGATAAGAAGAATGAAGCGAATAACTCGAACTCCGACATGGCTGAAACGGCGCAGTGAAATCAAAGATGGCGGAATTGCGTTGAAAAATTGCCAACTGTCAAAAAATTTGAGAGTTCCAAATTGTTGATGCTTTGATAGTGCGTAATGTTGAGAATTATTTTTACGATAATAATTCTAAGAGCATCCTAATTATTATTGAATTGAAATTATAAAGTTATTTGAGATTAGAGTTTTTTATAACTTTAATATTTTAGCGCAATTCGGACCGTTTAAGTTTAGAAATGACAAAATATTTTTTTAAAGTTACTTCTAAGATTTGATTTTAAATTTCCCTCGCTGGTTTCAGGGTTGTGTTCTAGTTTCACCCGATATACGAGTATATTAATTTTAAGTTGTTTTTTAAATGTCATTACCTCATTATCGATTTACAATAACTTTCTGAAAGTATCAATCTAATCGCATTTAATTTGGCGTAAATTTTGTGTTGTAGGTAGAAATAATGCGAATTTTCACGCCTCTTGTATTTTTACACAAAAATACTAAAAGAGGCACACATCAACAGGGCTGTGATAATACCTAAAACAACCGGGATTCAATTAACAAACTTTCTAAAATCATCTCGAAAATTGTTTTTTTTTTTGAGTCTATCCCTTAAGTATATCGGGTGAACTAAAAAAAGGAAAACGCTGTTTATTTATTAACTAAAATATTATTATATTTATTATATGTATAGATTAATTATGATACCATGCAAGTATTGTTTCTAGGTTTTAATAGCTTGATGCATATAAGAATGACGAGTGAAAGGGGAAGTGGGTCCAACTCGCTGATCTATGCGAATACGAGATTGAATTCAAATGTACCTATGTCATTATTACCTTTAGTTAAAACTGGCAAAGAAAGGCACATCGTTCTCGATCGAGCCAAGGGAAATAGTCGTTTTTATCCTCGCATTAAAATTAGTGAATACCAATAATTTTTCAGGTGCCAATTAACGCATTTTTTTACAATAGAAGCTCGAATAACCGCTGCGCATTAAAGACATTAGTATTTATTTTGTTTATCGTTTGGCTATAAAAAATGGTTCAGCTTCTAATAAAGTCCGCGATATGCCTCAATTCAAGTGCCAAACGTTTATGTGTTGTGAATTGTAATTTAATTTCACTGTTCGTTGGAAGCGAATGTTGTTGCATTAGACAAGTCGTTGTAATATAGGTTTAATATATAAGTTTATGTAATATATTACAGAATTAGTTTAAGTTGTGACGTCATTTGACGCTGCACGCCCAGAGCTATTGTGATCATTCATTCTATTTAATATTTTTAAGCTTACTCTGTCGAATAAAGAACAAAACACTGGCCACAAAGAGTGAAAAAAAAACTAGTTTCGAAATTTCCATCGTTACATTTTTTATAATGGCCAGTATCTTTTCATTGGTAGAATTAAATAAAATTGAGCTTACTATAAATATTTAATTATTGTCCAGAAATCACATCTACGACAGAGATATTGTGCCTTTGCTGAGGACCCTGTTATTATTATACCAAAACCAAATGCCTCTATACACGTTCTTTGTATAATGGTTCAAATTTAAAACTTAAATACAGGTTTATAAATTGAAATGCAGTTTTATTTATCCAGTATGTACAGTCGACATCAAACATATGTTCACCTTTGCGAGTTACAATAATATGTATTCCTACAGGCCCTATTACCGCGGCAACAAGGTTGATGTACAGTCGAGGTCAAAGACATGGATCCGCGCAAAGTTGCAAAAATATGTATACAGCAACCTTACCGTCGCAGTAATAAGGTACATATTTTTGGAACTCTGTTGTGTATACATGTTGGCGACCTTGACTGTACTTACACATAATTATTTCTGCAACTTAGTGCGAATAAATATTTCTCATCTTGATTGTAAAAAACATTTATCATAAAAATAAACGATATTCTACTCTGATCCTTAATGATAAGTTTAATATGCTTGTTCCCCCAAATCAAGCATCAACATTTAAAAAACATATTGAAACATAATAAACAAAATGATAATTCATGAACACAATTTCTGTATATGACAAATACAAAATTATTAATTTAGAAGTCGAGGAAAATCTTCAAATTAAATATTTAAACACATAAGCAGAGGCGAATGTTTATTTTCTTTTCAACTAACTAGCATATGCTATTCGTCTTCAGTGCTTATCTTTTTCTTCTTATTACCTTTCGTTAGCAACGGTCCTTGAAGCCCAAACGAGCCAGTTCCGCTGCGGCAGGGCTGCCCCAACATAAGGCAAGCCGACGCCGACTGAATCTTGTCACTCTTAGCGTTCAACACCGCCTCTTTCAAAAAGATCAGAGACGACTCAAAAGACATCTGCTGAAGCGGGGACGTAGATGCCTCCATACCTTTCCTACTCATTGGTTCGAACACCCCGTTATAAGTCATGTAATCAGCTACTAAAGTCAAATGTCTAGGATCCACCGTGATACCGTAAACGTTGAACACATTCTGTATTTCCTTTATAATGACTTTGTTGGCCGCTTCTATGCCGTAAGTACGCGCGATTGCATGTATATCATTAGTATATAGTTTGTTAACCAGCAACAAATCACTGTATTTGAACATATCTACAATGTTTATACCTTCAGTTTTTAGGTACAGAACGTCTTTCTCCCTGTTGGTTATTGCTCTCCTTATGTTTTTCACTTCGTGTATAATTGACTTGGTAGCAGCGTCTCTGAGAGCTTGAGACAGGTCTACTTTCAGGAATGTTATAGGGAATAGTACTGTCAACTCACACCACTCGTGGTTCTTCGTGTCGAAGCTGTAGTTGGAAGCGCTTTTGACGTTCTCGACGACTTCCATCATCGTTTTGTTGTCTTTCTCCGTGACGTGGTCTGTGTCCTTTGGGTCTTGTTCTATCTCTTCACTTTCTTTAGCCGGTTCCTCGATGACGTCTGCTTCGTCGTCCGATTCGTCTTCTTCTCCAGATTCTGGGTCTTCGTATTCCTGGTCCTCTGCTCGCTTACGATTCTTTACCTGGAAAACAAGATATATGTATCTGGTTAGTTGTCTTCCCGAATATTTAACCTAGTAAAATTTTTGCTCTATCAATTGTCAATTTGTTTGAGGAATCCAGCACTGTGGATATGGTTTGTATTTTTTTTCTGCTTCACCTTTAGAATACTAAGATTATTTATACTTTTCGCGAAATGCTGCCAGACGGCTGTTCCTATTAGTATTTATGTGGCAGTTCAGCATTTTATACCCGCAAGTTTTGTAGGCATTTACATAGGTATATGAAGAATAGTTAAAAATAAACATCAAATTGGAAATGAATGCCATTATTCATAAACGTCACTCAAGCCTCCATTAGTTAAAATAGGTTTTGTCTTCTTCTTAATAACGAAAATGTAAATGTGACAAAAAAAGGACCAACGAACTTTAACAGCATTTTAGTTAAATAGAATAGAAAAATAGGGCAAAAATTAAAGAAAAATAATGCATTGTCGTATAAAGATGACACAATAGTCGGTCTTATTTATTACCTGTGTGGTGTCATCGTCATCATTTGGTTCTTCGTCGTCCGAGTTGTCAGTATCCAGGTCAGCTTCAGCATCCTTCGCCTTCGGCGCCCTGCCGTCATCATTATCATCGTCGTCATCATTTTCTCGTTTCGGGTGCTTGGATTTCTTTTCCGCCGACCACAAAATCCCGCTCGTTGCTTTAGCCTGCTTCTTTATTATACTAAACATCTCACTGAAAAATTTCCTTTGCATATGCTTTATGATCTGTGTTGGTTTCACTATGTACTGAGTCTTGTACTGCGCTTTAGGTAGAAAAGAGAAACGCATAGTCGTTTTCAATTGCCTATCAGGTTCAGTCACAATTTCACATTGCACATCTATTTTCTCCAATACATCAGCTACCGTCACTCTATTTAGTTTCTGTCTTAACTTTTCGGCTTTCTTGTTTAGATTCGGCAGTTCTTTGAAAGGTATATCCATGTTAGGAGTTTTAAGCTTAGCAGAAGCCGTCATGAGAATTTCTCGCAATCGCGGTATACCGAGAGTGACGTTCATGTCACCGCGACCGGCGAAATGGAAAGTGTTTAGTGTCATCTGAGTGGACGGCTCACCAATAGACTGAGCTGCAAGCAGACCTACAGGCTCGCCGGGCGCCGCCATCGACTCCAAGTATTTAGCATTCAAAATTTCAACAAACTTGCCTTTATCTGTTGTTTCTACGTATGGATTTTCATTGCGATTTTTCAAGTAATTCTGAATAATATCATCCAGCTGTTCATTTATTACTCCGAGTTTGTAATCAGGTGATAGTTTGCTCGGGATGGGATCAGGGCATGATTTTTTAGTGTATTGCTGTCGCTCCTCGTCGCTTAAACTACGCCACATTTTCTCGAGCTTCCAATAATAAGGGTCTCTGGTTTGATCGGTCGGCTTTTCGTCTAGTTCGATATCATTTCTTGTTAGTTTCGAAAACTCAGCGAACGGGCTGATTCGGACTTTCTCACTAGGATCGCCATGCTTTTTCTTCCACTTCTTCAGTGATTTTTGCGCTTTAGCTATCGATTTCCCATCTGAGTCTGCTTTCAGTGTTTTGATGACTGATGGACTTACAACAGCGTTGGAGTTGACGTCGAGGAATTCAAACTGTTTCTCTTTAAGGAACTGGCACTTGAGAACGTCTAAACCGTCTTCTCCGTAGGCGAACTGAATGACGCTATTATCCGCGTCTCGTACCGTGTGGTCATACGCGACGCTCAGCCCTTCAAGATGTTTAATCAGACACCTCTGCAGATAACCAGATCTGCTAGTTTTGACGGCTGTATCAATGAGACCCTCACGACCAGCCATGCAATGGAAGAAGAACTCTTGAGGCTGGATTCCTGTCATGAAACGGCCATCTATAAATCCACCGGCTCTTGGAGAAATGTCGTAAGGTGGAAAGCTGGGAAGCGACCGTCCGGATATCATGAGAGGTGGACGTTTGCCTTCCAATTCAATTTGACCAAGTAGACATGAGATCTGCATGGTGTTAACAGTGGACCCTTTGGCACCAGACTGAACCATGAGCTGCAGGTTGTTGTATGGGAACTTTTCCAGCAAACCTTCCGACAAACACGCTGTGTTTATACTGTTCGTGTGGAAATCCAGCACGTTTTTATACTGCCTGTCTAAATTAGCCCTGAATTTGGGATCTTTTTGCATCATTTCTTCAATAGTGGCCTTTAGCGTGTTTTCGTCAATATCAACAGGTAAATCGGTCGCTTTGGCAGCTGCAATCTTTCCGACTTGCCTTACCAAGCATATGTAATCGTCGCGCTTTTGGTTAGCTTCTTCAACAACCAAAATGTCTTTCACGCCGAGAGTGAAGCCGATCCACTGTAGGTAGAACGTAAACACCTTAGAAAATGAACTGAGCAAGGCGCTTGAGCTGTCTCCTCCATACAATTCATACATACAATGCACTAAGCCGTAAGGCGTTGCACCATAGTGGGTCTTATCCAACACACCAGACAAAAGTTCTCCTTTTCTGATGACTACTTCTGCTTCCGACATATTGTTACCATTTAAAGAGGTGCCACCAGCCTTCCAGAGTCTAGCTGGCCGTTTTTGCCACGCTTTTGAGCTGATCTTCGCATTACCAGTTAAGGAGAGGTATGCTTTGCCTTTAGGGATGCTGTTTATGATGATTGTGGACAGCACCTGTTTTCCGGACCATAGTACCATAGGCTTCAGTATTGTTGGGGGTAATAGCTTAATCTCCCCTCTATGGTTAGACAAAGCTTGTAGGACTAGTTGTTGGTAGTCGGATTTCGTGTAGAAAGTGCCTCGCAGCGACATTTTCACACCTGAAATGACATGATCCTGAATCAGCCCACTAAGGGGGGTACCATCTTTTGGCACAAGGTACTGCTTTGTAACTGACATGATGTTATAAGCTTCACTTCGCGCTATTTCGTTTTGCGGGAAATGAGCGTTCATTTCGTCGCCGTCAAAATCAGCATTGTAAGATTTGCAGTTGGCGTAATGTAATCTGAGTGTCTTTTCGCCCTTAAGAACCCTTGCTCTGTGCGCCATCATACTGGGCTTGTGGAGGGATGGTTGTCGATTCAAAATTAAAACGTCGCCATTAACTAAGTGTCTGTGAACAACTTTTAAACTGGACTTTTTGTACTCATCTGGAGTTAACAATCTTTTAGCTAAACTTTTCCTTTTTTCAATTGAGTCTGGTGGAATTAAAATCACCCTCCCATTTGCAATTTCAAGTTTCTCAGCTCCGGGGTGTTTGTTAGGGCCATTTATAACCATTTTTCTTAATTCATCGACATTCCATTCAGTTACAGGTACTGGATATGTTAATTTTGTTGCAAAGGCATCAGGTATGCCGATTTCATCAATGTCAACATTGGGATCTGGTGTGATGACAGAACGAGCTGCGAAATTAACTCTCTTACCCATCATGTGCATTCTGATCACACCAGTTTTCTTTTCTAAAACTTGTTTGAGTCCCATGCTAGTTAGTCCCTGACCTTCACAGCTGAGTATTTCATTTACATGTTTCTGTAATTCCTGCCAGACTGTGTGCAACTTTTCTGCAGCACTCTTGCCTGAAACACTTTCATATGCCTGTCTTGGTTCTTTATCAAGGCTATCTATACATTTTTGCTGATCTGATGAAGACATCACCTGCAAAACAGCTCGGGCACTGTAAGCAGACTGCATGATTGCTTTGTAGATATTATTTTGAGGGTGCTCCACGAGTTCTCCCATTAAAATATTGCAAGGCCGGACATTAGGTGGCAACACAGGAACAATTTCCATGAAAAATATATTTGTGGCAGGCGTTGCTTTAGTGCGCATGAGAACAGGTATGCACCATTTTAAAATATCTTCATCATTTTGAGCTATAGATGTGCAATAGTATTTTATTTCATCTGGCATTAATATCTTCAATCCTTTTGCCTCTCCTTCTCTACCGTCTCGTATGTTGTGCATGATTTTGTTATCCGATGTTGTTACTTTTATCAACCTGCTTCTACAGTAAATACATGATTTTGCAGTATTGACGGCTTTGAAAACAGTGCTTATAAACTTTGCGCGCAACCTGTCTGTATTTTTGTTACAAAAAGTTTTAGTTACAGGATCAATTTTCTTTAGCATTTTCTCATATTTCCTTATAACTTTCGGAGCTTTGTCAGGACTATATTCTTCACTTCTTCCTTTAGTGTCAGTGTTGTAGAAAATTTCCAAGTCCATAGCTTCTGTAACATATCCAGCATCAAGAAGTTTTAACTGCAGCAGTAAGGTTGCCTTTGTTTTGTCATCCAGTTGGATTCTAAAGCATTTTAGGCAGCTGATACGGAACATTGTGTACATATTCTTAAAGAATAATGGGTTGACTACCACTAAAGGTAGTTCTATATGCCCGAAATGACCTGGGCAATGCAATAGGGGATTAGTGCAAGTGGCGCAACTGTCGTTCCTCTCCCTGATAGGTCCTAATGCTCGATCGTAAAGACCACCTGAAGTGGTGTTGCCCATTGAGTCAAATGACGTTGAGTTTGTGATTTTGGCTACACTAAGTTTTCGGATTTCTTCATCGCTAAACATTAAGAATTGGACACCATCAGGATCCACAGACGTCAGGCCCCTCAGGGTTGACGTAAATGCAGACTTAAAAGCCATCTTCAGTTTCTGTAAGCAGATATAAAAATATTTGAGTCTGGTTATGCATTCAGACACTCCGTCTAGCCCTATAATAACATAAATTTTACCTAACCTATCTTACATATAAATCACCACATTCCCTACATGAACTAATGGATTATTGAAAAATATAATATAAATGAAATACAGGATAAAGCATGTAACTTGTTGATTAATGTTAAATATTGAATAAAAATGTTACTTAATATGCAAAACAATTACAATTAAGCTAATTTTAAAGCTGTAATTGTTGCTACACCCTAGTAGGATCCATGCTGTACTGGCTATAACAAAAACATCATGTAAAAAATACCATGGTTGCAGTAATTGAGATTAACCTCAAACTAATTCTAACCTGTGTACACGAAATGTACTTTATGACTTTATGGCTAAACAAATTTACTAAATAAATATTCACACTCACGTTATTGTTCACTTTAATCCATACTTAAATTTATTATCACAATTTGAACATGAACTGAATCACGTTTTCTGAGGATTTAATCACAGACTACTAAGAGATACTACGTATCAGACGCACAACTCCCATACAACGATATTGGCCAATAAGAAGTGAGCGGATTGATTTTTTTTTTTTTTTAATTCATCCCATAAGGGATAGGCAAAGGAACTAAGTCCATACAGCCACGTCTGATGTGTTTTGTAAATTTCTGTATATTAAAGTCCTGTCATCGTCAGAGTTGTGTCAGTCTGTCCTAGTCACGTCCTGTCAACTGCTCATGCATTCCGTAAAGCGATAGTGTACTTTACGGCGAGCAGCAGCCGGCGGATATTTGGGGGTCACAAACAGAGGGAATACGCGTTTTCACTTGAATTCTTCATTTGCTGGGCACTTTCACGTCAATTTGTTGTATAATACACTATCTTTATTATCCACCAAACAACATTGAGCACAGAAACTAAAATTCAATTAACGACACGATCCACTCTCATCGGTTTCCCGCCAAATTCTCCTGAGCGGATTGATTTTTTTTTTTTTTATTTAATTCATCCCATAAGGGATAGGCAAAGGAACTGAGTCCATACAGCCACGTCTGATGTGTTTTGTATATTTCTGTATATTAAAGTCCTGTCATCGTCAGAGTTGTGTCAGTCTGTCCTAGTCACGTCCTGTCAACTGCTCTTGCCTTCCATAAAGCGATAGTGTACTTTACGGCGAGCTACGGCGAGCAGCAGCCGACGGATATTTGGGGGTCACAAACAGAGGGAATACGCGTTTTCACTTGAATTCTTCATTTGCTGGGCACTTTCACGTCAATTTGTTGTATAATACACTATCTTTATTATCCACCAAACAGCAATAAGCACAGAAACTAAAATTCAATTAACGACACGATCCACTCTCATCGGTTTCCCGCCAAATTCGAGCGGATTGACTAGAATTCACTTTGACAGCCCGTTTTTTTTTTAAATATTGGATTCAATTTAGGGTAAAGGAATTCTAATATGTACAGCATCGTGCCAGTACTCCTAGCGTAATTATGTAAATTTTAAAATTATTGGTAAAGCTAATAAAAATAAAACCACTTGTACAATTTTATTTCTTTATATTTCGTAACTTTTTCTTATATTTATTAAGAGCTTCCTGCTGCATCAAAGGTAATGCCTTATTTGATCTTGAGATATCTGTGCCTTTTAAAATTTTGTTTAACGTACTGCACCAATTAAAAACTGCCAATCTTATGGTTATTTGAAGAAAATACTCAAGTACTGTTCTTTTGTGGATCTCGCAGTTTAGGAAATCAAACGAATACTTAGACATAATGTGCCGTTTTATTTCATCAGTGATTAAATTCAAGTGGGGCTTTTTCTCCAAGTATTCGTTTGATTCCTTTACAATAATGCCGAAACTTCTCGCAGCATGTTCTGATGGGTAAGTTAGTCTGTTTTTAATTGTAGAGTTGTACTCTCTTCGGCTGATCCAACTGTGTATGGAACCTTCAGTGGTTGTCAGATTACTGGAGCATTGGCCGCATTTTATTTTTTGGTTTATTTTTCTGACCAACCACCCAGCTGTATATGCGCGTGAGTGTATATTAAATTTTTCACGTCGAGCTTGTACTTGAATATTTTCCTGACATGCATTAAAACATGAATTCTCGGCAATCGACGGATTGTGAGGGGATGTGCTGCTGCTAGGTTCTTCTAGCGTGTGTTTGGTTTTAAATAGATTTTTCACTTTTAACAGCTGTTCACCTGAATCCTCCTCACAATTAAATTCCGTGGAATGAAATTTTAAAAACCTCGTAATTAGCAGAGATTTAAAGGTGCTTTGGAAGGTGTGGCAACTTGGGTCATTGTTCCTAAAATTATAGGCCCGTACCTGACCAAAGAAATTCTCTATTGGGTCAGAGTTAAAATATCTGGGCCGCATAATTTTAATATTTTTAGTAGTGAAGAATTGCCACAACCTTATGTAACTTTTTAAAGTTACTATCCAATTTTTTAGCGAAGGCACAGATACTTCCCCTCGCCTCTCATCCACATATTTAATTTTCTCCAATTTTATAATCGCATCTCTCCAGAATTGGTGATGTACTGAATGAGTCGTGACGGCTTTGCGCAAATCCTTCCCGCGCGTCCTCTTCCCGCTTAGCGATGACCCATTCGTGGAGTCAAATAGTTTGTCGAAGAACAAAACTGTTTCCGAAGTGTTTTTTAGGGTTTTGCTGACTGGTGTCCCGTCTGCGTAGTGAGCTGTAACCAAAAAAACCCATGTCATGTATTAAAACTGCATTCAGTAACTTGGAAGAAATATCCTAACTAATATTACAAATGCGAAAGTAACTCTGTCTGTCTGTTTGTTACCTCTTCATGGGAAAACCGCTGCACCAATCTAGATGAAATTTAATAAGAAGATAGTTTGAATATTTAGGAATAACATAAGCTACTTTTTATTCGGGAAAATTGTATAGTTCCCGCGGGATAGCGATAACCGAAATCTAAGCGGACGAAGTCGCGGGCAACAGCTAGTAAATAAATAAATAAATAAACGTCATAGGACAATTGATACCAATTGACATAGATCCAAACTAGGCAAAGCCTGCGCTATGGGTACTAAACAAACATCCAAGACCCGAAAACAAATATTCGTATTCGTTTCACAAAAATCTGCCTCGACCAGGGATCGAACCCGGGACCTCAAGCTTTATGGTCAGGGTTTCTTTATAACTACTAGGCTGTCCGGTCGGTATATATGAGTGAGACTGAGATGTGAAAAATGGATTGGGGGCAAAATGATCATTTTAATTTGTGTGATTGCAGCCTAGTTTGTGCGCTTACTTGCTTTCAGTCTTTAACGTAACGGAATTTACTATGGATTACACTTACAAAAATCGGCCATGTGGTCCAAATAGCTCGCCACAGTCTTACTTAGGACTCGGGTGCAGTTCTTGACCTGGAAATAAACATATAGAGGTGAGTTTGACGGCTAGCACAAATTGTAACACAGACACGGTTCTTTCGGCATGGTTGGACATTATTTTTTCTAATATGGGTATGGTAAATTTTTGATCGAAACATTATTTTCAGACTCAGGAATAAGTAGGTAAAATACAAAGCAAGAAACATAACTGTAGCTTTTTGAACAGTGGAAAACAGCTAAACTTCGTTGAGGGTCTTGGCATCCTCTAGCGATCGGCTGCAATTGATTCAACCTGCATGTTACACCCCTATAAAATAATTAGTCAAATAGCATGATCCGCGTTTGAAGAGACTGTTAATTACCTTCATTTTGCTAATTTTCTCAGGAATGACATGAGTGTCATTTAATTTATGGAGAAACCGCATCTCGGCATGTTTACAGTCAGATTTATATGCATCCACAATGTCGCTCCACTTCGAAACTTTGCCATCATAAGTTACATTTTTAGTTAAAAAGTTGTTTCTGATGCCCTTGATGAGATGAGGAGGGTCGTAGAAAACACTTAGATCTATTCCTCTGATTGTAATAACGTCATCTGAAAATATTTAGTGTTTTTAATAAAAAATATTATTAATTCATCATCATTCTCATTGTGTCTAAATTAGGAGATAATGAAACATCTGTAACGTTTGTGAAACAGAAGCCAGGGTGTACTTCGCACCTTTAGAACGAAGGCTATGCGAGGCAAAGAACCGCTAGGATCGCTAGTGTCGAGTGAGGTATCTATCAGTCATTCTCCACCAATGAGAGACAAGCTACTATCCTATGACTGGTGGAAATTGACAGGTTTAACCTCACTCGACCGACACTAACAATCCTAGGGGAGTTTTGACTCGCGATAGCCCTCATTGTACTGACTCAATTCTAAATATGTCATTTTTCTTAATTAAACTTTATATTAATATAATTCTTTAGGCTAATTCTGAAATATGTGATATTGATAATTTTTGAGCCTGTATGTACAATTCGGATGATGCGAACTGTATTTCATATTGATCAGTTAAGACATTGAGGGGGTAACTAATATAAGTGAGGATAATTAATGGACACATAAAAACGAATTAACTCTGTCATAAGAACTTACCGGTTGGTTTTCCAGTCTTTATTTGGTCTCTTCGAGTGTCTTCGAGGAGGCTTTTCAAGGCAGACTGGAACGATTGTCCCTGGTCGCTTATAAGAGCCACGGGTATAAGTCCCGTATCAATTATTGTGTTTATTACTTCTTTTAAAATTACTTTCATTTCGTCCTTTTTGGTGGACCCTTCACAAAAGTAATATACAATGGGCTGTTGCCACTTGTGGATTGCGCCTCTTATCATGAACGCCAAGGCGTGGTCGGCAAATCGATTCGTCTTATGTTTCAGATGGACAAAACCATTGATATTGTCCTGCCCCTTATCGTAATCCACTCCGGGCTCGAGGGACACTTCATCGAATATTATTGAACAGTACTTTTTGTTTTCAGTCCAACCTGCAACCTGTAATTAAAAAAAATCACATTTAATTTTGTAGTGTATAAAACTTCATAAATACACAATAGTAGTACACTAAAAAAATTACTATTAGTAAAATAAAAAAATAACATACACGTTAGTAAAATAATATTACCTCTTCCTTAATAGCATCAAAAATTTGTTTATTGATGCCTGGTTGCACATCAAGCGTCGAAACCATTTTGTTCAATGTGTTCCTTGATGGAAGAATGAAAATCTTTCTTAAAAATTTGTAAGCTTTTGGACTTTGCTTTAATATGGACAAAGAAATCATTTTCTCTTCTTCGGTAAATCTTCTGCCCTTGAGTTTTTTGTCACTCTGGCTAATTTGCATAAGTATTATTTTTTTAGCCAACGGATTTAGGTTCTTCGTTAGTTTTTCGAAAGCCTGACTTTTTGAAAATATCATGGCTCGTTTCGCCCTTTTCATGAAGTCCAGCTGCTTTAACGATCGCTTGTATTCATGGTAGACACCGCGGCAGGTCGCTGGTAAATCTGCCACTCTGCGGATCACCCGCTTTCGTCGTTTTGTTACAGATCCAGTGTTAATATCTGAAATGGGTTTTTTTAGTCACTACGATTCTTATACATTAAAACGTACATTCTTATCTAAGTAATATAATAAACAAATAAATATAATGAATGTTAATTATTACAATGAATTTATATTAAAGTGAAATGAGAATTTTGTGAGGATGTACGGATGTTTCTTACTCTTTCACGCAAAAACTATTGAACGGATTTGGATGAAATCTGGGATGGAGATAGCCTAGATGTTATCCACTAATTTTTTTTAAACAACCTTTTTTTTCTGTTTGTACTTTTTGTTGACTGTACTTGAATTGTCATCGGAACTCTATAAACGTACCAAATTTTAAGGCAATCAGATCGGACCCCTTGGAGTGGGTTTAAATATAACTTGCCAGATTTGTCCCATTCATAGTAACTAACATTCAAACATGCCAAGTTAAATAAAAGCTACAGCGAAACGATTTTTAAACAACAAAGTCGTTTTAGTTAGAACTCCTGTAACTCAAGAATGGCTGAGCCGGTTTTTATGATCTTTGATTTGTTGGATTAGTCTCCGCCCGGAATTGCAATATAACTATTAAAATATTGTAAAATACACGGATTACAAATTATACAGAAATTTAGTTTTAAAATAAATTAGGTTTCGAACTCCAGCTCCGCCATCTTTCGCAATAATTGACAACTCACGTCACCTAAATTGAATATTAAGCTAGTACTGAATATTATAATCCGTTATTAATGCTACAATATCAAACCAAGCCCTGGCATAGATACCTAAGTTAAAGGTATTTTCATCGCACCTGTTCGAAATCAGTGTTAGCAGACTCCTAAGCAAATTGTAAGCAGTGTGGGTTCAATTTATATCGGTTACCGACACAGACAAACATAATAAGTTAATTAACTATCACTCCCAATCCTGTAAAGCCTGCTTATCTCTGATACTTGACTTCCACAAAAATGAGCAGTTCAAAGCTAAACATTTCGCACACAAATAACTATCGAAAAATGATCTTGGAACACCCCCAATATTTTTGAAAGACCTGTCCAACTCATCCCCACTTTACGTGTAGACTAGGTACACCAATTTTTTTTTTTCAAGATTTTATCTCAGCACTTTTACGGCCTAATTATATGTATATCTATTCAAAATTACAGCTTTCTAGTACCAATAGTCTCTGAGCTATGCCGCGGACAGACAGACAGACGGACATGACGAAACTATAAGGGTTCCTTTTTGCCATTTTGGCTTCGGAACTCTAAAAAGAAGTGTAGTACAATCTTAAAATTGTAGTCAATGACTTGACTGAGTCTTCAAATAACCTAATGACTAATGATGCTAGACTGCAGTAAGGTTTGCTTAATAAGTGTCCAAAGAGGTCTCCTCAACACGGCTTGTACCACAAGTTCGTATCACGTGTATGGCGTTGGTTACCAGTAGGATCAGACGAAGACGTGTGCGTGAATGTGGGTTAAAGCATAAAATTACCTGATAAAGCTCCACGTGGAGTTGCAGATTGGGTAGTATTTTGGGTCGCTATTTTTTGGCCTGAAAAAAGTAAAATAACGTTTTATTAAAGTAAATTCTTTTACCAAGCTTCTAGGTATTTAGAATATCTATTAATATGCATTAGTGTTTGTTTTTGCACTATTTCATAAATCTCCATAAAATATAAATATAAATAATAATAAATATCACGGGACAATTTGACACCAATTGACCTAGTCCTAAACTAGGCAAAGCCTGTACTATGGGTACCGGACAACGGATAAACATACTTATATAGATAAATACATACTTATGTACATATTAAACATCCAAGACCCGAGAACAAACATTCGTATTCATCATACAAACATCTGCCCCGACCGGGATTTGAACCCGGGACCTCAACCTTCGTCAGGGTCTCTAACCTAGGCTATACGGCCGTCGATATATTGGTAGTCAACAAACTACATAAGCAGAAAGACGCTATAGAGAAGTGAGTGTTGTACAATAAAGGAATTTATTCCATCTAGTTGAGAATATGTCAAAAGATTGATAAGTAATATTATGGATATTGCCAGCCAATAAGTATTGTGCCTCATTTTTCTATATTATAGGAAAACATTGGAGAGCTTGCTTTGAAGTCACAATCACAATGATGATTTTAGCCATAACAAACTTGAATTTTGGTATACATACTCGGCTTTTTATAATAACAGTGCTCGTGTTTTGAAAACTCCCTCTACAGCCCTTTACTGACATCTAATGCACTACCAAAGCATTAACATGTTCTAGCAAATGAATGGATTTACTATTTCAAACAATTCAGTTACCTGTCCTAGCCTGTTGAGGTAGGTTTTGCCTTTCATGAAGAATCAATGATGTACTCAGTTGCTCATGTGATAAGCCTGAAATAAATAATTTATTTACTTTTGCTTATAAAAATGTAAAAGGCAACAGCCAGCGCAGCAGCATGTATGTATGCATGTAATGTAGATCTGGATTTTTCTAAATGTCGACTTTCCATAATTTTAAGTTACATGTTGATCAACTACTTTTTTTTATTGCTCATTGATTTAAAGTTATATCCTAACTTTGTCCATACAATAAATTATGCATTTAACATAAAATGACTCCAGTATTATTACAAAGCTTACAGAGTTATAAAAGTAAATACTGTGAGACAATTGACACCAATTACGTCCTAGTCCCAAACTAGGCAAAGCCTGGATACTAAGTAGATAATGGATAAACATACTCATATAGATAAATAAATACTTAAATATATTTTAAACATCCAAGACTCGAGAGCAAAAATTCATATTCATCTGTCCCGACTGGGGATCGAACCTGGGACCACAACCTTTGTGGTCATATTCATATCAAACCCACGAAAAATTACAGAACTCTGAAATTTAAGTAGGGTATTACGCTCACCAATGTGCTCAAATCTCCTTAAAAGTAAATTAATGAAATTATGCAGAAGTAACAAGTAGGCAAGTAATTTTAAATCTAACTCTTATTTTTAGGGTTCGGTAACTCGAAAGG
The DNA here is from genome assembly GCA_963691665.1 of Clepsis dumicolana. Lineage (NCBI taxonomy): Eukaryota > Metazoa > Arthropoda > Insecta > Lepidoptera > Tortricidae > Clepsis > Clepsis dumicolana. The sequence continues at coordinate 12,456,377 of OY829513.1, forward strand.
AAAAAACGGAACCCTTATAGGATCGCTTTGTTGTCAGTCTGTTTGTCTGTCTGTCTGTCTGTCAAGACCCTTTTTTTCTGAAACGCGTGGAGCTAGCAAGCTGTAAGGTGTGAAAAAATCACGCTTCTAAGTCAACGCAATTAAAAAATACAGTCATTAAAAAGGTAGTTTCCAAATAAAATGGCGGTATTTTGAAAACCTAAAGGGAACTCCCAGTTGTTCTAGAAACTTGAAATTTGGTATGAAGGTAGCTCTTATCTTCTTATAACCACCCAGTAAATTGGCCATTTTAGTTTGTATCAAAAATTAATCCATACAAAGAAAATAACACTAATTAAGTCATATCAATATTAATGAGAATATTACCTGAGGTGGTTGCCATCTGTGGTAGATTCTGTATTTCTTGGAGAACCAGGGGTTGTTCCAATGATGAACCTGAAATAGATAAAATGCATAATGTTATTTCCATTTTTCCAGAGCTTTGTACAGTGCAGTGGTACCTACTGTACTGTCATGCTGAGTATTTTTTATTATGTAGTATTTATCCATGTGCAATCAGTCCATTAGTACTGTTTCATGAATTAAATAAATAATAATCCAAAAACCGGCCAAGAGTGTGTCGGACATGTCCAGGATAGGGTTCCTTAGCCATTTGGAAAAAAATCTGGCATAGATAGATAGGTACCTAATTTAAAATGTAATTCTTAAAACAAACACACCAGTATTTTTTCCTAATTACTTTCATATTATATAACTTATTGCATCCGTATAAGTATCTACCCCCTTTAATCTTTTTTCAATACTATTTGTTGTTATAACAATGTTGGTATGGTTCAAAAGATACAACCCACAAAATTTTTTTAGCCCTGTCTACAAACAAAATTATCTATACCTGGTGAATATCTATATCTATCTACATATTGTAGCCACATTTTTGACACAGTATATAGTAACAGAGGATCCTGTTGGCATCCTTTGAGTATGAAATCCTAACAGTTTAATTTATTGACTATAGCTGTGTTGCCTGCCACTTTGTCTAAGTACATAGTTTTGCTTTCTGAAATTATCCAATTTTCTGTGCAATATTCTTAATTTTCCTTTTCCTGAGAACATTCTACAAAGTATAAAAATAAAAGAATGAAATTGTTAAAGTCCTTCTCAAGTTATGGTGCGACCAAGGGAAACAGGGATTCATTTATAAGGGACTTCAAAAAAGGAGGAGGTTCTCAATTTGTTTTTTTATATAGCAATAAACGCAATCTATGCAGACAAAGTTGCAGGCAACAGCTAGTTATACATAAAAAAAACTATTACCTGCAGATTCCAATGGCACAGCAATTGAAGGACCTGGGTTGCAGTATGTGTGATCTTCATGGTGGTGACGTCGGTCATAGCAATGGTCTAATTTAATATTTTCTGAAACGAAAAAAACTGATAAAAACGAATCACAATCAAAGTAGGAAAAAGCTTGAATTACTCGTAAAATCGCCAGGTTAAAGGCAAAACCGACTATCTGCTATTTTTTTACTTTTCAACTGAGCATTTTATTTTTTGACTGATGTTTAAAAGTTTTGCCTTTAACCTGGCGAAATACATAATTTTCTTTATTGTTTATCTTTTTTCTTAATTGGGTATAAGCCATAAATTAACTTGCAACAATATGTAATGTCCGGGTGACTTTGTAAGTTAAATTGGACATACTCCCAGGGGTCGGATTGACTTGAAATTTGATATGAAATGGATATATAAGTTGGACGGATCTGGTAGTGAGGTACTGGTAGCATGGTCAGAATCATCTTCGCAGGAGGGAACTCTTCATTGGTTAATGGTATAGATTTGAAATTTGGCATGGATGGATAATGTAAGTTGGATGACACTACAAGTTCAGACAACAAAAAGTAGTTTGGCATAAAAGCTTGTATTAAAATTAAAAATTTTAAGAGAAAACTTATTTTGTATTCAACCTTATAACATTATGTAGAGCATAGGTGAAAGGTATTTAAGGTTTATGGTTATCTGGTATAGATTGCATTTAAGCAATATAACTGCCCGGTCTATCCTGTCAGATTTTTTTCTAATGTCACACACTTTGTGGTCTTCACAATAAAATACCGTCATTTTAAACTGGAATAAAAAATATATGAACTCACCGATATTTTCGTCTTCGTGGGTTACACTTGGTAAGCCACTTCTAATTTCTTCCTCAGAGAATAAAGTGGGATACGCGCCTAGACGTATCCGAGATTTCTCCGTTATGAACTTACGTTCAAAGTGTTTATGGCACACAAACACTCTTCTTAGTTCGTGAATATTTAAATTACGAAGCCTATCACTGTTGATACACTGCAACCACTTGTGGAGTCCTGTCTCCGATGCGGGAAACTGGTGCAATTTAACGTCCTTTCGTTTACTTGCACAATTGTCAACACAGCACTTGTAGTACATTTTAGTTATAAAAAATAACTATAGTACTTTAACTCTTTTAAACTTGAGAGGATAAGGGCGGATTAAAATCAACAACACTTCACTCGATCAAGGTTAAAACAGCAATGGCGGCCAAGCCATGGCGGGCGGGCCGGCCGGGCACCACACCGCACAAATGACAGGAGAAACTTGTCAAAATGGAAACAACATGGCGGCATTGAATGAAACGAATGAAAGTTAATGTCAATATCAATTCTAGGCAATCATTCGTAAGGAGATTTTTTTTGTATGAAGATTATAGGCCGTGGATTTAATGCATGCCATACTTGTACATAGTCTCTATAATCAGTGATGCATGCTATCATGCTATTCATTCATGCTAAGCTCTAAAGACCAACATACTTACTTTACTCCAGGGGGAGGAAAGTTACCTGTATTTGACAGTTGAAGTTTTTGCTGCGCCATCTCTTACCTGTGTAAGGCTAATTTTTAGTAGTTAGTGCGTTAATCATTGCTGTCGGTTTTAAAAAAATACGGTTTATTTTTTTTTCATTATATATTGCAAAATTTTATGAAAAAATATCGAACCGTAGGCTTGTAATTTTCAGTCATAAATTATTGCTTGTTCTTCTGTTAAAAAAATTGCAAAATTTATCATCATGCAAAGAAGAAAAAAAAACGGTTTTTGGTACACCTACTACATCCCTTCAAAATTTTCGGACTCAAGTAAACGTCATACAGCATGCAGCGCCCAGCGGCTTTGTTTTTTAGAAAATGCGCAGTGTTTAACTGTTATTTCGTTAATTGTTCACTAGTAAATACGTAGAGTCGATTTTCAGCTCCTCCGTTTTATCAATGTCAGTTCGTGTGTATTGGACGTTGCGGCGAAAATTCGGACGCTTTAGTTACAATCTTTCTGTGTTGTTTCAGTTATTTATTGCGATATCAGATGCTTGTGATTTGTGCTATTGTTAGTTGTTGCGATTTTGGACGCTTTAAATGTATAATTTCCGAAATAAACGATTTTGAATTCTGAGTTTGAATTTTTCATAATGTCTAATCTAATAAGAGTGTGTACACATAATTCGTGTGTGTGCGCGCGCGTGCATATGTGTGTGCGCGCGTGTGTGCTCCCGCGCGCGTGTGTGTCCGAGCTTGCGCGCGTGTGTGTGTTATGAAATATGTTCTGTCGACTATCACAGATAAAAGATGGCATTGCTGTAGAGGCTGGTGGAGGGTGACATTTTTTTCCGCTGAGAGGGCGCTCTATTCCCCGTATATTAGAGTATAGAGTAATATAATTATTACTCTATGCTTTACTCTTTGAGACCAACACAAGGCCCTAAACTATGAAGTGCAAAATTCGAACTTCGTGTCGTGCCGTCCCGCTCACGCTAATATGATTTAATACGAGAGCGAGCGGGACGATACGATACGAACTTCGATTTTCGAATTTCGTAGTCGTCCCCGAACTGTCGTTTTTTTTTTAATTCATCCCATATGGGATAGGCATAGGAACTGAGTCCATACAGCCACGTCTGATGTGTTTTGTAAATTTCTGTATATTAAAGTCCTGTTACCGTCAGAGTTTCTGTCCCTGTGCCTGTCCTAGTCACGTCCTGTCAGCTGCACATGCCTTCTGTAAAGCGATAGTGTACTTTACGGCGAGCTACGGCGAGCAGCAGCCGGCGGATACTTGGGGGTCACAAACACAGGGAATACGCGTTTTCACTTGAATTCTTCATTTGCTGGGCACTGTCACGTTAATTTGTTGTATAAACACACTATCTTTATTATCCACCAAACAACATTAAGCACAGAAACTGAGATTCAATTAACGACACGATCCACTCTCATCGGTTTCCCGCCAAATCTCCCTCAATATTTGTCATGCACCATACGAACATTTTTTTTTTCTAATTTACTCTTGTCAAGTAAGATAAACGGAGCTAATATACAGACTACAGAGTAATAACTAAAACTTAATAATATTAGCTAAAGTAACGTTGTATCAGTTGAAAATGTACATGAATAAAATGAGCACCTATAACCGAACCATAATTTGAATGACGCATAATAAAGCCACAGTTTTTTTACTCATTGCTTCGAATTTTAAACCGTTTTCTTTTCTACGACTGCATACATTTACTAGGATTTAATAGATTTAATTCAAACATTCTGACTTATCTAAAGGCAATCCTTAATTTTACATTCCATGTACAAGTAAGGGTCAGTTATTTAATATGGCAATAATCATAATCAGTCAGTCAGTCAACATGGCGGCCCAAGATGAAGTTGACGTATGTGAAAGTTGGGAGGATATGGATGAAATTGGCGTAAGTGTAATTGTCGCTACACCGGGACATTTCTGACGCCGACGCCTGCCGCCATTCAACCCTTCACATAAAAGTTAATCTGTTTCAGTTGGACCAGAAGATCAAGCTGATGTCAAGTGCGTCCGCGCCAGTGAAAACTACGCTGAAAGGTTGCAAGGTTACAAACGTAATTGTGGAGGACAGCGCGTGTATTGGTTCCCAGTGCGTTATGCCGGAGCCCGCTATTCGCATACTGAAGCGGCCGTCAACGCTCGCGAGCGGCCAGCTCAACGGTGAGCGCAATGCTCGACCCGTGAAAACACTTGAACAAAGACAGAAGGAATACGAAGAGGCACGACTACGGATACTGGGCGAAGCACGGAGCCCAGAGGACGTCATAGACGACAAGTGAGCGACTCAACCCACCACCATTTATATAACACCTTTGCCGTTTTTTAACAATACTCATTTCTGTTTCAGTTTGAGCCGCTTGCAGGAAAAACTACAGGCTAATAACATTAGCGATAGTCAGAATGGTAGTAAATTGAAAAACAGTCACAACGATAATGCCAAAGGGAAGGAGCGAAAGGTATTAGCAAGGCTGCCGCCTGGGGCAACTGCGTCTGGGGTGTTCCCCTCTCCCCCACCACCTGGGGTTCTGGTGATACGCACACCCAGAGGCCCGGATGGAACTAAAGGTTTCCAACGAAGGTAGCATCAACAAAATATACTCATACTTTATTAATCTAAATTGTAAAGAAGTCCATCCACATGGTACCGAAGAAAGACACGCAAATGTTGACATATTGGCTCGAACTCTTGTGTGATTTGCTTCGCAGTTCATAATTCATGTTGTACAGTTTTGTATTACTTCAGTTGGCAGACAGTAAAGTTCTTCTTTACTATAAAAGGAAATCCATTTATTTTCTTGTTAAAATAATCATTTAATGCTTTGGTCCACTTAAATCACTATCTTTACTATTATTATTATTAGCCATTAATTTGTGACATTTTTCAATTTACAATGAAACAGTCTAAAAGTTGAAATGTCAAGTCAGGTCTTATGCACTCTAGCTTTTCATCTTATAACACTTTTAAACAAGTTACATTTAAATGCTTTATGTTCATAATAAACACTATTGTGTGTTATCAGTTATTAAAATATGTGAGAAAAATCATGCAAGCAGAATTCCATGATTCCTTACTATGTAATATGTACTACTAGCACAACTTTTCTTACACTGTTTTGACTAAGTATTATTTATGGAACATGCTACTTATCTTTATATACTAAAATAGGATTACATCAGGTGAAAAAATTATTTTATATACTTTGAGGTTTCAGCTTCTCTGGCAACCACAATACTAATTGTAAAATTTGTGATCTTAAATTTTGCACATAGAGGAGTAACATGCTAAGTGCAAAATTGAAGATGACAAATTTGGCAATTAGTATGATTGTGAACAAAGCCATTGTATTACCAAAACATCAAGTTAAATAAAATATGTATTTTGCTCAGTACAGTTTTGTTTATTAACATTAATATGTATGAAAATCTCGGAAAATAGAACTCTGCACTGTCTATCATTGAGACATACTATATTTATTCCACTGAACGTAAATTTATGAATTGCGATTGATCAGATCATTGAGCTCACCAGCGGGAACAATATTTATTGTAATGTAACATGTAAGTGAGATGTAGACGCCAATCTAGAGACATTGAGTGATTGATTGTATATGCAAGTTATTGTAGTATTTTCGTAAGTTTTTAGCTCAACTATGGCTAGTTCTGGTTTTAAGAAACTTCTGACTGCTATGAGGTTCTAGGTAACACATTTACAAATGTAAACACTGATGTTAGATGAAGCCTGGAGAATTTTATTATTATTATTAGTAAGCCAGAAGGTACCGGCTTGTACCGTATACGCCAGTCCGCATCTCTTAAAGGTGTGAACCTGTAGAAGGAAATAGGCCTGAATAGAAATATGTCACCTCTCAAAATGACATTTTAATGCATAGTTTAATTTTGAGATGTGATGTGGTATTATTTAGGTAGAATTAGTTTGATTTCTTTCTAGACTTTCTAGAGGTGTTTTGTTTTGGGTCTCATAGGCACACCTTTATACGAAATTTACAGATTTATCTAGATTTATTCTAGATTCTAATGTGAATGTGATGTTCTGAGGTTAAAGGAGGATTATAGAGGACAGGTTATATGATTCATCATCCTGTATTTATCCCTTCCCTTTATATTTAGAGTGACACAAATCTTGATATTTTTCAATATATAATTGGTTAATTAGGTAATTGGTAAGCTACCCAAATCTGTGGGTAACTTGTGGACTTGGGATATATACTTTTAGAAAGTTCTTACAATTAATTACAGCAGCAATTAGTACATTTACTGACATTACAAACAAAGTGGGAAGTTATTTGTTGGCTACCACATTTGGTAGGTTTACATTTTTCTTTTTGGAGAACGAAATTTATTGAAAAAAAAAATTGTAGTGCTTTTTTGTCAACTGTTTTAAGACAGTATACAATGTCAATTGTAGAAAATTGTTTTAATTCGTACTGGCAAAACTCGTTAGTTTTTAATTTATGACAAGGACTGTTTTATAGTTAGAAAGTTGATTGCAAAATTGCAATAGTATTAGTTAGTAGTTTTAAAATCAGAACTAGTTTCACTTTACACATTGACAATCAAATTCTTCTGTGTTTTTTCTTCATCAACCACCACCATGTTTCCTCTAACACAATTGTCACTATAAAAATGTCATTAATGATAACATATTTATTATAAAACAATGTGTGCATACAATGAATTGATACTGTAATTGTCAAAATTATTAAAATAAAACTTTTATATCCCATTTTTCTACATTATACATTATATAGTATATTTTTTAGGATAAGGTACTTGCTAATTGTATATTTTTAGCATTATTTTACTGTGTTAAGTTTTGATGATGCTCTTGAACTGTTTATGTCATTAATGATTATAATTGTAATGTTTTCTAATGATTTAGGCCAAAACAAACAGAATGACTGTCAGCCAGAACTCAAAAATGGAAACCATACTTTTGTCAAGGTTAATTTTTTGTTCATTTTCTTCAATTTTACTTCTGAATTGTATGTTTCAGACCGACACTTTCCGACATTGTGTGGTCTATCGTTTCACAGAGTTCACGGAAGGCAGTTGCAGTTGTAATTTTTAAGCCTAAAATATTAATTCAATTGACATGAACAGATCACGTTTGCATAAGAGTGACTGAGGTGCATGAGTATTGGACAGTATTTGTTTTGATTTTATTAGGAGTCCTCTGCCTTGTCGTAGCTAGCCGTAGAGATGCCCTGTATCAAAATTTCTCGAGATGCTCTGGCCCCTTCAAGGCCTTACTAGGAGATGGTTTCTCACCAAGCAGGGTTCCTGTTATTCGGGTGCCCCCTATCTAGCTACCTATGCACTAGCTACGCCCCTGATTCTTTTGTTTAGTGGTTTGTAAAAGACGTGGTAGTATGTGATTTAAAATTTTCAGGGCTAAGTATTAGACGATCCCTGTACACTCAACAGTGACTCCCCTTGCATTCAGCAATGCAGACCGACTTGTGTCTGAGTATAACATCGAAACGACCTGGCACACTCAAAAATAATTAACAGATTTAATTGATTCGCGGTTAATTACATAAGATATAATGAGAACGGGATATTGACTGCGATTACCTTCAGCATCATCATGCATGATCAATATGGTCATAATTATGGATCATGCGTGATGCATGTAACTGCGTCGAAATATCGGGAGCTCGTCAAACCTATCAGGTAATCGCGGTCAATATCCCGTTCTCATTTAACCATATTACCGACCTTTTTATAAGAGGGACTTGTTCAGAATTCATTACAGTTAATTGACGTTTCTGGGTATTGTATTGGATGTTGTCGTCGTGGTGTGTATGGGTATTGGACTTTTATTGGATAAGAATATTTTCGGGAAAATTTGAATTGAAAGAGTTGGTGTAAATCCTAAAATATGTAAAATATTTTCCGCATAATACAGTCGAGATCAAAGATAAAGTTTAGCTTTGAGAGTTACAAAAATGTGTACAGGCCTTATTACGGCAACAAAGTAATAATTTCTGCAACTTTGTACGGATATATATTTCTGGCCTTGATTGTGTTATCAAATGTTTGTAAGGAAATGGGCTTTAGTGTTGCCATTATACGAATTATGTTTAATCTTGACTTAGGTAATTTAGTTAATGTAATTATGGTATAATGGATACAGAAAGCTTAAAAATTATGAAAATGGATTTTATTATCGCGGCAGTAGGATTGGTGTAGGGTATATTTTTGAAAGTCTGCGGGATACATACGTCTGACCTTGACTATTAACACATGTCCGGTGTTGTTTATAACTATAATTATTTTCGAGGCTTCAGCCAACTTACAGGATATACGTATAAAGACAATAAATTGTTAAAGCGAGCTTAATTAACGCATAATACGTCGAAAGTAGAGCTACCTTTACCGCATGTGACCCGAAGCTTTTTGTCGTGCAGTACGATAGATGACAAAAACACATACTTTAGATTGAAGTTAATATTTATTGATAAAAAAAAATTTTTTTTCAACATCCACAATCCTTTCATCGCTTCCTGTACTGTACCTGCGGTCCACGCCAGGTATATTACATATATCAAAGCGGTGAAAATGCTCTAAAAGAGTTTTCTAAAATATTTGCGCAATTCCGATGTATTTGGTTCTGATTGTATAGTAAAAAAATGATTGAACCGCCTTTTTTAATGCCCAAACACACAAATACTTGATCGCATTATAATCGTGATACGTGATTACGTGAATCGTGAAGCCGTGATAGCCTAGTGGTTTGACCTATCGCCTCTCAAGCAGAGGGTCGAGGGTTCAAACCCCGGCTCGCACCTCTGAGTTTTTCGGAATTTATGTGCGAAATTACATTTGTAATTTCTCATGAGCTTTTCGGTGAAGGAAAACATCGTGAGGAAACCTTGCACACACCTGCGTAGCAATTCAATGATGTGTGTGAAGTTCCCAATCCGCACTGGGCCCGCGTGGGAACTATAGCCCAAGCCCTCTCATTCTGAGAGGAGGCCTGTGCCCAGCAGTGGGACGTAAATAGGCTGATGATGATGATGATGATTATAATCGTCTATGTCTTTTGCATTTTCTTCTGTTTTGTTATGATTTCAGTCTTGTTTTTTCACAAAGTTTTTAACTGTGTATGTCTTTTATTAGTCTGTCATCTCTCAGTATTTTGACTATACCTCTTTCAGATAGGTATAAGATACTGAGAGGTCACAGAGACAGACAAATACGTTAAGTTAACCTTGGGTTAGCGTGTAACAAAGGTCAGTGCAAGTCGATCTAAGTTAAATAACCGGCGACCGACCGACTTCTAACGGGTTAAAGCTGGGAAGAGGCGTGAAAAGAATCCTCGCAAAGTTAAAACTTAGTTTGATTTGCATTGACCTGTGTTACACACTAACCCAGGGTTAACTTGGGTCGTTGAAATTCGGCCTAAGTCAAGGGGCTACCTGGGTTATCCATGATCGTTTTAGATTCTAAATATCTCGGTCAATATTTGAAATAAAGGTTTCATATTTCAAGTTATAAGTAGCGGCTGGAGTGCGGGTGGTGGCGGGTCCATTCGTCTATTGTTTTATCACAATGCGTTCGCGGGTCGGGCGGAGCGGAGATATAACAATAGCCCCCCCGAGTACAAAGTGTAAAATTCGAACTTCGTGTCGTGCCGTCCCTCGAGCTAATATTATTTAACACGAGAGTGAGCTTGACGATACGATACGAACTTCGATTTTCAAATTTCGTAGTATGGGGGCAGGCCCGCCGCCGACCCGCTACCAGCCTGTGTGTTCTGAGCTTAAGAAATTTACATTGTCAGCTTATCGTGAAATTAGGGTTGCCTATTCTAAATTGTCGGTTTAGCTAAGGTCCGTTACATAATTTTTATAGAACTATGAATAAAATGTGAAGTGGAGGTTTACCCAATACAAAACCTGAAACTTATTTAATATCTAACTGCATTCTAAAATCAAAACAATACCTGTCCAAACTATACCAATTTTAGCATAAGTTTACAAAACTCTCGAGGATTGTGATATAGAATAATCGTCTTGTTGCAAACCTTTGAACATCTGTTTATAATAAACTGACAAAATGTGACGTAGTCGTTTTAATTCTGCAGTGAAAGCTAATCATTGTTATAAAGTAGCCAATTTTTTAACCCCCGACACAAAATGTTGTTATTATTAGTGAATTGTTATTATTATTGTGAATTAGTTATTATTAGTAAATGGTGTTATTAGTCTTATGTGAGATAAAATTGAAGATGCTATTGGACAGTGTCGGGAACTGGAACTGGGACTACTTAATGCCGTAGCTAATTTAATTTCCAAAATAAATAATCCTAAGTGTACCTAATTAACAATAAATTAGGTATCACCACGCACGGTATCACTGAGATGCATACTTATTCAAATTATTCATATTTAATGAAGTGTGTTTCTTAATCCTAAAAACTTGTAGAGATCACGTTGATAAGCTTAATTATAACACGGTCTTGTGAAATCATTCATGTTAAATATAACTTAGATATGTTGGAGATGATAACAACCAGTTTATTAAAAAAAAAAATATACATCGGTTCCGCAGCTTTTACACGAGTTAAATTAAGCTTTTAAAGCTCTTCAGCGTTATTTAACCAGGCAAAATATGAAATAAAAGTATTAAATACCAATTCTGGTGTAAGGGTGGGCACGCGACCAGGAATGTCGAGGTTCCGGGTTCGATTCCCGGGATTGGTATTTTTCTGTTTTTTTTTCTGTGTATTCATGTTTCGGTGAGTTTATTAAAAATATAATTGATATTCACGGGAAGACCGTAAAAATAAAAAATAAAAATTGGAAAAATAAAAAAATACAAAAAGATTTTCCAATTGAGGTCATTAATATATGAAATGTTAAATTTATAGACTGCATTTAATATTCGCCTTTTTAATCGTAAATACTTGCTTAACTACCTAGGTTTAGTTTGGTGACATTATTAGTAGAGCTTCGTGCCAGTAAAATGCTTAGGCAAACTTCAAAGGCAAATAATAAGAATTAGGTTATTCAGTACTTACATAAAACTTTTTAATAATACCTACTAGGTAGGCACCTATAATCACATGTAGGTAGAGTTTAGTAGGTATATTCAAGACTAAAATTAGAGGAAAGCGTTTTCTGTATCTTTCACTTACGTTCCTCTAATTTTGGCCTTAAGTGTATTTGCCTATTTAATGAGCTACGACTATCTATACTTACCCTAATTACTATAAAATTAAGTAGGAAACCATAAATATCATAAATATCGATGCAATAATAACGGCGTGAGGAAAACTAGTCCTATAATTATATGCAGGATATAAAACCAAACAAGTTTTCTGTTGAGCCCAGTTTTATAAGCTGCTGGGGGCGCATACGGTTGTGTTTAAGAAACAACATAAGTATTGAGGCGTAGTTTTAACGCGTTCCGTTTAAAAAGTTTTTTTTTAGCAACAGATTTAACATTTCAGCCAGCTCCATTGTGTACCTAGTAAGAGTTTACCGTTTTGTTTCTTTTTTAAAAGCTACCTGCTGCGTTCTTTTGTTTTTTAATCTGTTGTATTTTGAAGCTGACGACAGCGTGACTTTGTTTTGTTTTTTTGATCAATTTTGAATCATGGCTGGTTTGGAAAGTTTGAGTGATCGTGATAAAGCTGTGTTGAGGAGTATTTTCGATCCCACGGCTACTATTGCTGATGTTGATGTGAATGGTGATACTTTTGCTGAGGAGGATGATGGTAAGTTGGTAGTTAATCAATGTTTCAGAGTACGGTGCGATGATACTTTAATTTAGTTACTATTTGTTAGCGCCAGTACCACTTCAACTTTGTTACTGTATTTCTGTGGCTGGCTTTAAATAGGTACAGTCGAGGAAATTAATTCCTGACCCACCATAGAACGTTGTCATCTTGTCATAGTAAACGTCTTAACGACTTTCCTTGTCAAGCTATGCGATGTCACTATGACGTTTACAGTGAAAAGGTTTCATGGTGGGTCAGGAATTAATTTCCTCGGCCGTACATAATAAAGTCTGATTATCGATTCTAACTAACGTAGAGACGGGGGTACCTAACAGTTTTTGTAACGCCAAGAAGTTCAAATTGGGTTTTTAACAATATGAAAGTACCTACCAAAGTAAGTAAATGTACTTAACGACTCAATTAGTTTTTTTAATTATAACTTCCGTTCAGAGGCAACAACAGACGCGGAGAAGCAGTCAGTGCAGCTCTGCGCCCAAGGAGTTTGCCTCGCCAATAAGGGCAAGCTGGATGAGGCGTTGGAACTGCTCAGCCGAGGCGTGGACGCCGCGCCGGCGCGGGCGGCTGCATACAACGACCGGGCGCAGCTGCTGCGGCTTATGAAGAGGGATGATGGTAAGATAGATCCCAGGCAAAGGCTGAACCAGCTTTCTTCCATTAGTCTCTCACCATAGGTACTTTAGAACGCCCCAATCCAAGTTGAAGCTAGCTAAATAGATCACGCTGCGTGATTGCGCGCGGCTAACCGAAGAAGAAATCCATAAAGCAGACAGTACTTACCTTATGCACTAAAAATTTTCTGACACTTAGCGAGGGGGACGAGGTACACACTCTGGGTCGAGCACGAGTTTACAAATCCTGTGCAACGTAATCGAGTAGTAACGTTATCGAGAAATTTGTATGACGTTTGGGACAGCGCCCGTCCGTAACGTTTTACACAGGATTCGAAAACTCGTTCTCGGTTTACAGTACACGTCTACGCGTTCATGTGACAATTTGTTACGTTATTCCTGCAAACTCATACTAAAACAAAACTGCAGTCACACAAATGTCAAAAACACGCACAAAGTCAACAGACTTAATGTCTAATTCCATTCCTGCTCTAAGCGCGAAACTCATCATTAAATATGCCAAGCCATGTCATGGTCTGCCTCTCTCCTGGTGTCCATTCCAGACGCCAGTAATTTGGTCTAGCAATCCAGATGCATTTGACAGTAATATCCTGCCGTATCCCATTTGTCGCAGTCTTTGTCGCAATATCAGCAACGAGTTCAGGGTTACTTCAAAGGCAAACAAAACCCCGCTTTTCCTATTTATTTACAGAGGCAATGGCTGACCTGGACAGCGCTCTGCTCCTCATCCAGGGTCGGAAGACGAAAGGTCGCGCGCTGGCGCTCTGCCAACGCGGCCTGCTGCTGCGGAAGCGGGGCTCTGAGGAGGCCCGGGCCACCTTCCTGGAGGCGGCGAAGTTGGGCTGCGGGTTCGCCAAGAAACAGGTAGGTAACCGACAACAACCTGTGGCGACATAAGGCGCCACGCATCATTCTCCCAGGCAGAAATACTAGTCATAGACTATTTGTATAGTGGCCACACTGACCCGGCTTTTCCAGCGAAAGCCGGGTCTCTGATTGGTCGAGCTGGTGCGAGTCGCTCATTCGTTACTTCAGAACATTTCATACAAGCAACGGCCTTTTTGCCTCTTTTGCCTCAGCGACTCGAACCGAGCGGACAACTCTCCAAAAACCTAACAGTACTTTAAAGGAGTCTCAGGCGGCAGATGGATGCCAGAGGAAGACAGTGTTGAGGCGCGCCATGCATATAAGAAGCCGTCCAGCTGTGGACTGCTGTGGTCTGATGATGATTACGAAGTTTCCGAAGCTTACCCATTAAATTATGTTAGGTAGAGAGGACAAGATGCTCAAAAATGTTTGCCCACGATTTGTAGGTATGCGTTTAATAAATCATCAGCATAACAGGAATCCAGGAACCAAGTGAAGTAGCGGCAACGGTTGGGTTTGAACGCCTCAATATTCTACGCTACGAGCCTGCCCCCCGACTACGAAGTGCAAAATTCGAACTTCGTATCGTGCCGTCCCTCTCAAGCTAATATTATATTTTAACAACAGGGGCAGCGGGACAATACGATACGAACTTCGATTTTCGAATTTCGTAGTATGGGGGCTGGTATAAGTACCTGGCGGACGCAAGTGGAGCCCGAAATTTTCTGTTTTATTCATGATTCGAGGGTAGTTTTGTTCGTACTTGTACCTGGCCACGCCCCTATCTATCTGATTGGTTCAAACAGACCCGCCTACTACCCCGATCATCCTACTAGGTAGTGTCACCGAAGTTGCATTGCACAAGTGCGTAGAACTGTTGTGTGTGCGTAATATAATTAGTAGTTATCAGGTTATCACAGTTACAGAATCTCTTGAACTTATTATTGCCTAGTACAAATTTCGCATCAGCCTATAATAAAATTGTGACTAAAGTAGCGCCTTGGTTTACTTTGTCACCTTTATAAGCAGTATGTGTAATTAAAAATAATAATAATAGTATCACTTTACACATTTTTATTACGAAATGACTTTAACCTGTCATTTTCATGTGTCACAGGTACAGAAATTTTCATTCGATCTTTCAATCCATTCGTTTGAGGGCTATCGCGAGTCAAAAATCCGCTAGGATCGCTCGTGTTGAGTGAGTATCTGTCAGTTTCCACCAATCATAGGTCAGTAGTTTCTCTCATTGGTAGATTGACAGAGGGAGACCTTACTAGATACTCCTAGCGCATTTAAGGCTCATGATAGTTCTCATTCACCTATATCAAATAGGTATTTCTTTCGGTTTCAGGTGGTCGAGCTCAATCCCTACGCAGCGCTCTGCAACCAGATGTTAAGCGAAGTGATGAGGGGCGGGGAGATAAGATTGGACAACATACCTGAACCTGGAAACTAGTGTCAATTCCAAGTAACATTTCAATTTCATAGTCACAAAAAATATGCACGACATTTAAGACGGTTCAAAACCCTGGGCCGTGTTTTATAAACCTACAGGCTACAGGTTACAAGTCTACAGGAAACAGTTACCTGTAATGCACTATGTACAATTACAGGTGTTTTTTAAAGACACACGGAAAGCTACACTTGTAATACGGTATTGTAAATCTCGACTACAAGTAAATTTTGCAAGTGTAATGGACATCACTAATTAAAAAAAAAGTGTCTGCCAAAAATTACAAATACGTAGAGGTTTTTTATCTATTGCATATTAAAAATACCCATGCAAAGTTGATAAATAAAAATCTATCTAAGTACATAAAACAAAATCGTGTTAATTGCACTATTTATAAGTCAAGAACGGCTGGACCGATTTTTATGATCTTTCATTTGTTGGATTTATCTTTGCTTCGAATAGCAGGATAGGTATTAATAGAGGGGAAAATTTCACGAGAGAAAAAATAAAAAGTTCGTTTTCTCATAGGTACATTTTCTATGGAATCACCTATGGCGGTACGAAGTTCGCGGTTTGGCTAGTAAAGTATATATATTCTAAGCAATGGCAAAAAAAACGGCCAAAAAATGCATGTCAACGATTGCATGATACTCCAGTGCATACAGACAGGTGCTCAATGAATCATTTTGATTACTCGACGATTCTAATGAGTTCCGAATTTCTTGCAGAATCTAGTCTACTTAGTCTGTTTGCTTACAGTTCATCTTGGACCTTTCATTATAATATTGAAAAGGTGTGTCAAAATCTGTATTTATTCGTGGCCGTAACTCCCTAGTCCTATGCTGCCGTGGACTCTCTTCTTCCGAGTCCGACTCAGACGAGTTCCTCAATAAACGAATCATTCCTTGATGACCTTTAGTTTAATAACTTGAAGAAGAGGTAAATAGAACGATTGATTTGGTACTGATCAAGACAACTAATTCAAAAATTTGTGCACATGTAGCCATTGTTACAGGTCTCAAGACGTACGTAAGTTATCGTTACAATTTTATAATGCTACAGTTGTATTTTACAATATTTTTAAAAAACGCTTGGTCGATTATGAATTTAAAACTATAAAAGGTCCACTTTTTGTCTATGATACGGCTATAGGCGAAAACGCAAATTGTAAAAAACAGGACAAGTGTTGCCAATAAACGCCTGTAAAATTGTAACTTGTAAGTTTATAAAACACGGCCCTGGTTACGTTTTTTTTAAAAAAAAAAACATTTATTGCCACAACATACCTAACTACAAGAATTATATAAAAAACACATTAAAAAAAGAAACAGTCAAAAATAAAAAATAAACCTCTTAAATATTTATTTAAATCATTGGCGCTTGGTGTATCCCCGGCCTTCAGACAATTGTTTTTTTGGAGGTATTTGGATAAGTAGTTCGTACTTGGATGCAGTTATGGGATGGGACATAAAATAAAATCGCAAAATCTAATGGATTAGAAATTTATATTGTTGAATACAATCGACATCCACTTTCAAGAAAATCCATACAATCATTCGAACGGGGGTCATCGCCCCCGCCGGAACGTGCTCCACCCAATATCATGGAAAATGACAATTTTACATTTTGAAAATGACGAATGTAACTACAAATCGAAATATTGGTAACTAACACTAAAGATTACTTAGGTATAATATGCAATAAAATCTCATAAATATACTAAATGAAGATCATGTGCAGAAATTTATTGTATAAAGAAGATATTTTGTTAGTAAAATTTCCACACACAACCATTAAAATTGTTTAAAATTCAAATACGATTTATTATTTCTATCCGAAAGCGTCAACCATAGACAACGCAAATTGAAAGTGCACTTTAAACATTTATTTTATAAAAAACTACTGGGAAGAGTTGTTGTTTGTCTTTGGTACTTTACGGCGTAGGCAATGCATGATTTTGGCACATTTAAGTATAGATCAAATTACATAAAATGGAGATAATTTTGTTGCGGTGTAAAGATGGATTTGCAAATGTTTTGATTGCTTTTAAAATAATATTCGGCTAGTATTCTTCGTATCTCGAAACTCTTGCCTTTACCGTTGCATACACGGCCAGTTTCCAGTTAATAAGTACTTGCACCCTCTTCACACGGAAATTCACAGCCGCGGTGTTTTGGGTGTAGTATATAAATTAATCTCCTTCTAATTTCTTTAGTAGATAATTGTAGACATTTTTTGTGAGCTTTCAGGATTTCAGAATTGTGAGATTGTGCCTAGCCAAGTTTTACAATCATAGGTACTTATCAAGCGATTTGGTGCTATTGTTGGGACGAAACATTTACAAACTGCCGTACTTATTTGCTTGATGTTTTCTGGATATTGTACCTAGTTTAATTTATTCATGCCATGATTTTTAAGAATTGATAATGTTTAGTAGCAATATCTGTAGGATGTAAATTAGCATCTTTGCTATAATATAGTTCCCTAAACTAAAAGAAAACGTGCAAAAAATATCAATCGAGGTGTAAATTCTACATATTGCTAGTGGTCGATAGTACGATTTATATATTTTTTTTAACTCCTATGAGAAGTCTTTGAATTTACTTATAATACCAGTGCCTTGGATCGTCTTGAATTATAATTATAACTAAGAGTAATTAAAGGCAGAATTCGAGTATTACAGTCACGGTATTACACAAAGAAAAGCACAGAATTATTGATTAACTGACTCACATAGGTAGGTACACCACGTTGGTTATTTATAAGCTACAGCAGCCATACTCAACTTTTTTTTTCAAATGGCCCCAAGTACACCATAGCTATGGTGCCACGGACCACAGAATGAATATTATATATATTTTAATAGTTGGCAATATAAAATTGCTATGCCGGGTGGGCCCCAGATTGAGTATAGCTGGTCTACAGTATAAACACTATTACATGATTTAAGCTGACTACTCACGGCCCGACTGCCGAGCCACCGAGAGGTAAGTAAGTATACTTCATCATAGTAAAGTAATTCGTCCGGTCAACTCGGCAGTCGGAAAGCAAATGCCAGCCATCTGTACCACCTGCTCATAGACCGCATCGACATCGCTAGAAAAACGTAGAATAAGGTAAATAGGTAAAATTAGCTATTCATAATTAGTCAATTAAATCACTAATATCGTGGAAAAATATTTACAAATACAATTTGGCACAGGTGATGGTGCTTGCAACAACATCGTCAATGTAAAAACTTTTTAAACTTTCAAATATTCAATAGTAAAATATTTTTAAAGTATACTAAAGACCTGTATTAACTACGGGCTTAATCTAAAAAAGGTTTTAGGCCTATACTTTCTTGAACGTCTTCACAAGGTGATGAAAACAAAACGTTATGTGGGTAGTACGAGAACGCTACCGAAAAGCTGAGGGTACCATAAACCATAATGCATGACCATTTTTTTTTTTAATTAGGGGCGTCGCCTAATCCACTGAAGTTTAATCTTTTAAAGTTAACTTATACTAAATTTATATTATTATGTATTTCTACTACCAGCTTCTGTGACGAGTTATTTCAATACAAATAGATAACAGCGTGTCTTAGCGAGAGCGAACGAATACTTAACACATTACGCTAGCCTATTCAAATAATATCAAGGTTTAACAACTAATTTCTCACTGAACACATAACGATAATTAACGTTAATGACTGATAAGTTCATCAACAGAAAAATACTTATTTAAATACAGATATGGCTTTAAAAATCATGGAAAGTTCACATAAAGCAAATTTTAGTATTTTTTTTTTAGTAAAAGCAATATTTATTCACAGCTAATTAGTAATACTTAGAGATAGATGACCAGCAATAGTTAATATGCCTATGCTTATTTACAAGTGAGATCTTATATAATGATACATTATGGATAAACACGATTACTATAAGTTTCATAAACTTTTAATTATTCCACTAGCTGACCAAGTCAGAGAAATAAAGGATACGGAAGGCGTCAGCTAGCAAACACTAATTTTTACGAAACGAAAAATGCAAATTCTAGAATACTGGAGAATTTGTAATATTATAGGAACCGCGAACGGGCTCAAAACGATCCCCTAGTGTGTCACTAGTTAGTCGGCTCTTGGCATAACAGCAAATCTATGCGACATTCTAAAAAACATTACCCAGAATAGATTATAACTTGATTACCATAATTTCTTTACCAAATAATTCTGTACCTATTTACCAAATTGCTAAAATCACGTCAGGAAGTAGATTATGTTACTATCGCATCCGAGTTGAAGATTCTTATAATACCCACTTGACCACTCTTCCTGACAGTCCACTTACGAAAGTGTCGTGACGACCAACGATGCAACCGGTTCTTTTTTCAAACGCAATTAACTAGGATCGCAACATTATCTTTACTTATTAAGTAATATCATTGATTCAGAATGGATGAAGACGATTTCCTACGTCAAAATAATTTTGCATAACCAGCTAAACTTAAATCTGTTACACACTCTGGAATCAACGTTAGCATTAATATTAAATATAATTTATAAATGTAGACGATCAAAACAGCGACTAAACCTAAATATTCGAGTAAAATTTTGCTACAAGCCGTTATGCACAACGAGCGACAGGATTCATTGGTTCACTGTTTCTAGAATATTCCTTGTCTATGACTTAAAAAAAAGTCATCACCGATGAACTCTAAAGAGCTTACATTCAATGCCGCTAATGTCTACCGACATAAAAAAATATTACGCAACTAATTTTATTTTTAAGTGAATGAATGAAGTTGTTCCATTTTTCAATTCGCTTCTAAGAAAGTGTTTTGAAAGCTGGATGGAGACTGATCACTAAGGACGTTGTTATGAAATACAAATTTAAATTTGGAATAATAATTTGATAAGTGACCACGGCGTCTATAGTAAAAAACTTGTTTATACACAACCTTACGTGGTTTTTTTTGATGCTTTTTATGTACAATACAATACAATACAAATATTCTTTATTGAAAACCACAAAATAATACAAAGAGATTACAGAAAACAGGTATACAGGTATGTATTTTTTTTTCTTTTTTTGCTAGTAACCAGCTATAAATTCGTGACCAAAAACCTTTTTAATTAGCACCACCTGCTTTAATATGTTCTTACCTTTATTCCATTATGGTTGCCTGGTAGAGATCGCTCTGTAGCGATAAGGCCGCCCATTGCTACCTTGTATTTTCTTTGTGCCTTATTTCTTGTTTTGACTGTTATGTGGTGTTCAATAAAGAGTTATTGTATTGTATTGTATTGAACGTTAGATTTTTTAAATTATTTTCTAGCCATAACATAAATATCAACATTAGAAGTTCCCGGTATGTTCCCAGCCCAAGGCTAACATGCATAACCTTTAATATACAATCGCATGGAAATTATAAACAACTTGACAGAACATTTGGCAATAGCCCTACTAAAGTACTTGAGAGAACGGGCGACTCCCTACTCTAGGCGGCATTTTTTTAAAAATTCTTTTGGGCGTTTTTTTTTCAGGAATTCTGGATAATACACGTTAATATACACGCAATTTATTAATAAATCACCCACGCCGCCGGCTACGAGTAGACGTGCCGGGCAGTTACAATCCAGTTTTGTACAGGTTAAAAGTTAATACGGAGTCGTGGTTAAAAGGTTAAAGTGTTCATTTCATAACAACGCCCAACGTCAGAGGTTGGGATGGTGCGGACGAGGAGCGTGTGAGTGGGTCGCGCTGAGCGCTCGCTACGTTGACTCCCTCTCCAGCTGATTTAAACCTAGTCTAGCTCATTTTTCTAGGGAGATTTCTATAAAGAATTACAGAAAAAAAATATTGCTTTAAACTTTTGAGGCATGCAAACTGATTGGTCAAAAGGTTAAAGTAACCATTACTTTGCATATTTAGGCAATATTTTTTAATGTTGCATAATTGTTAGATGCCGTCATCCGATGTTATACAAATATCCAATAAAGACTCAGTCTAGTGACAAGCTCACAGTAACAGCGAAGACTTTGCTAATTAAATACATTATTATGTATTATTCGAACGGAGCGTTGTCAACTTAATGCATGTTAATCTTTTGGACGCCAAGAACACCAGGTGTGGTATGTTATCACACTTGTAACGAGGCTACTATAGCTCTTTGCAAACTTGTACCTATTTATATTGATTTTTTTTAAGCAAATATTGCCTTTCTTTTATAAATTTTGTCACTTTGTCAGTTCCACTTTGGCCGTATAATTACCAGTTATCTCCATACATGTATACTCTGGTAAAGTTTGTTAAGCGTGACGTGAAGCGTAAAGCGTGGCACATTGAGCCTTTTTATTTAATTAATAAATCCCGATTAGCCCACCAAACCGATAACAGATAACTGATAACAGGCGCCCAACGTTACAACGCCAATGTTACCACGCCACAGACATAATACTTCAGAGAGCAATGTAACCGACGTGTTATGATGTCTTGGCGTGTAGTGTGGGTGACAACCTTTGTAAGCTTCAATGGCAATCAAAAGGTTAAAGACATTGACAAAATAAGTTAAATTAAACTTTACATTTAAAGTTACATGGAAAATGGACAGAAAAATGAGCCAGTGCGCTATTCTAAGCTTAAGCTTACTTTAAAAAATCGCTAGGACTTCTAAGCCGTGCTAATTTAACAATACTCCAATAAGCCGTTTACCTTTTACAGTAGTCGGTAACTTTAACCTTTTCACCATCAAACAGTGCCACAACTTTAAAGGACCCGGTGGTCTAAACTGGAACTATTGCCGCAACCATACCGGTGACACTAACATCAACAGCGACGCTGTCACCAGTTCAGACAAGTTGTGGCATGCTTAAAGTACACGAATGCCGCTTTGATATTATAGTAGCGGCGATGGTAGTGAAAAGACTAAACCGTTCAAAAACCTTCTTTCACAATAAGAAAATGAAAGGAACACCTAAAATGTCATTTTATTACAATTCAATTTAGAATCAAATGCTTTTTCTTTTAAATTCACATATATTTTAATCTAGCAAGAGTGTTATATTTTTAAATGTTTTATTTAAATATACGATATTATTAATTAAGTTAGTAAGGCTATTTTAGCAGACGATTGTCAGCATAATATATCAAATATACAGACGGTATTAAAACATACTTGAGTGCTTGTTTTAATTATCTTTGCACCTTCATCATTCGAAAATTATCACATGGAAACTATATACCTAAAGGGAACTCTTTCATTCCGCAGAAATTCTTACTTAAGTCATGGTGTATAATATTTTTTCAACAGTCAATTATTTCGAGTTGTCGGGTTTGACCACAAAATCCTGGAATGGAAATATTGTAATTCGTGGTGCAAGAAATTTGTTGCCCTTGAAAAATTACACGAACTTAAACAATTATTCGAGTTGGTCATGTTATTTTGAATACCGTCTGTGAGAGTTGACATATTGCTGGGTGTTTGCGGTGCTATTAGGCAGAGAAATTTTATCATGCCTCTCTCCCTTTCATAGGTAGTTCAATATTCAGTACTTTGTACAACCCTTAACAATTCCCACCCTTATCAGAGGCCATATTTGATATAACACATTAGTCTGATTATGTTGGAAAGTTTTCATAAAAACGCCTAATGTTTTGTATGAAACAAAGCCCAGGAAGGCAATAATGATAAGTATATATATATATGCAGCTAGTTAGTCCGCAGTAATTTGTTCTTAAAAGGGATAGTTACCTATATCTTGGCGAGATTTTTACAATTTGGCGTTAAAAATGTTAACTACCTACCAGCTTGATTATTCACATTAAACCGTCTAATGACACCACAAATTATTGAATAAACGCAAAACCACACACAATACACACTGAGTTAATACGCACACATTCAAGCACATTAAATCGAACATCACAAATTATAATTACCACAGAAAAACCTCGAAAATGCTGCATACAGTAAAGTTTTCACAACATACAAACAATCACTGTAACTTATTTTCTTGATTTTTCTGTAACCTGAAGCACTACAAACTTATTAAAGACTGTGGCTAAATAAAGAACTAAAGCATTTCTTTCTAAGTTCACCTAAGTTGGTATACGTATATGATATACGACAATAGCGCCAGTCACGGGCAAAAATAAGTTTGTATCACTAACAATTCTCCATTTAAAAAAATCAACGTTACCATAGACAGTGTAAACTTAATGCAGCCTTTTTACAGCTGTTTTAAAAACACGATTTCTGGCCATTTCAGTGATCACAGATAACATCTAACAACAAATTCAGCCGCTCTTACACCATCATAAAAATGTTTCAACAGAATAAACGTTTGATGTAATTTCAGCCATAGGGCATAGACCCGTCTTTGATAGTGTAACAGCAGCCATAAATAAAAAGTTTGATCCGTCAATACATGGCCAAATAATATTACGGAGTATAAAACCGAAAAGAGATTCAAAGTAAAGTGAGCTTTAAAAAGTAGCTGAACACAGAACTAAACTTTTAGGGACTAATTATAATACCACCCACTAGACACGACACTGAATTATACCTATTTACATATAACACTGATATGTGACAGATGTGAGACTCGCCACACTGCTAAATGCATCATTTGTCAAACTTCGAATCCAATAAAACATTTTTTCATTAAATTGACAAATGGCACAATCAGCTGTGAAACTACAAACATTTATTAATACCAAGTGGCCCCAAGATACGATATTCTGATAAAATTAACACACTCTATTTTAAATGTCAAAATTAAAAATACAGTGTTGCCATTCCAAAATAAAAATGATACAGAGAGCACAATAAGTTTACCATAACAATGAAATACCTCTAATATCTAAGTCATGAATGATTACTCGAATTAGTATTGCTTTATAAAATTCGTTGAAATATCCTTTACGAATTTATTGCACTGTTTAAAATTGAAAGAATTAAAATTTCGTCATGTCGTAATGGATGGGGAAAAACAAATTTTTAGGTAGGAAATGAGCAAATGATTAATATTACACCTCCCTTATACTTACGCCTACGAAAAACTGGTGTTTCTGATTATTCCAATTTAGTATTCGGTCAAGATATAAATAAATCCAAGATCATAACTTCAGAACCAAACAGTTCATAGTCGAAACGAGACAGCGTGCGGCTGGCGTCCCGAGAGCGACGGGGACAGAGAGCTCAAGTTCAGAAGCCGATGTTTTTTTCGAGCCAGCGCCAATTTTGTAAAGAGATTCAACCCTGAATAAAAAAAACTAAATTAACATTTAAACATTAGCAATCAATCAACCAATCTTCAGCAGTTTCAATCAACTAGAAAAAGAAGTTTAAATAACCTAACCAACTTAAGTTGAAAAACCCCCGACATTGACATTTCCAAATTTAATATTTCAAAAACGGGTGAACCTATTTTAATTAAACTTAGCTAAGAACCATCTCGATTAAACTAGCTTTCGATTAAAAAAAACCGCATCGAAATCGGTCAATCCATTTGGGGCTATGATGCCACAGACAGATACACAGGTACACACAGGTCAAACTTATAACACCTACATAGGTACCCCTCTTTTTCGTGGGGGTTAAAAAATACTATCGAACCAACTGAATCATGACGTGACCCACCATGGAACCTTTTCGTAAAAAATGTCATGGTGACATCGCATTGCCTGCTGATAAGGAAAAATCATCACGACACTTTCCATTAGTTCTATTAGTACTGGCCATTTCGCCGTACAGTACACTATCGCTTTAAGGAAGACATAGCTGGCAGAACGTCACTAGGACAGACTAGGACGACTTTGACTGTGATGCGACTTTAATTTACAGAAAATAAACAAAAACCGGCCAAGTGCGAGTCGGACTCGCGCACGAGGGTTCCGTAGAAAGATTTTGACGCTTTTCCCCAGTGTTTTATGAAGTCCAATGTTAGCAGAGCCCTGCTCTTGAGCAAAATGTACGCAGTGTGGGGTCAACTTATATTGGTCTTCGAAATCTAGAGACAGACATAAAAATTTAAGATTTTGAGACTTTTCTGATTGGTTGTACTGTAAGAGCTACCTTCATACCAAATTTCAAGTTTCTAGGACAACTGGAAGTACCCTTTAGGTTTTCAAAAAACGACAATTTGTATGGAAACGACTTTTTTAATGACTGTATCTTTTGATTGCGTTGACTTAGATGCTTGATTCAAGGGACCGCAGGTTTGAGTATTTGATATTAATTTCAGCATCCTACCTCCACGCGTTCCAGAGAAAAAGGGTCTTGACAGACAGACAGACAGACAGACAGACGGACAACAAAGTGATCCTATAAGGGTTTCGTTTTTTCCTTTTGAGGTACGGAACCCTAAAAACAACAGACTTGGCAGTATGGACTTAATTTCCTACGTCTATCTCTTATGGGATGAATTATATAAAAAGTCCTCACCTCGCCAGCTCAGACGTGCTGCACATATTCCGGGTTAAGGAACGAGAAGCCCATGAACTCCGTCTGGTCGAGGTTCATCATGAACAGCTTGTCGGTCGGCGTCAGCTCCGTTTTCTCCGTCGTGAACTGCTTGTCGAAGTTGGACACGTCCTTGCGATGTTTCTGGAAGAATACGAGTCGGTATAATTTAGAAAAAGGCTTGTTTCAGAACGAAAAGTACACACAATTGTTGTGAGTTGGTGAATTAGACCAAATTTTAATTAAGTAATTTAGGTAAACACCAACGACTAAACCCCGATTGTCAACATACACAAAGACAATAGGGTCGATGACTGATGTCAAAATAAGATCATTTTCACGTTATGGTCTTTTCACAGTATTGTATAGGCTGTGTACCTATGTATAGGTAAGCATGTGTGTAAGCACGCACATGTGCATATTATTCGGCAATAGTTTTCAAAGTAAGAACCAGATGGCGCTTGTTTCCATACATACCAAAACAAGCTCAAAGATACCCGTCTATCTCACCGTGAAGCATGATTATGTAAAAAATGCAAAATGATCAGACATCATTTTGCATTTTTTAGATAATAAAGCTTCCGCTAGACTCATCTAACGATTGCAGGCTAATCGGTCGTCGAAATGACTTACGATCTTAGGCTTGAAGGGCGGCTGCACGTCGCGCGCCTCGATCCGCGCCCAGTCGATGCGCCGGAAGAACGGGTGCGTGCGGACGTCCTCCTCGCCCTTGGCGGCGCAGCCGAGACGCTTCTGCGGGTTCTTCATCAGGAACGTCTTGCACGCGTCCTTGGCTTCCTGACAGACAAAATACAGAGGGTTGAGCACGAAGTGTTCGAATCCTGCGTAATCGAGAAATTTGTATGACGTTTGGAAGAGCGCCCGCCCGTGAGCGTATTTGGAGCTAGAATTTAGTATGAGGTTTCTTGATTTCGATACGATACAACGTTACGCAGGATCCGAAAACTTTGTGCTCGGTCTACAGTCAGGGCCGGATGAACCATGTCGAGGCCCCTATCTATCTGTTTTTGAAAATGTATCGTAAATCAAAACCATTTCGAGTTTTTTTTATTTTAATATGATGCATAATTAATTTAGTAGAATAAGCAATGACCTTTATTTGTCCTACACAACCATTTCGCAACTATGACGTAGCGGTCCAAATTGTTCTTTATCGACGTGAGTGTAAGAACTCATCACTATGGTACTAAATTCGATTTGGACTTTTAACTTGACCATTGTTATTTGACAATTGACAGTACAGTGAGTGGCAGTTTTACGCTTCACCACAGATTAAAAATGACCAAAAACAGGTTCTCAACATACGCATACTGACAAATTTATAGAATAAGCAGCTGTGTGGAAGAGCTAGACAAAACTTTGACGTCATCAGCCAAAAATAAATAAATATTAATTTAAAAATAAGGCGCGATTTATTGAAAAAAAAAAAACAGCGACATCGGTTTCTTATAGTTGACTTTTCCGTGCAGTCATAATATAAAAAGCATGGGGTATTTTTTTAGACAACCCCAATCCCTTAAAGACACCATGTACCTACTGTTAACATCATGGTCAATCAGCTACCTTACTAAGAGTCTTCGGGTAAGACACGCTGTTATCTGTGATGGCGGCAAACAATTCTTCTTCGTCCTCGCCATCGAACGGCGGCTGACCGACCAGCATCTAAAATAACGGGAAAAAAAAAATTTTTTTAATAGCTACTTGGTCTGGAGGGTACATCGTAGGTGAAATATACGGATCACTTGTTCATCAATCATTATACCAAAATGTTTCGGGCTAGATAAAAATCACCGCGCGTCATAATATTATTATGTTTTCTATTAGAATTTAATAATTAAATAATTAAAATAATATTGTCGATGGAAGTTATATTGAGTTTTTGATTAAAGTTTATTTTCGAATTGATTCGGTTAATTTCTCTTGGTCTCTGCGAACAACAAATAAATCGAAGTGGTCCCTGGCCAAGGAAAGGTTGGGAATTAAAGTAACACACAAACCTCATACAGGAGTACACCGTACGCCCACCAATCCACGGACTTGCCGTACGGCTGGTATAGGATGATCTCCGGCGCGATGTAGTCCGGCGTGCCGCAGAAGGTCTTGGTTGTTTTGTCGCCCGTGATGCCTAATAACGTTAGTCAGTCAGTTTCATTGCATCAATAAGGAAAAAAATAAATGTAATTATTTTTATTATGCGGTATTTATTAATGTTTTCCTAGCACATGTTAACGCCTTTTTAAATAGCTTAGGTAATTTGTGTCTGTTTTACTTAAAAACGTGTGCGAATTTGACCTCAACGGTCGGTTTAAATGTTACAATAAACGAAGTACAGGCTGTTAAAGTGAGAAAAACTTTCCCCTGTCAAAATGTTTATGACATTGTCATAAGATTGATTTTTGCTTGGCCCGTGGGAAAGGTTTTTCTATACTATGTCTATACTTATGGCTGTCTTACACGTGTGTTCGCAAAGTACGTGGGGCGCACTAGAAGTTTCCGGACTTCTAAAATACTTATTTTGTATCTGGCCAGTTCCGGAAACTTTCATTACAACCTATAATATGTATCTGTAAAACTGTGTTTTTTCAAAAAAGTCCAAAATTTTCCATAGAAAATGTATTCTTCAGTTTTATGACGATCCATATAGAATGTATGTAAAAACGCGTCACAAAACTGACAAAAAAACGGTGGACACTTTTTTCTATTATTTAAATAGATAGTCCTCGTGATTCTGAGCAGAAATAATCTAAATTTTGTAAGGTTATTCAAAAAAATAAAGGGTAAGTACACAGTTTTCTGAAAATGCCCGTACCTTCCTTGCACATGCCGAAGTCAGCGATCTTGATGTGGCCGTCCTGATCTAGCAGCACGTTGTCCAACTTCAGGTCCCGGTATACGATGCCACGCGAGTGCAGGAAGAACAAACCAATGGCTATCTCTGCTGCGTAGAACCTGGAATGTTCAGGTTAAAACATTACAGCGGTGTTTAGATTGTAAATTTTATCTCGCTGCACTTCTCCATATACCTAATACGTAAATTACATGAACCCTGAAAACAATACACTCTTTTCCTTTGGGCAGTCGTGTAAATATAAAAATCTTACACCTTTTCGCGCACGCAGTATTCTTAAAAGGCATGTACAATGTTGTGTTGTGAGCATTTGAAATGATTCTGGTTTT
Source organism: Clepsis dumicolana (assembly GCA_963691665.1). NCBI lineage: Eukaryota > Metazoa > Arthropoda > Insecta > Lepidoptera > Tortricidae > Clepsis > Clepsis dumicolana. Next base: position 12,485,614 of record OY829513.1, read on the forward strand.
AGAACAATTTTAGAAACACTTCGCCTGTTAATAGCGCTTCTTATGTCGAGGAAAGGGATATCAATACGAATTCACCCGATCCAGAATCCTATTCTAAACGCTCTGTATAGATTAATTAAACTGTGCTGTGTCAATATAAAATCCCACGCACGAAAATACAGAACCAAAAATCCCACAAGACATCCGTTGCCGAAATCGCCCGAACGATTCCGATGATCCCCGAAGCTTGTAAACAAAATGGCGATTTCGTACTCATTAGGTACATAACCTCCGACATCAATCATTGCTTTGAGACATTATCAACCGTAAAGGGAGAGGTCCTAATGAGATCTGTCCTATTGTAGCGGAAGCAGGAAGGGCTGTCACAGTGTCACAGGGTGCTGTGATTATCTCTGGTTTGAAATTAACCCGTGAATTTTGTGATTCACTCACTGTAGCCATATTGCGTCTTGCCGGGTAATTTGGCGTTTGATTTAATTTTGCGCAAGATTTAGGATTTTGAATAGAAAAGGCAACTTGTAGATAACTATCCCTCCCAATGCCGACGCCTGATTCAATAAATTAACTATATATTAACCTGTTGCTGTCCGCAGAGCTTCTTTTTTTTATCTTAGTCTTCGCGTGTGTCGGAGCGACCAAATGTTGTAAACTGTATACTGTTTTCCTTACGTTCTAGTTTTATCACAATCAGAATCGAATGGGACGGTGATATTTACTTTTAATATCTACAGAAAAAATATTGTCAAGGAAACACAAGTTCTAGTTGGGTACATTTAACCACAAGTTGGTGTTCAACTTATGTGTTCTAGGCAAAGATTGAAAAATAAAGTTTACTTACACAGCGACTGGTTCTTTAAATTTCCCACACTGTTGTATCTGGAACATCAGATCACCGCCGTTGACGTACTCCATGACGAAGTAGAGGCGATCCTGGAAAAGCATATAAACATACAATACAATACAATACAAATATTCTAAAATAAAGAAAGGTTTAAAATAAAAATTAAAAAAAACCCCTGACACTTCACACTTTCCAACATATAAACAGGTTCCCGGATTCGGGTTCCCAGAACTTAGCCATACTAAAGACATCAACGGGCTTACACGTTTTAGATTTGAACTAGACAAAACCTCCCCGACATTATCATTTCAAAACGTAATATCTCAAAAACGGCTGAACGGATTTTTATGAAACTTGCTAAGATCTACCTCGATTAAACTAGCTTTCGATTCAAAAAAGCCGCGTACAAATCCGTTCATCCGTTTAGGAGCTACGATGCCACAGAGAGATACACAGTGTTAAAATGTTAAGATTGTAGATACTCGGTGGTACCTACTGGGGCAATGTGCGGTTGAGAGGTTCATCATCCCTTACCACGCCGTATAATAAATTATTCACTAAGTCTTATCACACGACTTTGCGCTACTGAGCGGATTAAAGTGTAAAGCACGTCTTGCACAAATTAATCCTATACAATATACCTAACACTGCTCTTTTTGTGTCAGGGGTTAAAAAAAGCGCGACTTATAATATGTATACACCCTATACAGGAAGTTTACTTCAGCGGAAAAGTTAACTAAAAAATACTGGCGCCGAGTAAAAATCCAAAAACATGTTCTAAAAAAGTAAAAGTACCAGTTCCATTTTTAAATTGCACAATCGTATGTTACCTTAATTGCCACAGCGCGTCACATTACTATGCTATATCATGTTGACCTCCAATATCTTCTCAGCGTCTGGAAGCAGGAGTGCAAGATGCACCAGGAACGGCGGCATGTTACTCAGAACCAGCAGCCCAGCACCCCTTTCACGTCACGTCAAAATCCTCGATGATGATGATGTCCACTTTCTACTCACCATGGTCTGGAAGCAGGAGTGCAGCTGCACCAGGAATGGAGGCTTGCTGCTCAGAGCCAGCACTCTCTTCTCCACCATCGTACATTCCACGTCATCATCCTGGATGATAATATCCTTCTTCAAGATCTTTATGGCGTACAGCTCGTCTGTGCCGCGACGCTCTGCTAGCATTACCTGGAGAAAGAGAGTGGTGTTTAAGGAAAACGCTTAGTTCCCGCGGGATAGCGATAAGCAAAGTTTATCGAGTGCAGTCACTAGTCATCTGATATTTGAAGCTTAGACGAAGTGACTCTGAAAGGAACAATATTTGTTCCATATCAAGTGAATGCTCTTGTGTCGCCAGAAAAGCTTTGGTATCATTAAGGCACAAGTAACACATGCATTCTATTTAACAACATCACAGCATGTTTCTTCAAAGCTTCTACGCAAGTGTAATAAAAATAGGCAAAGAATTCAACATAGGACAGTGCAGAAAAGTCTTAGAAATCCGAACAACCTTACCTTTCCAAACGACCCTTTCCCCAGCACCATAATGAAGTTGAAATCAGAGGCTCTGATGACATCAGACGCAGCCATGTTATGGGGGACCTCTCTATCGGGAGGCGGAGGGGCCCTCCTAGCCCCAACAGTGGTCGCTCGCATTTGGGTCTTCAGCTGGGCCAAGTCCGCCCCCTCCTCTGGCACTGGGACGTTGTAGAACTCCCCTTCCTCTTGGGTGAGGAACTTGAACCAGCCGTCTGCTGGCGCCTTCATCAGCTCTGAGATGCCGAAGGAGAGAGATCCCATGAAGTCGTTACGGGACGTGCGGTCCCAATCCCAGGCCTGGAATGAGGGGGGTCTTAGAATCTTGACAACTGTATTGAGATAGATGTAGAAATAGTTGTCAGCTTTAACAAAAATTTGGCTTTCGATAAATTTGGAAAGGTAAGTTTTGGTTAAGGCTTGTGTCAGCAAACCTTCTAGCCGAACGACAAAGAATGTCGGCACTTTTAAGTTGAAGTCTGGACTCTTAGTGGGAAATTTTCTTCCTGCGTCAAAGAGTTCTACGTTCATGAATAACCACCAAGGTATGGGGTTCGTTAGGTTAAATTTCATCCCGATGGGATCTTTCATGTATAACCGCTATGTTACAGAGGGGTCAGTAACTTACCTCAATAAGCAGCCTGCGGTCTTTGTCCTCGGGCTTCAGATCAAAGGTGAGGGTCTCGTTCCACACCGGATTGAGCGTGCTGCGGATGGTCTTGGTTTTTTTCTTGACGTTGTCAGAGTCAGGGATCAGCTTCATCTTGACGTAGGGGTCCGACAGGCCATTCGGGTCCATCGGGATCAGGTTGCGCCCTTGTTTTACTGTGGAACATTGTTCATGGAAACCATGTCGTGACACAGTTGTTAAATTGGTCTATAATTTTTGGGGAAATGGGGAAAAACAAAACCCAAGTGTCAGCTCAACAAACTCAAACTTCAACCAACGGTGTGCATTTGGAGGATATAACCAGACAGAAATAGTCTATTCTGTTAATTATATTTCGTCGCTTCATTCTTCGATATAATTATTAGAAGGTAGTCCCTTAAACCTACAAGGTAGCATTCGCACTATTTAAAAAGTATCTTTTTCTATTTCATTTCCGTTAAAACAACTTCCGGTTAGCGCTACGCTCAATGCGCGCAGTCATTTTGTCGTCATTCCTTTTAGTGCGAGGTAGCAGACACACGTATTTCAAGATGCCGAAGCGCAGGTCAAGTAGTGCAACGGATCTTATAGATTATTATAGGAATAAAATAAAGAAATTAGAAAAGACAGCAAAACCACGTTATCGACGAATTATTTCTTCGAATTCAGATTCGTCTTCTGATGAAGAAAAAACCGGTGAGTGAAATAAACGTTATTATTCCTTTATAAAAAAATAAAATAAAAAGGGAAGTAATTTAAGTAGCTTACGTTTCATACCTATGTGGTGGCCGAGAGTTATCACGTTGGTAATAATGCAGATATAAAAAATACCTAATAATTCCTGGGGGTTGGTCGCGAACCATCACGAAGGAAAATGTTCATTTAGCCTACATGCCTGGGGGTTGGTCGAGAATCAACACGAAGGCAAGGTTTGAACACCCGTGCACGCATAATGAAACGCTTACATAGCGATTAATTAATAATCGTTTTTTTTGCTACTTATTTTTTTTTTCGTAATTGGGGGTATAAAAATAAAATCTTTACACAGTGGGAGAAAATATATGATGGGATGATGTACTGGTTGTAACGTGTAGTTACGCGTATTTCAGATACGGAGGGTTGCACACCCGCAGAGCAGACTGCTCAACATGCTCCAGACAACAACCAAACATTGGACGAGAACCAAAATAATCCCGACACACAGTCAACCGCCGCCAAGGCTGCGACTGTTGGGCAGGAGTCAATACCGGAATTGAACGCCGATATCCTATTGGCTCTCGGCTCAAAAACGAATGATGAACCAGAATATGGCGAAAAAATTCATGATAGCTTGGCTCAGCTATGGATGCCTTTGCTAAAAAAGGGAATGCCAAAAGAGGAAAAAGATACAATTTTGAAGGGATATTTAATTCCTCAAAATTGTACCCTTTTACAGGCGCCCAAGCTAAACCCCGAAATTTCAGCCGCTATTACAGAAAGCGCTAGAAACAGAGATAAAAAAATGCATGGCATTCAACAGCAGCTGGGCTCTGGTATCACAGCCATAAACAGGGCTATGGACGTACTCGTTGGGCCGAATGAGGACAAATTAAAGACCATAAAGTATTTGAGTGATGCTTGTCGGATTTTAAGTGACCTGCATCATGTTGAAACGCTAGCGAGGATCAAATTAGTTACCCCTAGTTTAGACAAAAAGTTTTTGACGGTAATACAAGATACCTGTCGAGATGATACTCTGTTTGGAAACAAGTTGTCCGAAAAGATTAAAGCTTCCAAAACTATTGAGAAGCAAGGGCTTCAGATAAAGAAGTTCGTGAACAACGCGACTCCTTCTACTTCCACCGCTCGACCATCTCAACAGCGGGGAAACTGGACCGGTCCTCCCCGTTACTCATCGAGCAAGACGCCGCGGGGAGGCTCGAAGAGGACGGCGGCGTCACGCAAGCAGTACCCAGCGCCTGCCGCGCAGGCGAAACCTCCCCCCAAACCGCAAACACGTGCTCAAACATCGCAGCAGTAGAAAAGGTACCACACGCGGGTAGAATTAAACACTTTCACAACTGCTGGAAAAACATTACGGGTAACGAATCTGTACTAAAGTGGGTGACTGAGGGTTATACTATTCCCTTTGACACTGATGTCACTCAGGTTGTGACTCCTAAGTACTTGTGGACACATGACGAAAAACTTGACATGTCGAATGCCATTCAAAACTTGTTAAGCTTAGGAGCAATATCCGAATGTCTTCCATCTCCCGACCAGTTCTTGTCAAAAATATTTTTAGCACCAAAACCCAACGGTGGAAAAAGATTTATCCTAAATTTAAAATCACTGAATAAGTTTATCACGGCCAGTCATTTTAAAATGGAAGACCACAGAACTGCTTCTAAGCTCATCCCTAAACACGGATTTTTAGCCACAGTCGATTTAAAGGAAGCTTATCTTTTAGTTTCAATAAATGAATCTCAAAGACGTTATTTACGCTTTCAATTCGAGAACAATGACTCGCACATGGTAACTTACGAATTCAACGCCATGCCCTATGGCCTATCGGTGGCACCCAGAGTCTTCAGCAAAATAATGAGAGAAGTAATTTCCTTCCTTAGATCACGTGGCTTTGCATCCGTCATCTATTTGGACGATATTTTGTGTATTGGTAACAGTTATAAGGAATGCAAAGATAATGTCGATGAAACTATTAAGTTACTTACGTGCTTAGGTTTCGTGATAAACTTTGATAAAAGTTGTTTAGAACCTAAACAAACTTGTAAATTCCTAGGCTTCATCTTTAAAACTAGTGACTTGACATTATCCTTGCCTGTAGATAAACGCAACAAGATTGCACAGTTGGTAAAAAAGTTTTTGTCACTCCCCCGTTGTACTATTCGTGAATTTGCCCAACTGATCGGAGTTCTTACCGCGGCTTGTCCAGCAGTCCAATATGGGTGGCTGTACACAAAAATTTTGGAAAGAGAAAAATATTCTCTGCTGCTCCGATTCGATAGTTACGAAAATAAAGTCGCTCTCTCAAATAAAATACTTGATGATCTTATTTGGTGGTCCAATAATATATCGCTTACAACCAATCCAATGAGAGTTCTGAATTATGATAAAGTCATATATACCGACGCGTGTACAACGGGTTGGGGCGCCGTTTGTGGCAATGAAAGGGTTAACGGTCACTGGAAGGATAGTGAACGAGTTTGCCATATTAATTATCTCGAATTGCTCGCTATCTACCTGGGATTAAAAAGCCTAGCTAGAAACTTAAACAACTGTACCATCTTGTTAAGAGTTGATAATACAACTGCTTTGAGCTACATTAACAGGATGGGAGGTATACAATATCCCCACCTCAACGATCTGACGAGACAAATTTGGCATTGGTGCGAGGAACGCCACATTTGGCTATTCGCTTCTTATATCAACACGAAAGAAAACGTGGAGGCTGACACGGAATCAAGAAGGATTAACCCAGACATCGAGTGGGAGCTTTCTAACCACATCTTTCAGAATATTGTTAGAAAATTGGGGCAGCCTCAAATTGATCTGTTTGCGTCTCGCATCAATGCCAAATGTCAAAAATACATATCCTGGAAACAGGATCCGGATGCCTGGATGGTTGATGCGTTTACAATCAACTGGAAACCTTATTTTTTTTACGCATTTCCACCTTTTTCGTTAATGTTGAAATGTATACAGAAAGTGATCGAGGATAAAGCCACTGGCATTATAGTGTTTCCTATCTGGCAATCACAACCGTGGTACCCGTTATTAAGCAAGATAATATGTTCCGAGATAATTTATTTCGGACCCAGTAAGGACCTTTTGTACTCCCCTTTCAGGAGTCATCACCCTCTGTTCAGAAGCCTTACCCTGGGTGCCGCGAGGTTCTGCGGGTCGCGTTCGCTCGACAGGGAACTCCAGCCCCCGCGGTAGACCTCATGATAGCTTCGCTCGCTGACAACACTCTCAAACAGTATAGCTCTTCGCTTAAGTTATGGTGGTCTTTTTGTATCACAACTCAAATAAATTTTTACGATTGTTCCATCAAAAACGTAATTGCTTTTCTATCTGCACAGTTCCATGATGGAGCTTCTTATGGTACAATTAATTGTCATCGATCGGCTCTATCTATTTTATTAGTAAAACTGAATATTGGACTCGACGAGTCAGTAAAGCGCCTTTTAAAAGGCATCTACAAATTGAGGCCGACTGCTCCTAAATATAGTTCCACGTGGGATCCACAACTCGTGTTGAGCTATGTATCCAAATGGGTACCCCACCAAGATATCCCGCTGGAAAATCTGACAAAAAAGCTGGTGTCATTACTCTCCTTATGTACGGCTCATCGGGTCCAAACACTTTCCCTGATCAAAATAGATAACATCCAGTTCAGTAGCAGCGGCGCAAAAATCACAATCACTAGTCTAATTAAAACTTCGGGCCCTAATCGCGACCAGCCCGTGTTATTTATTCCTTTTTTCAACGAAGACAAAACAATTTGCCCCGCTACAACTCTACAAGATTATTTGAGAGCTACAACTAATATTAGAAATAATACGATCAATAATCTGTTTGTAACTAATAAGCGGCCTTATAAGGCAGCTACAGCTCAGACCATTAGCAAATGGCTCAAATCGGTGTTGTCAGAGAGCGGAGTGGACGTGACGGTGTTCGGCGCGCACAGCACGCGCCACGCCGCCACGTCGGCGGCGCGCGCGGCCGGCGTCTCGGTCGACGTCATTCGCAAGACCGCGACCTGGTCGAGCTCGTCGCTCACCTTTGCCAGGTTCTATAACAGACCTGTTATAGATGAGAGTGAATTTGCTAGATCTGTTTGTGATCTCAGTAGGAGCATCTTTTTGTATTTTTTCTCCCAATTTTTTATTTTTACGGTTTTCCCGTGAATATCAATTATATTTTTTATAAACTCACTGAAACATGAATACACAGAAAAAAAAACCAGAAAAATGCCAACCCCGGGAATCGAACCCGGATCCTCGACACTCCGGGTCGTGTGCTTTTCCCTTACACCACGATTAGACATAGAGGAAAGGCCGAATTTTTTCCATGTATTCAAATCTTAGCTTGTTTTTATCACTTTTTGCAGTGACTAGCGCCATCTATGCGATTACTTCGTAAACCGAAAACAACGCACCCTTTCGAAACTTATCAGTTTACCCAGGCTCAACAACGAGATGGCGCACTAAAGCAATCAATTCATGATCTCGGTAGGAGTATCTTTTTGTATTTGTTCGATTCCCGGGGTTGGCATTTTTCTGGTTTTTTCTGTGTATTCATGTTTCAGTGAGTTTATAAAAAATATAATTGATATTCACGGGAAAACCGTAAAAATAAAAAATTGGGAGAAAAAATACAAAAAGATACTCCTACTGAGATCATGAATTGATTGCTTTAGTGCGCCATCTCGTTGTTGAGCCTGGGTAAACTGATAAGTTTCGAAAGGGTGCGTTGTTTTCGGTTTACGAAGTAATCGCATAGATGGCGCTAGTCACTGCAAAAAGTGATAAAAACAAGCTAAGATTTGAATACATGGAAAAAATTCGGCCTTTCCTCTATGTCCAATCGTGGTGTAGGGGAAAAGCACACGACCCGGAGTGTCGAGGATCCGGGTTCGATTCCCGGGGTTGGCATTTTTCTGGTTTTTTTCTGTGTATTCATGTTTCAGTGAGTTTATAAAAAATATAATAGATCTGTTTGTTTCGCAAATAAGGCATAAAAGCATAATTCATGTAAAGCTAAGATTATTGTTTGATCAGATAGGTAAAATAACTTTGTTATTTCTTGGTTGTTAATAAATCACAACAAAAAACTGATTAAATAAACCAAAACATTTGCCTCTAAACATCTACCTTGTAATAATTATATCGAAGAATGAAGCGACGAAATATAATATATGATCAAACGAACTTCTTGAAGCGAAGTTCGATCGATATTATATGAGTCGCTTCATTCGAAGATATAAGTACCCTCCCTCCCGGTAACCCAGATAAATGTTTTGGTAAATAATTATATACTTACTCTAAAAAGAATGACGACAAAATGACTGCGCGCATTGAGCGTAGCGCTAACCGGAAGTTGTTTTAACGGAAATGAAATAGAAAAAGATACTTTTTAAATAGTGCGAATGCTACCTTGTAGGTTTAAGGGACTACCTTGTAATAATTATATCTTCGAATGAAGCGACTCATATAATATCGATCGAACTTCGCTTCAAGAAGTTCGTTTGATCATATAGTATTAAGTTTTCTTAGTGGCGTCTATAAGGTGTGATTGATGGGCGAGCTATACCGTGGTTTTATGGGTTCACCGTTAAAGTTAGCTTAGTTACCAGGCTCTTATTTCACCAGCGATACACATGTCAGTTTACAATGACAATTCGGTGTGAATTGCCGACTTGAAGAGTTTTTGTTCTAGTGATATGAAGCGTCATATTGGCAATGAAATGTAGATCTAATTGTCATTGTAATATTGACGAAATAGGAGTTGGTTTTGCCGTTGACTATTATTAACTGTCTGTACTGTTCTATGTTGTTCTACCTTCGACGGTGAGCTTGTTCCCGGTGGCGGTGACGGTGAGCTGGATGCGCCCGCGCCGCTCCGTGTGGTCGCATCCGCAGAGGTTCGGGACAGACTCCTCGCAGCGCTTGTGCACGTTCATATCGCATGCTACAAGTTTAAAAGTATGTTAAGCGACAGTTTGGACACTGAAAACGGATAGGAGAAGATTTTAAAGTTTACTTTTATTTTCTGAAGGATTTTTTAAGAAAAAGGTACGAGGTTGTCAATTGTACTGCATTTATTTGTGCATGTTACATTTATGTACCTTCGTTGGCATGAATGAGGAGTAAATTAATAGTAAAATTATTTATGGCTTCCATCCATTATCTGATCTTGAAGATAAAATGGGACTAGTTTAAAAGAATCACCTTGCAAACTTCTAAATCAGTTAATTTCTAAAAGTTAAACTCGAGGTTGAAAAAATGTGTATAGACAAATGGTGAATCTGATTTTTAATAGAGCTAAAAATTCAAGTTTTTAATTAACTTTAATGGATCACCATAATATTCAAAACAAGATCCAAAATAATCTGTTAAAATCTAGAAATTTTACTTATTTCTACAATTAGCAAAACTAACAAAAAGTTCCGAGTTGGAAGAAGTTTTACGTACCTTAAGAAAGTCTTGCAAGTACGCTAAATATGCTAGGCTAGGAGCTTGATTAATAACCAAGTAGCAACACAGATTGCGAACATAAAGCCAGTGATGTAAAACGTGCTGTAGAGACATTTGCAAAATTGTTAAGAGTTTATTTGCTGGATAGAAGCGCAGAAGCAAGCAAAATAAAAAGTTTACGTATACAGTCGGAGTGAGAAATGCATACTCACCAGCACCACCCAATTTATACTGCTTAATGTAAAACCATTCATTGATAAATAACAGCAAAGAATTATAACAGGATAGAAATAAACAGTTCATTGATGTGTATGGGAACCGAGCGTGTAACATTTTGCGTATGTAATTTAGAATCTCTCTCTCTCTCTCTCTCTTTCAACCCTTTTCCACCCAATGCTGAGTGTAGGTCTCTTCTAATGCACGCCATTCCTTCCGGTCTTGCGCCTTCCGCATCCAGTTCCTCCCGGCCACCCCAACCAGGTCGTCGGTCCAACGCATCGGTTGCCTGCCCACGCTTCTTTGTCCTACCCTAGGCCTCCACTCCAGCACCCGTCTACCCCATCTGTTGTCCTGACTACGGCTTATATGGCCTGCCCACTTCCACTTCCTGCTAGCGATCACATGGGCAATGTCGATTAATTTCGTTCATTTCGAGTAATTTAGCATAGAATAGAATAATACTTTATTGACACTTTTGGAATACAAACGTACATTAACAAAAAAAAACGCATAATTTCTGAATTTGACGTCACGTTTGTAATTTAGTGACTTTTTTGGTGGCGTTTAAACAGGTAACTGTTTAACAACAAGGTGTTTTGAAGGTGTTTTTTTTGAAGCCATGATAGCCTAGTGGTTTGACCTATGGCCTCTCAAGCAGAGGGTCGTGGGTTCAAGCCCCGGCTCGCACCTCTGAGTTTTTCGGAATTCATGTGCAGAATTACGTTTCTAATTTATCACGAGCTTTTCGGTAAAGGAAAACATCGTGAGGAAACCTGCACACTCCTGCGAAGCAATTCAATGGTATGTGTAAAGTTCCCAATCCGCACTGGGCCCGCGTGGCAACTATAGCCCAAGCCCTCTCATTCTGAGAGGAGGCCTGTGCCCAGCAGTGGGACATAGAAAAGGCTGGTGATGATGGTGTTTTGTTTAAAAAAAAACCTTAAGAACGCGTAATAAGGTTCTCAGCCCTTCTTTTCGGTACGCGAGTTAAATAAACTCTTTCCTCTTCCGATGTATTTCTGTGAATAACGGCTTACACATTAATTAGGGAAAATAGGGTAGGCTAATTGTGCCGGTGAGTTTGTAATTATATTAAAGCAGTCTTTAACAGAAAAATGGCTTTATTTTCTCATTTCTCAATCATCTTAATACAGTTGTTAGTAGTCTTCGGCATAAAACCTCTTAATCTAAAAGCTCCCAACGCCCAATTTAGAAAAATATGTTTCGCTTTAATTTCTCTGACGTCTGCCTTCGAGGGATAAAACCCATTATACAACAAGGGGTTATGTTTTTAGGTTATATGTTCTTATGTTTTTATAGGTTAGCTCAATTGTCAATGTGAGTACAAAAGTTGTGAAATCAAACTTTCCTCCAACCGAACGAAGGTGGCCTGAGGGTCGAGCACGACTTTACGAATGCTGCGTAACGTTACGGTTATCGTATCGAGATCGAGAAACCTCATACTAAATTTTAGTTCCAAACACGCTCATGGGCGGGCGCTGTTCCAAACGTCATACAAAATCGACAACGTTAACTATTCGATTTTACGTGACGCAGCATTCGTAAAGTCGTGCTCGACCCTCTGTATCGGAACGGCACACCCTTCAGACTTAAAAGTTTGAAGTCCCCTGGTTTAGATCGTTAACCGTTCAAAACAATTTATCGGTTACCATTTACCAGTTTGTTTATCTGAAGTTAGACAGTGTGAGTATATATTTACCATTGTTGGCAAACGTTTGGGAACATGAAGATAAACACGAAAAGTTGGGACCTCGTACGTACGTGGGTGTGATTAAAATTTGTTCACAGTAGACAGATGAGTGCAGTATACTGAGGCACAGTACAAGCCAGTAGGTACCTAAGCTACAATTATTTAGCCGAATTTGTAATCGCACTTTAAAGCACTTATACCTACTAACGTTAAATTTTGTTTTGCGAATATAAACTTATTTGCAATTGGTTAACTGGCAGCGCCAAGTGCGCTCCGCTGGCTGGAGAAGCCTTTGCCCATTAGTGGGATACAACAGGCGAATAAAAAAAAGCCATGTCAGCAGTTTTCCATTGGCAAAGTTAAGTTTGTGCCTCAATCCAGTTTATCATAACCTACAAGTTTGTGCGGAACCCCTGGCGCGAGAGTCCGACTCGCACTTGGAAGGTTTGTTCTTCGAACTTGCAGTTGCACTATGCTTGCCTAATTGAAGAAGATACCATATATTTAAAACCGTGTAAATTACCCGTATTCCGCGAACTCTGTGTACTGTTGCACCGCCTACGACAGAATTAATTACATATCTAAGATACCCAAGGAGATACTACTTAGCCCCAGAATCGCATTAAATGAAGTGATTTGTTTTGGTTTGACACGAAAATTACATTAGCCAGTTTGGAGATTCTTGTAATCCGATTACAGGATTACCCGTATAACGTTGGCTTTTGAAAGGGTAAGTTACTAAATAAAATGTCAATGGTTGTCAATCCCTTAAGAGCAAAAAAGGTTTGTACCGAACAGCCACTGAATCAAAAGTTGTCCAAAAAACACTATCAAACTCAAAATGAGCACAATCGTTTACATTGTTGACAGTGTAAGGATTAGTAATAATGAAAGTCCGCGGATCGGATGAATAAAAATCCGAGTGATAGACACCACATTTCTTAATATTTAGTGCCAAAAGCTTGTTGATAGATAATTTACTATTAGTTGTATTATTTATGTCGTCTCGCACGTAAACTTAAAATACCTTATGATAAAGGGAAAAGCGTGCACTATTGCTACAACAAAACAGAGAGTTCCATCACCACATACAAGAAAGATTACAGAAACTACATTACATAACATTACCATCAGAAAACTACTTTACATTGCCATCCATGCTGTGCTTTTTCAAAAAGGAATTACCTATTGAATTTCCTCTTGACTTTAGGAATAACACCAATTTACTTTTACAAAGCACAATGGACTCGGATTGATCAGTTCAATAATGCGATTTGAATGCGTTATGCGACCCAAACATTAAAATTTATGTAAGCTAGAATCAGAGTCTTATGCAAAAATGGTCGTCTCATTCATATGCAACTAGCGACCCGCCCTTATATATACAACCTTCTGAAAAGATTATCTGTACGATGGTGGAAAAATAATCAAAATCAGTTTGGAAGTTTGAAAGTTCAGATAGAGATGCGACGGAGGATGTTTTATATATTATTTGTAGTGACAATGCGAAAGCACATTATTTTATTTGCAGAAATGTAGTAAGGCTGTCTGTCTAGCTTATGAAAACTTTTTGGATATAATCCATAGTCCATATTAATCTGTAATAAATGATCTGTCTTTGTGTACCTCAAATTCCAATGAAACAGATATACTTCAGCGCATGCGGAAGTGTTAATCGTTAAACAACGTATTCGCATAACTACACGCACAAATATTTAGATGAATATGCAATGACACGTGATCTTAAAACACTAATTAAAAGACAGAAAGATGAAAGAGAAACTATATTAAGAGAACCACTTCAAAGTTAGCAAACAAAATAAGCGCCAAGCACGAAAGATCAAACACAAAACTGCGAGTAAATAATATTACAAAGTCTAATTAAATTCCGTTGACTAAATACTTCAATTCGATATTGCTATGCTGGCTGTTATTCTCCAGCCATCTCTCTCTAAAAGCCGAAGAAGAAAGGGATATCATAAGGTGTCTCGGTTAAAATACAGTAGGAAATTAAGTACTCCCAAGAGACGGACGCCTTTCATCATCCAAGAGCCGTGCGGGCATTTCCTTCCTAGATAAGAAGTTAGTTGATATAAATTCATTTGTACTCGAGTAAAACAATTTATTTTTGACAGAATGTTAGTTAATTTATTGAATCAGGCGTTACTTTGCGGAGGTCCATATTTATGAACTAAAAAACAATTACTTTGCTCACCCGCGACCACTAATGACAAATAGTTATATCTGTGCGGCAAATGTATGTTTCCATGCAACACCTCCACCTCCACTGCTACACGAATCAACACATGCCACACAGACCCAACTATCACCACCACCACTATACTAAACGCTGACGCGTTTCGGCACTCTCCACGAGGCCATTTACGAAGCACAACAACAACCGCTCAACATGCCACCACTTCCACTACTGACATATGTAAACCATGTACTCAACTTAGTTAATGACAAAACCAACGTACCCACTAATATTTTATAAATTCCAAACTACCCTTTTATGTAAGTCCTAAACTACCCTTTTTTAAGAAATGAATTCCAAACTACCCTTTTTATTTTTATTTTTAATCTACGCCAGGTACCCCGTTATTTTTAACCGAGTACGGTAAAAAGAGAAGTCATGTTCTCATTATTACTATGACACGTTATTAAAATTAGAACCAAGTCGGTTAAAAATAACGGGGTACCTGGCGTAGATTAAAAATAAAAATAAAAAGGGTAGTTTGGAATTCATTTCTTAAAAAAGGGTAGTTTAGGACTTACATAAAAGGGTAGTTTGGAATTTATAAAATATTAGTGGGTACGTTGGTTTTGTCATTAACTAAGTTGAGTACATGGTTTACATATGTCAGTAGTGGAAGTGGTGGCATGTTGAGCGGTTGTTGTTGTGCTTCGTAAATGGCCTCGTGGAGAGTGCCGAAACGCGTCAGCGTTTAGTATAGTGGTGGTGGTGATAGTTGGATCTGTGTGGCATGTGTTGATTCGTGTAGCAGTGGAGGTGGAGGTGTTGCATGGAAACATACATTTGCCGCACAGATATAACTATTTGTCATTAGTGGTCGCGGGTGAGCAAAGTAATTGTTTTTTAGTTCAGAATGTTAGTTAGTTAGATTGTGGGATTTATTTTCAAAATTTTGCTTTGATTCAAATCAATTTAGCTTTTAGTTAATCATTTTTAAAAAGGTGGCCGTGAAGGTGAACTTTTATATTTACATCAAGATTTTCGCTTTATCCATTCATCTACAGGTCCACTTCAACGATCCACAGCTATTCTTGCGTCGTATCACATCGAATCATTCGTTTATTTCTACGGGACCACGCAAGCTAGTCAGTGTTCTATCCGTTGCATTGAACAAGCTTCCATCTTCTTTGAGTATACCTTAAGCATTCTAGGAAATAGTAATCTAAGTTCGCGTTCGGATCTTTGAAAACAAAAGAGTTGCAAGTGTAAGGACAGAAACAAGAATCAACTAGGATGTTTCGCCTTTAAAAAACTAATTCAAATTAAACAAAATGATAAAATAAGACGATAAAAGCTTGTTTATAAATGCATCATCACCGGAAGCATTAGTTTGCAGAGCAATTCCTCAATCAAAACAATCAAGATCAGGCCGTCAGGGCAAAAATATTTCTCACTACACACACAGTAGTAAACACGGTTAGACACTTTCAACAGAGACGTGTTTACAGATTTCTGGGCTTGTACATATCAGGATACAAGCCCAGAAATATGTGAACACGTCTCCTGGAAACTCAGGAGGATTGACACTGATTGTACTAGGTCTACCCACAGTATCATGCATTGCGGAAAGCTCACAACTAAATGCTTCCACATCACCACCTCTTTCCGGGACCACGTTTCATTCTTCTAGAGGGTCATTCGTTGCAGTGGTCTTATCATGTACCTCCGCATTTGAGTCCTTGAGTGGCGAGGCCATGGAGCAGGGAACCACAATGGTCACAAAACGTTGGGGCAATGAACGTCCATGGGTTCCATTTGTGGGGGGCGTAGGCGGCCTTAGCAAACAACGTAAAATATAAGTAGAGTTAGTAGAAGATGTTGAAATCGGGTGAAGCACAGTCCGAGGTAGATTTGAGGCGACTATTGGTACTTTACTTTTATCATTTATTTTTATTTATAAGGGAGAAAATATATCAAGAAAAGAAACCGACGTATCTTTGACCGATTTTACTTAACTTTTTAGCAACCGTTTAAATTAGGTGCTAAAGGAGGGTCTCTACTTAGCTCGACATATGAACTCCCTGAGTTTATGAAGGTGGCAAGTCATTAGTGAAATTTGCTAGCTAGAGTAACCACCGTCGCCTCAAGTCTACCCGTGACTCCTAAAAAAGAGAGAAAAAGCATTAGCAAAGCACCACCACCAAAAGCTGGAAAGAGCTAGCACACAAAGCGCCGAAGCCTCCTCCGCTGTACCTTGACACTTCAACCCCTGATGTATTAGGCCGTACAACAGCGAGCCGCAGTGGTCGCAGAACGCCGGTGACGCGTACGTGTGCACGCGGAAGTTGTGGCGCGTGCGTGTGTCCTGTTGGCCAAGTCTGGTGTTACGGGATTGGATAAAATAATCAATTGGCTGCGATGTGATTGGGCATAACAAACGAGGAGTTAGGGGTTAGGCGCTGTGTCAAAAACAAATGACGTTCGGATTGGTTGGGTGAATAGAAAAAAATATGGTAGACTGTTTCGAACATCTTCGTCTTCATTTTGAAGGGGGTAGTATGGGGAACAAAAGAAGATAGGTTGGTTGTAATACTACTTTATGGTAGGTGATAATCAAGTATTGCATGTTGCTGAAAGGAACCTACCACAAAATAGCGGATGTGTTTATGGATTAGTCTCAGTTCATCTATCGTAGTATGTTGGTCTGGTTTACTTAATATAACTTCTAGTACAAAATTAATCTATTCAACAATACTCCGGTCTCCATTTACTGTTTATAGTTCTTTGATAACTTCGCCATTGCATTGCCAAACAATTTAACTCAATACAAATGGAATAGAGGTCACCCTTTACCGCCTGATATTTCTGGCTGGTTGGAATTTACTATTAATTAAATAGCGGTGCCGAATCGACCTTTTTCAAGTAAATAAACGAGGTATTGGTTCTATTTGAGTTACATGCCAGTGGTAAATTAACTAGCTGTCGCGAATATGTTGGTTTTGAAATTGGAATGATATGTCGTTTTTTCTTTTTAAATTGATGCGACGGTCTAAGGTTCGAGAAGAACTTACCTTTAATTCTGTAAAAAACAGTTAGTAATCAAATACAGCAATTTCATAAAACACTGTTTTGCATCTGTTGGAACACGAAACAGAACCCCGAGTATCGCCATCGAGATTATTTTTATACATTTTTAGTAGGTACCAAATACGCTCACGGGGGGCGCTTTTCCGAACGTCATACAAATTGTTTCGATAACTTTACTAGGATTCGAATATTCGTGCTCGCGGCATCGTTAATGGGAAATACTATGGGTTTCGTCAAGTCACTATAGATTTTACAAATACTTAATGCCGGTAGCAAATGAAACTGCTCAAAGTGTTATAGCAGATACTTTGACAGTTTGAAAAATATTACATTTCGCTACCTTATTTATCATTTTATCTATAACTGCGTGTGGTATCTAGTCTTTTACAATTGTTCGAGAAATTCTCAAACAGCACCTAAGTATAGGTACGGCCAATATACGCAATATTGAAAGTGAAGGTCCACCAGTCGCCACGCAATATCAAACAATTTTGGACAGCTCCAGAGCCAAAGTGGCGAAGTTTGTGAAGAATTAAACGAACCGATCAACGTTATTCGGCAACTTTTTATTGCTTCTCTAAGTTCAAGGCATTGTTTCTCTTATTGTGCACAGAATACACAATAGCAGAAGATCCAAAGGCGAAGAAATGAAATAATATTTCGTCGCTTTATTCTCCAGTAATAAGTAATATTAATTAGGTAATTTACATTTTCGAACAAAGTGACTCATATAATAATGATGATCGAATTTCACTTGGTAAGTTCGTTTGATCTCATATTATATTTGGTCGCTTCATTCGAAGATATAAATTACCTAGTTAGTAAGTATATTAAGTACTTATATCTTCGAATAAAGCGACTCATATAATAATGATCGAACTTCACTTGGTACGTTTGATCTCTTATAGTGGTACAAAAAAAAAAACAAAAGATTAATTGCCGTGATCTGCCTGATAGACAACGTTCATATACAGCAAATTAGCTTTTTGCGTTTTTTGGTAAAGTTAAGAATTTGTTTTGTTTAACGCAAAACTGGAATTTTATGTAATTTTAATCCTTAACATATTTTCCTGTATCGTTGAATGAAGTAATTGAATTGTGGAATTCCAGAACCTTATCTTACCCGATCTGTTAAAACACGATCTTTCATCCAATAATTTCATCCAAAAACGTTAATTTAAGCCCCTTAAATGACTCTTGGTTCTTAAAATCTTCTACCATTTATTCCTCTGCTTTCCCTCGTATGATAAGGGACTACTTTCTCCTGTTTCCGATACGTTCTCATTGAACATCTCTTACGGTACGACGATGCCAGTTTGTGGTCACGGCGGTGATCAAAGTAGGCAAAGAAGTCGCGACCATTTATTGCTTTTTGTCTTTGAGATTTTTGTTCTTTCAATTTGCAACACCGAATTGTGTTATTATTACTTTTGTAGATATTTATTAATTACATGAACACTGAAAACTATACTATTTTTCTTTGGGCAGCCGTATAAAAACGGACAGCACAGTAACTAGATTTTTTTTGAGAGTCATCAGACATAACAACAAAAACATAGTGTAGGTAATAACCGGAGCACTCACGTATATTATAAGTCGAGTTTACCCCGTCGTGATGTTTCAGTCTATATACGGATTAGTCTAAACTCAACTTATACACATACATGATCCGTGTGTTTCACTATATCGATGCATTACTCGTACTGCACTTGTAAATCATCAAAGAATACACTGTGCCATTCGAACCCCAATTAGAGTTCTTTATGTCCCAGCGGAACCCTAATACAGAACGACACGAGTCTGCAAATGTCGGAAAGATTATGCGGCCCTTTGAGAGGCGGAGTGGGCGGTTGACTAATGTAACTGGAATAATAACAAATACTAGTCATTTCTTAGCAATGCGCGGAAAATACTGGGTAAAAATACCAGGTAAGAATTGCGTAAGAGAAACTTGACGATCAGTTCTAGACTTTAAGAGCTTTTATTTAGTTCTGACCTACTTCCAATGCAATGGTCGCTTTGAATTAAAATTTGATGTACTGGGTGGTACGTAACGACGGACTTTTACGAAAATAGCGTAATGGCGTGATGATGTAGGGACAATCGCTTTAAAATAGTTAGAGGCGTAAATTTAAACAAATGAAAAGCTTTACTATAGTTATACGCCTAACCTACTCTTAAATATTATCACTATCTCCAGTTGACGTTGATTACGTCAATTCAACACGTCTGTTAGGGTCGAACTGATTCGAAGTTTAAAGACCCCTAACTTGAAAACGGATAAAAATCTAAACATGGTTTCTAGGAGAAAAATGTGCAAAAAAGGCTACAGAATTTTTAAATTTTGGAAAAGTTCCACTTAGTAGATATGTAGGTAGTCAGAAAAAAGTTTGCATTAAAAATTACATTGCGCGGAAATAAAAGATTTTGAACTCTGAGCAATGGTCTTGCAATGTACAATTAAATAGAAAATACTTGCATAAATATTCATGGCATCTAGTATTCATGAATAATTAAACCCAACACTATTCGTTTGCTTGTACAAGTGTGGGCAGAAGCTGGAAACTTGGTCCCAGTCTTGATACTTGTTATTCATAAATTGTAGAAAATGCACCGAAAATTTAGAACTTGAAATGCTTTTAGAATTAATTACGTAGTTTGAGTCCCTTTAGTTGGTGTCGAGTTTTAATTTGAATGTTAAAGAGAAAAGGGTACAGAAATGTTAAATTGGTTCTGTTATTTTAGCAGTTTGTTTCATATCCAGGATCTAGTGGTAAACTGGTTGATGAATGTGGATTTGTGGATGATGATTTAAATTGGCGTAGTTTAAAGGTGATACTGATATACAAATCAATACTAAAACTCTTTCGTTACTAACACACAAGTCACAGCCGAATCCCTTGGCCCTTAGAAGGCTGAAATTTTGCACAGAGGTTGCCTTTATGATGTAGACAAGCACTTAGGACGGATTGTTGAAATTCCCTATGGGATTATGCGCGTACGAAGTCGCGGGCAAAAGCTAGTACAAAATAAAAATAAAGCTGAAAGCTAAAAGGGTTCGTCATCATCATCATCATGTCAGCCGAAAGACGTCCACTGCTGGACATAGGCCTCCCCCAAGGCTTTCCACTCAGACCGGTCTTGTGCTTTCCGCATCCACCGCGGTCCCGCAATCTTTACCAGGTCGTCGCTCCATCTTGTTGAAGGCCTTCCGACAGCTCGTCTCCCGGTCCGTGGACGCCATTCGAGAACCTTCCTAAGAGAAAATGGTTCCTATTCCTATAAAGGAGAAGGCCGGTGTCGTGTCGTATCAGGAGGTTAAGGAGTTGGCTCATAGGAGAGATCATTGGTAGACACTCCAACAGCTTTGATGATGATGAAAGGATGATTCTCTAAGGTTACAGCATTGCGACCATGGCTGTTTCAGGGTTGATGTATCCAATAGGTTTTCAATTAGGATCAATAACACAAATCGATTGACATAAGAATCATAATCGGCTCACGCCTTCGGTCTCTAGAGTGCCACAAAGGAACATGCATACATAGGCTGTTAAACACATTACCCTCCTTTGCGTTTCGCTGTCGGGTAAAAAGAGGTGCTATAAGGCCTAAGCTGCATCAGATAATAATATTACTTGACACTCGCCTTTAGACGACGCCGTAGAGCCTTAAGTGTTTTAATTGAAGTCGAACTGAACTATTCTAGTGAAATGTTATAAGATTACGAATGTTATTTTTTAAATTGTGAAAGTAATTGCAAAACGTGTTTCAATCTGAAAATACATTCAACTATACTCATGAGCAATAAAAACGGAACAATTTCATACAAAGTGACCCGTTTTTTTTTTGCTCTTGAGTGTATTTAATGCAGAAAAAAGGAAGGTATTCAATTTTCATGGATTTAAAGTGTTTTTCTTTAACTTTAACAGACAGACTCAGAATCAGAATACAGAACAAACCAGAAGTTGCGTCTAATTCTAACAATTCAAAAAAATATTCAGCGAATAGGCAGTTGAATGCTCTTTTGCCTACACATCTAATATTTTAGTCAACCAATCATAACCGTACACCGCGCACTGTGTCCATTTATAATTGATTTCGCTACGTACACTTAAAATACAATCCTATCCCGTTTTTTATAAACCCAACGGCATTTCTGCATGTAAGAACGACACTAGACGCCATAAAAAGAATTAAGTGATATTGTCATTCGTACAACACACGGACCAACCACCCTCTGGACACCGCTCTTCTATAATTTACTTGGAAAGTCATTAAGAAAAAAGCCGCGGTGAGCGGGCCGGGGGAATGCGTCGTGATTGGTTTATAGCTTGTCATCTCGCTTGTCATCTGGTCGAAAGTGAGCCGCGATTCGAGGCTAAAGAGATTTATAGGTGCAAATGAGCATAATGCGTTTCGGAAACGTTCGCCCTGACATTTGGTGTCCAGAGGGTGGTTGGTCAGTGGTACAACACGTCACGATGCGTTGCGTGCAAGATTGTCGCGGAGAGCGCGAATCCATACCCAAGGGTGAGTAACTGTTGTCTTATATTTTATTTATTGTTGGCAACATTTTATTTCACTGTCGACGTTGTTCTAATCTGATTTCTTATGACTGGGCAGGAAGTAGCAACGCGGAAGCGAACGCGGCAATAAGGGAAAAGAAGGTAGAAGGTGAGGGTAGAGAAGTGGCGGCAGAAGTCGAGGGTTACATGTACAGTTAAGAACCTCTCAGCGCCCCGGTGAGTTATTATCTCTCATATCAGAACTGTTTAATGTATGTCGTAATGACCTCGAGACAGTAAATACAGTAACAGTAATTGAGGAAAACTAAGGAATATATCATGTTTATGAACTAAAAAACAATTACTTTGCTCACCCGCGACCACTAATGACAAATAGTTATATCTGTGCGGCAAATGTATGTTTCCATGCAACACCTCCACCTCCACTGCTACACGAATCAACACATGCCACACAGACCCAACTATCACCACCACCACTATACTAAACGCTGACGCGTTTCGGCACTCTCCACGAGGCCATTTACGAAGCACAACAACAACCGCTCAACATGCCACCACTTCCACTACTGACATATGTAAACCATGTACTCAACTTAGTTAATGACAAAACCAACGTACCCACTAATATTTTATAAATTCCAAACTACCCTTTTATGTAAGTCCTAAACTACCCTTTTTTAAGAAATGAATTCCAAACTACCCTTTTTATTTTTATTTTTAATCTATGCCAGGTACCCCGTTATTTTTAACCGAGTACGGTAAAAAGAGAAGTCATGTTCTCATTATTACTTTAGTATAGTGGTGGTGGTGATAGTTGGGTCTATGTGGCATGTGTTGATTCGTGTAGCAGTGGAGGTGGAGGTGTTGCATGGAAACATACATTTGCCGCACGGATATAACTATTTGTCATTAGTGGTCGCGGGTGAGCAAAGTAATTGTTTTTTAGTTCATAAATATGGATCTCCGCAAAGTAACGCCTGATTCAATAAATTATATATCATGTTTTCACCAGTAATAGAAGTTGTATAAGAAGTATTATGGCAAGCTATGTGTTTGAGCATTGAGTATAGCCGGTGGTATTGGGCTGGACTGTAGGGGTGATGTTGTTCCTTTAGGGACTATGTCCTGCCTCAATGTTCAACAGAGTGTGTGCGTTGTATAGAGTACGTACGCCCTCTCTGGGAGTCAGGATGGTGCACAGTAATCCGTGCCTCCACACATAGTTGTCGAGGGTATATAAGGCCAAGGGGCCCTCATGTATAGTTTAACCCTTGAAGGCAATCAGAGGCGTGGGCTCACGCCCCGCACCGCGCTTAACTGCGGATGTAAAGAAGACAGACCTATATGGGAAGATTTATAGTTGAAGTCATATGTCTCGGGGGTCACTTTCTTATGATATTTATGTTGCTGAGGTATAGTGTCAGACGTAAGTTAAAATCCTCGCCACAGGGATGACTACGCGAAACTACACTAAGTATTATAATTAAGTTAGTTGTTTCAACATACACACACATTTTCCTTTGCATAGTCATTGTATGTTGAATTTCATTCTATGAATGTTTCATAAAAATAAAAACAAAAATAATCAATAAATCGATTATTTTCATTGATTCAGAAAATAGCTCCATCTCTTGCCACTAATGCGTAACTGTAGAAGTTCCGTAGTGGGTGAGCTGCTTGATTAAGCTACTCATAGATGGCGCTGAGGAGAGATCTTCCAAATAAAATATGACACAAGGCATTGAAAAATTCGTTAGGTACACCAACGTTAAGTATAGCTTAATTGGTGGAGCGTGGTACGGATTACCGAGGTTGCTGGTTCAAGTCCAGCTGCTTAACGAATTTTTCTTTGCATTGTCATTGTATGTTGAATTTCATTCTATGAATGTTTCATAAAAATAAACACAAAAATAATCAATAAATCGATTATTTTCATTTTTTTAGTTGTTTCAATTCAGTTTGTTCTGTATTCTGAACAGACAGATTGTCTATGACGATTTTATTTAGATCTAATTAAGTACACTGTAAAATAAAATCACTAGCTATCTCATAAGCTCGTGACTGTAATGATTCTAGTGTAGGTATCGTAAAAGTAGCAGTATTCGCCACTGAATCAATAGTTGGCACCTTCGAACTTAATTTCCAGCAATAAAGGTGGTAAGCAAGGTGTCGATTATTGGAATAAAGATGTCAAACATTAGGACACTTACATTACACGTAATACCTTTGCTTAAATTTATAAACAACACAATTTATTTATCGAAAATATAGCGAACTCAGTCAACCCAATTCAGATATTAAATATATTTTGGAACAATCTGGACCTTTCCCCTAAACAACTTATTACGCCCGTGGCGCTTACCTCATTATATCCCAAATTTCATGTAACGTCAGAAATGTTATAATAATATTTTGCCATTTACTTCCATAACGTACTAAGTCGCCTTACTCTGACAATCAACTTTGAATAGAACTAAGAGCCATAGTAGAATGCGGAGTTAGCTTCGAAACAAATTAGAATCAAACAAAACTGATTCCACTTTAGTTCTTACACAGTTGAGTGTAGTTTGAAAATGGAATGAATTTACGGCATTTAAACTATGTTGAAGGTATCTTCGTTCTATATACAATAGTCAAAAAGAACCTTCAAGAGCATTTTTGGAAGCTAAGGCATAATAACGAGGAGTATAGAAGCGAAACTTCTTCATAGGTTACGTATCGTCATATTGAGCGCGATTATACATATTCATATCGCCGTCAAAGGCAGAACCGCAGCCTCTAGCCATCTACGAAATCAAAGTCATCATGGCTCACGGGGAAACAGCTTCATACATTTTGCGTCCCCGTAAGCCATAACGATGGTTCTCGTGCACAGCGAAATACTGAAGCGTCCACCAGGAACCTGATATCTTAAGACCAGGGGGTCAAGTCAGGGGTGTCGCCGGTCGCGGTAAAATAATCTCGTTCGCACTACGCCTCTATAACGGCAGAGCGGATAAACGTGTTTCTAGAGAGTATTCCTCCCTCCACTTCTCCTTTCTTCTTTTTCAACCCTTTTCCACCTAATGCTGAGTGTAGGTCCAACGCAACGGTCGCCTGCCTACGTTCACGGGCGTTGCCATGAGGAGGGAGGGGGGGCGTTGGGGTTCACCCCCCCCTCACCCCGAAATGTTCAAAACGAAATGACGAGATGCAAGCGAGGAGCATAAATTATATTTAGCATGACTTTTATTTTCTTAAACCAACCCCCTACGCTACGCCCGTGCCTACGTTTTTAACTATGTCCTACCAACAGACTAGCAGAAAAAATGCTGAGAAAAGTGTCCCATATATAGCCCTCCAGAGTCCCCCCCAAAAAAAGTAAGTAGTTTTGAAAGAGTTTCGCTTCATATACTACCTATATTTTTACAGCTATAGGGATCGTCCACTAATCACGTGAATATCGAAAGGGGAGGGGAGGGGGTTCTGAAAAAATCATGAAATATCACAAGGGGTTTGTAGTGAGATATGACTGCTATTTATTATTATACCTTTCCTTCATTATTTTCATGCCAGTCAAAAACAACCAGTAACGCAACGTCTGTCTGGACTGTTTAACACTGCCCTTAATTTTCCAGAATTAATTTAGAATATACAATGAAACCTGAATAACAGGGACATTAAAGGACCTGTAAATTTGTCTCACTTAAACAGGTATTCCACTTACCCAGTGTCTCAGATGTCCCGGCGTAAACAAATATCTGTCTCATTTACAGAGGCTTCCATTACTGGAGGTTATTTCAGTTACAGAGGTGCGATTGTTAAGATAATATTCTGAAAAACTAAGATACTTTGTACCAAAACAAAACAAGTTGTATGGGGTGGGGTTAGTCTAGGGGGGGGGGGATTCGCTAAGAAAATCACGTGATTAATGAACGACCCCTAAGGTATACTTATTGTGATAGTGCAAGGTACATACGTCCGAGTCTGCTCCCTTGTCGGCGCCTGGGCATGTGAAAGTGACGTACTCGTGACATCTTTTGTGGACGACGAAGCTGCATACTATAGAGAGAAACAAAACGTACAGCCGTTGAATTGGCTAATTTAAAAAAGAATGTACCTACAGTCCGTGACCGTGAGTCCGTATTGTAAGTACAATAGGATTCAGGTTCGGGTGAATGACACAGTGAAAAAAAATTAAGTAAGTACACACCTTTTTAGGGATTTAAAAAAAAACTCTAAACAAAAACCCTACGAGAAGTTTGGGACACTGTGTAGCGTTATAGCCTACAGCTACACTGATTCGAAGTAGATATTCTATAAAAAAATCAAAATCACTGAAAAAAGTGTGTTCGTCAACTTATTTTGAAATTGACATCCTTCCATGACATACAAAGCGCCATTGACAGCCGCATTACTTCCAAAACCCGAGTTGTAAGTATTACAAATGCACACAAACCGTACAGTCAGCGGCAGATACTTCTAAGCAACCGAAGCGGTCACAAAGATCTGCACAAGCTCTTATGTCTATAACAATAGAGTCGTGCTTAGATCATTGTGAACGCGTCGTTTGCTTAACTACTTTTGCTGCTGATTGTACCTACGTACTTTGTACCTCGTCGCTCTACAGCAATGTGGGTACAGTAGAAAAATTTGATTCCTGACCCACCGTAGAACGATGTCACAGTAAATGTCATGATGTTTTTCCTTGTCAGGCAATTGCGATGTCATCATGACATTTTGCTACGAAAAGGTTCCGCAGTGGGTCACGATTCAATTGGTTCGATAGTACATCACGCCATACAAGATTGACAACGTGTAAATGCGACAAAGTACAAAAGAAAGTCTTGACGGTGGCTGTACTGTCATGGAAACTTAATAGTAAATAGTGTATACCGTTGCCAGTGAAAGAAGTCTTAATGAAATTGAAAGAGAGAAGGTTCCACGTCAGTGAGCAATCCTAATTCTGTGACTTTATAACTGCTTATTGGCTACAATACACAATGAATGTTCAGAAGTTTATTCATAGATTTCTCTTATACATAATAGGATCTCTTTGTCATGGAAGCTAGCTTACGCGAAGCAGCTATCAGTCTCATAAATAAGGAAACATTAAATAGAGACTAAATCTATTATGCAATTAAATTGGTTTGTTTGTAAATTAACGTAACAACCAATAATATTGGTTATCGTCACTGCCAATTCACTTTAGTTGTATGTGTTACAAGGTAATTTAAACTCGATCTACTGTTGGGAACAAGGTTTAGTTTTCAACACACAAGCTCTCGATTGATCTATTAAGCTGACGAAGTTTTGATTGAAACGACTGTCACAAGGTCCTACCTGTGATTTAGACCGAAGCGAAATACAGCTCTATGCCTTTAAAAATTAGGTTTACTTTGTAATGTGGGTCTCAAATTAGATGACTGGCCGTGTTCTGATTGTAACGGGATTATAATTAGTCTCACCTTGACACTGGAAGCCTTGCTTGCCGAAGCCCCTGCAACCAAAGAAAGTAAGCATTAGTAGAGAATTTTATAGCAGACACGCTACTCAAAGTTGGCGCCCAACGTGGGGCTAGTTTTAGCATAGTTATTTTTCTATTCTTTATTCTTTTACAGTGTTTTTTTTATACGACAAGGAAGGCAAACTAGCAAGTGGTCCACCTGATGGTAAGTGATCACCACTGCCCATAGACACCCGAGGGGTTGCAGATGCGTTGCCAACCTAGAGAGCTAATGCCTCTTGTGGCCGTAATTACACCGGCTGTCTTACTCTCCACACCGGAACACAACATTGCAAGCACTGCTCCTTAGCGGCAGCAATAGCGGGTAAGATGGTGGCAGCTATCTGGACGGACCTCGCACAAGGTCCTATGACCCGCAAGTAAGCGCAACTGAAAACTCAGATTCCAAAATATTCTGTAGTGTTACACAACCCCTTGTCGCGTTCCACCGTACTGGGATAAAGCTCATTTTTAATTAATCGATCAATTTCAAAGCTCATCTTTGCAGCGTAGGTAGAATGCGGATGCAGTCCATAACGTCCATTAACGATATTGCGAAAATCCTTTATTCTAGAGGAGACTATGCCATAAGTATACGTGACGTGGCTATACCCTATCAGGGTCCATGTATGTATGTATAGTTAAGACTACTATGCTAGTTTGCCGGATAAATGATACAGATACTGAAGTATTTGTGCATTAAGGGCTACGTACCAAACAAATTATAAACAAAAAACCAATATTTGGTAGCAGGTGAGCAAATTAATTGGTTTTAAATTAACTATACGGACATTCACAAGGTAACGCCTAATTCAATCAATTAATATAATATTAATAACGTTTTTTATAGTGAAATAATATAAATAATAATAACATGGAACAAATTGACACCAATTGACCTAGTCCCAAACTAGGCAAAGCCTATGGGTACTAGACAACGGATAAACATATTTACATACATAAATATATATACTTACATACATATTAAACATCCAAGACTCGAGAACAATAATTTGATTCATCATACAAACATTTGCCTCGACCGGGGAGCGAACCCGGGACTACAAGCTTCGTAGTCAGAATCTTTAACCACTAGGCTATCCGGTAAGTAAAATGGATAACTCACGTATATAAGTCGAGTTTAGCACAACATGCTTCGGACTTATTAACTTCTTAAAACGTTACTGGACAAGACAACATCACTGCTTGTATTTATAACCCAATTACTTTATAATATGTAATGACTTTGACAGATTTTTCCGGGAAAAGCCAACACCGGCAATAAGTTAAAAATAAACTACACGATCCGAAAGTAATCAGTCATTCTACATATTCATTCATTGATTTCTATTTATAACGACTTGCGCTACGATTCAGCCCTTCAGCAATCATTCGCCTTTCAGTCAATGACCACAGATACAACAGATGCCTACGTAACATATTATGTATCTACTAGCTGTTGCCCGCGACTTCCTTGCTTAGAATTCGGTTATCTCAATCCTGCGGAAAGCATGCAATTTCCCGGGATAATAGATATTCCATATTTTAATCTAGAATATTATAAAACTGTTATTATAATCCAACCGTTTTTGTGTGGAAATGTCCAAGAAAATGTGACAAGTAGGATGAAACAGCCTACTTTAATTCCATGTCTTTTTCGCCCGTTATGTTGGCGGTTGGCCTAAGATTTTTCACTTCATATGAAACCTAAATATCTGCGGCAACAGGTGGCTCGAGATAACGCAGAACAATGGGACGTGTCGTCGCTTCAGAATGTTCCTTTTGTTGCAAGATGGCGGTATAAATTGAGCAAGGCTGCGGCCGTAATCCCTTTATTAAGGTCCGTTTTACCCAGCGATCTAGGGCTTTTTATCAGTGGGTTGTGCGCTGAATCAGATCGTGTTAGTAGAGTAGGTGTACGACCATGTTACGTATATTTGGAGGGATTTGTCAAAACGTCGATCACTACGGGAAACTTGGTTATATTTTTAGGTATTTTTGGCTTGGGAGAACGCCTCTGCAAAGATCGGTAAATATCTTGTAGAAGTTTAGAAGTAGATTCTTCGGTTAAATCGCTTTAACCTACATGATTTGATTAACTATTTTGTACAACAGTTTTGTAGCTTAACTCTATCCTACAAATTGCAAGCCATTATCTTAGAAAGTACGCTCAATGTTATCTTCGCTACGCTACTCTACCGAAATACACTTAAAGCCGTTAACTATTTTACTTTACCGACAAACTTTACCGTTACAGTCTGTCAAATAGACCACACTGTCAAAACACTGTCATAACCGTCCGACAAACTCATAACAAATAATATAACATAACATAATACAATCCGCCGCAAATAATACGCAAGTCACGGAAAACAAAAATAAAAGGAAGTTGTAGCAGATATGTTACAAAGCAAATAATATAACAAAAGATGTTTATTTACATTACAAACACGTTTCAGGTCCCACGAGGAAGAATCTTGTCATTTTGGCTTATTACTTCTGATTAAAACATTACATAATGTGGGTGTAATGTGTCTTATTGATGTACCTACGTACTCACTACCGACCCACTCACTCTCTTGTTTCTACAAAACTAATTTAAGTATAACTAATGGCTCTGTGAGCTATAGACCTCGCAACTTAATTTTTTAATATTTTCCATTTTTTTTTTTTCAAAAAACGAATCGACGGAAAAAAATCCTATATAATTGTCGAACCAGATCATAAGAATTCACGAAGGTCATTTTTGAATATTTTTCGTATTTTTTCCATAAATGTATAATTATCGAATCTGCCCACAAAATTTCACGAGAATCAGTTGAGAAATGAGACAGGTAGAGGAGAACAGCCGGACTTAGAAATGAGACAGGTAGAGGAGAACAGCCGGACTTAGAAATTCGGACAGACGTCGGACAGACTAGACGGCGAAAAGACGTCGGACATGCATACGAAAGAATTTTTGTCCAAGCTGAAACGGAGTTACGCTTCACTCACAAATATTTCGTAACAAAATTTTCAGCGAGCGTTTATGAATAAGCGAGTTGAACTAAAGGTACTTTACTCTCCAAATAAAATTCATATGACTCCGCGACAAAAACAACTAAGTACTTAGTCTGATTCATTATCCATAGCCATATTAACATAGGAAAGGTTTTGTTTACAAAATTCATCCCGTTGCATATAAAACAAGATGGGGATATAGCTTTGTTTGGCAAACACAGGGTTATAGTGTTTAGATAATAATGTGTTTGCTAATGGCGAAGCTATTTATTTCTGAGCATAGTGATCAAAGCAGGAAGGAAGTTTATTTTGTGGCCAATCGGCTGATTGTTCATACGTGATACTAGCTTATTAGTTGCGTGTTGGTTTTTATAATGCATTCTCATTTCCGATTCGTTAGCGAAGTGACTAAGCTATCAATAACTTTTTCTTAAAGTGTCTCCATGATTTCTAGAAGCTCTAAATAAACTAGAGGATTTCTTTGGTTTTGTGGCAAAAAAAAACGACGGAACGTTTCCCCTTCTCAAAAATCTATATCGGTACCTATCTTTCAAGAACAGAAGGCGCAGCATAGCAAGTAAGAAAACCGGTGAACTCTAGGTATGAAAAATTATCGCTGATGAAATAACTATTTTCAAATATCAGAATTCGAAACACAATTTCCGCAAGTACTCAATAACGGACGTTAGTCTATCTATCCAATCTATTTAATGTCAAAATTAGTTATTTACCGTAAATGTACAAAAGCTTTTAATAATGCGGCACATAATCAGATACAAATTTAAGCTAGCATTTAAGAGGCACCACTAGCCAATGACGACGTACGTACATACATTGTTCGTCAGTAATTCTTCCATACAACGTATTCGACCGCCCGTTTGATCCCGGCATAATGAATGACATTAGAACAAATTAGTTTTTACTATAATGTTTGAATTAATCTCTGCGAAGCTCAAGTTTTATTTTTTTCTTATAAGTCAATACAAAATCTATTAAATTACAAGAATAACAGGCCAAAAAGTGTAGGACACGCCAAAAATGGTTTCGTAGCCGTTACAAAAAAGTCCTTGCTTAACTCTTATCTACTTGCAATAGATGTGTCTTTTAGCATGCAAGTAATTTTATGAATTGGTGAAACGGTTAACTATTACTCGTCTGTTAACCTGTACAGCATGCTTAGCTGCAATTCTTTTAAATTCACGTTATTATGCTTTTCTGCCCTGATTTTATAGTGTAGGGGAGAAGGAATACCCAATTTTTTTCCTGATTTTATTTTAACACTTTATCAGCGTGATTAACATGCCAAATTACAGCTTTCTAGTACCAAGAGTCTCTATACCGCGAACAGGCAGACGGACGCACATACAGCAATGGACACAGCAGATTTTTTTTATATGACAAAGAAAAAGTAAGTACTTATTCTAAATGTCGTTATCCAGCGGGGAAAAGGGAAATACTTAAGTTTGGAAAGAGAAGTTTTTTTTGCGTAAAACGTCACAGACTAGTGTTGCCTCTTAAAAGTCATTAATGAAATGCATTCGGTCGCCGCCGCATTTCAACTGAAACACGCGGTTTGCGGTTTACGCTACGACTATCCCACGGTTTTAGTGAAACGTTTCGGTTTTCGGTGCAGGCATTTGACAAAATAAATCAGATTAGATTTATATTTAGGCACGCGGTTGTTTTATGTGATAACCGCTACGTTAAACGCGATGCGTTTGACTCACATCATTTTATATCAGATTTTCTAATTACCAATTTGAGTATATTGTTTTCGTTCAAGAAGGTAGGTCTTGGTCCAATTGTAAGCGGGTCCTCGTATTCCCTGTTTATCCACTTTATCCAGTAGATTCCTGTGACATACGGTGTCAAAAGCTTTGGACATATCAAGAAATAGGACCCCTATTGGTATGCGATTGTCTATGCATTCCGTAATTTTGTCGTTGAGTTTAAAGCACGCTAATGTTGTTGACTTTTTTTTTTCTAAAGCCATTTTGCTCAGCCTTTAGTATGTTATGATTTTCTAAAAAACATTCCAATCTGTTATGCATTGCTCTTTCGTATACCTTAGATATGGCGGGAATTAATGTTATGGGTCGGTGGTTACCTAATTCTAGAGAATCACCTTTTTTAAATATGGGTTTAACGACAGATGTTTTTAGTGCTGTGGGGAAGACGCCCTGTTCAAAAGATAAGTTAATTAGATGCGATAAGTGGAAGGATAATATGACCGATATTTCCTTTAATATTTTGGATGGGATTTTATCATAACCGGTGGACTGTGTGTTTTTAAGCGAGTTAATTATTTTGAGTAAAAAATGCTTTTCGGAAATGCCTGTGTTGATTTTGTTTTAGGCAATGGATTTTTTTTCAAGGGTACGTTATTTAGATTGATAAAATAGTCGTTAAACTCTTCAACAATTGTTTGAGGAGCGTGTAGAAGATTTTTGTATCGATCTCTAATGCATGAAATTTCCTTCCTGGATTTTTGGTTAAAATTACCTCTGACGACGTTCCAAGCAGCTCGGCATTTATTGGTTGCATCTTCAATCACCTTCGTATTACGTATCTTTTGTGGGTGGGCAATACATTTTCTTAAAGTTCGAGTATAGTTATACAGTTTCAGTTTATTCAACTCTTTATTTTTCGAACATCTATGATACTGATAATACAGTTTTCTTTTGATAGTGCAACTACGTTTTAAAGATTTAGTTAACCAGATTTTTTTTTTCGTTTTAGTACATTTTTTTATTTTAATTATGGGAAAACACAAATTATGAAATAGAATAAGTAAATCATGAAAAATAGTAAACGCCTTGTCTGAACATTTTTCATCATACATTTCAGAAAATGATAGTGTCTTAATACAATTTTTAAACTTTTCTGTATTTTCAGTACAATAGTCTCTTTTTGATACATAAAACTCTTGTTTCCTAGTTTTCATGCTCATTGGGAACGTTATGGTTTGACTCGTGTCGTGGTCTGATAGTCCTAGCTGATGTGTTTCGCCTTTTGCGGTTTGTATGTTGCTAATTATGTGATCAATCCAGTTGTTTTTACGTGTAGGTTCAACAATATGATTACACATGTTATAGTTTGCAAGCAAGCCGAAGAAATTCCTGGTTAACTTATTGTCAACTAGTGTATTTATATTTAGGTCCCCGCATATAACAATTCTTTTGTTGCGCTTACTTCGTAGAACAGCAAGGAGCCCATCCAATTGTTCAAAACAAATATTGACATGTATTGTTATTTAATTAAAAGATGTCGATATCCTCGGAGGTTTATTTTATAATATTTAAACATTTTGTTTGAACAAATATGTCGAGCTATGTCGTGTTTAGTTAAGTGGTTCGATTGGAAGAGACGCTGTCAACGTGACAGTTCATAGACGAAGAATTGGGTGCGTTTGGATACTACAATACACATACGTGTGAGACATTGGGAACATTTAATAAAACATACGAAGTTTTTAAAAACTAGCTATTACAGAGACTAATATATACGGCTGCCAGCTAAGAAATTAAGTTGAGTATAAAATGTTGTCAAAGTTGGATTTAAAAAGCTGAATTTTAGCTCGAACGGGATGTCAAATCTAAATAAACAATGATAAACAATGATAAACAATGATAAAAATTGATAAACAATGTAGATACCTACTCAAACGAAAAATAATACCTAAATGCAGTCTATGTATAGACACCAAAAAGTGATAAATAACTAACAAAATCTCTTAATTTTAAATTCATATTCCTAAGTTTTACAAGATTAAAGTTGTATTGAAACAGAACAAAGCCCGAACAGCTGATTGTGCGGCCATGACAGCCGACAGTCGCCGGAAACAGCCGAGCTATCTCGATACCGCTCAATGCTGTAGTCGTGAATGGTGCTAGTTTTTATGTATAATTGTGAATTGAGATAAAGTTAAATGAAATCTCGTGGTGTAATTAACGTTTAAATTAAAGTAACATTTATTAAATACGGGGTTGACCTTGGAAAGATTTGGAAAGCAATAGAATTGTTTTGAAAAATAAATCGTAACTACCTACAGTTGATAGGTCTGGGTTGACAAGCAGAACCACAGACTTATAATTAGATATAATAAATTTGTAAGTACCTATTATACCACTAGCGGGGAAAGACCTTGTTGACTCTTGGAAAATGGAAAATATCGTTAATCGAATGGAAGTAAATATTTCCATGCCTAACTAAAACACTTTCTGAAATGAGGTGTTGAGTTATATTATAATAGTTTATTCAAATTCCTTTCAATGAAAGCATCAGGCGTCTTCTAAGTAGGTACTTATATTTATTTATTTATTTTGAAACAAACGGTCATACAAAGACAAGGTTAAGGATCAAGGTCAAGGAGGTTATATGGATCAGATTATTCATGTCATACCATGTTAGGAGTAACTTATTACATTTATTTGCAAAATATTTATTTTAGTAAAGATAACTATGCACTGCACTACTGCACTTAAATATTGGACATTTAGAATTGCATTTATTTTAAGAAAAAAAAGGCAACATGAATTGTAAAAAAAAACACGCTTGTCAATTGAAAAATGTTTCATATTTTGGAACAATGTCGGTTAGACGATAGCGTATTTTTTCAATAACCCTTTTATGCTAAGCGCTATAAACAGCTGCACATCGATTGGTCCAATCGCACCATCAGGCCGGGCGTCCCGGCTCGTTGGGCCGTGAAATTGTCCTCGTCGACGCTCATTGGCGCTCTTGTCTATGGATTAAACTTTTTTTAAAATGGCGGCGGCGATTAGACTTGAGCAAGATAAGTAATTGACGATACAGCCATCTTAAATATGAAAAGGCA
This sequence comes from Clepsis dumicolana, assembly GCA_963691665.1. Lineage (NCBI taxonomy): Eukaryota > Metazoa > Arthropoda > Insecta > Lepidoptera > Tortricidae > Clepsis > Clepsis dumicolana. The sequence continues at coordinate 12,520,904 of OY829513.1, forward strand.
ATTCATAATCAAAATAGTTTTAATTCATGTAGCTGACGTGGAGTAAAGAATAGAGTCAACATTTACTGTAATTTACGGGACCCTTGAAATGTATGATGGCTGAATAACATCATAGATCATCGTCACATCTTTGACAACTTGACCCGGACCAGCCCGTGTTACTAAGTACACAGTGAATATTATTAAAAAGGCCCATAATGAAATAGTCTGATTTATATCTGATTTATTGTACATAATTAACTTATGTAGTGTAAGTGTAATATGTGTAACGTTTTTTGTACTTTGAAAGGCCTGTTGACTTCACTTTTCCAGTCACAAGTAGCATGTTTATTTATTTACAAAGTTATCAGTTTCAGAAAAATGTGTCCGTTAAAAGAAGGTTCTAAAGCATAGTCATTTACCATGGACACATTGATTGACAGCCAGTAATAAAATAATGACTAAATAGCTTTTTGTTTCTTTAAACGGTAGCGTGCTCCTTTTAAGCTTCAGAAATGACACTTGGATAAATATTAAATACTTAGGGCTTCTGCAATTTACGTCAATTTTATCAATTTTACTAAGCACGTATCTACTGTTTCGAGTAAAAATGAAATTAAGGTGTTTATCTACACACATATCATAAAATCTGTATAATGCGTTCAGAAACCGTAGAAAATGACCAGCATTTCAGTACGCCGTCGCCTTCTCGCCGACAGCGCCAGCCCCAGCACCACCACCACCACCTCCAGTAAAGTAATAGTCATTACGATATCGAATTAGATATCGTAATGACTTTTCTATATCGAATCCGATGTTTCAAATTTCAAAACCAACGTAACTTACAATCATAGTGAAATAAAACGGATCACTCACGTACGTAAGTTGAGTTCAGTCCGACATGTATAAATAATAATGAGACATTTTTTTTTTCAATAAACAAATAGTTTACAAAACGTCCGCTCGGTATGTTTGTCTATGATTAAAAAAAACAGTCAAATTCGTGACAGGTATGGGTATGATATATGCCTTCGGCTTCTGAACCCATCTTAGAGTACTTATAATATGTGTGTAGATAAAGTAATGTATGCAACTCCACATAATTAGGCCTTAAAACACTCATTATGTAGCAGTTGCATAAACTACTATTATCGCAAATCACATAACAGCATAACAAATTGTTGAAACCAGAAGGGCCAGATTATGCTATCGCGAATATAAGCCACCGTATAATTGAATTTATTTAGGTGCGGACAGATAACAAAATATCTGGGCAGATTAATTTTTATCCGCTACAGTAATAATACTGGCTGCATGCCAGAAAACAGTTTTTACTATTAGTTCTATGGTCGGGACTGGCTGAATGGAAACTTTCTTTTTTCCGCCATTTTTTCCTAAAATTCAAAAAGGAAGTGGTTAGGTTAGGATATAGGTATACAGGTGATGGAATCAGTGAAGGACGCACTGAGCGACAAGCGACAATATGGCGCGCGTGCTAGCCCCCCTGGAACTACGTTTTGAAACTACTAAAACTACGCGAAATTAGATTTTACTAGAAAAAAAAATTGAAAAAGTCATTACTTACGATACTATTTAAGTAAGTATAATTCAATGTTTTTATGTGTTATCTGATTTTCATCCGCCTTCAGTGCCACCCAGCGTTGTCAAATCAAACAGCAATAAAGGCTCCGCGACCACTTGCATTTCTACAGCGGTATGGAACATGGAACAATCTGGAATCCGGACTGAAACTGCTGAGGAAGCGGTTTAGTTGCAAAGGAGTATGTGTGTAATGCCGAATACCGCTTGGCATTTGCAGTCACTTACCACTGTAGCTATAAGGGAATTAGAGAAATTCATAGTTCCCTTTGATGCTCTAAAATGGATTCAAGAGGATACCACATTGTTTGGTCAGTTTACGTAGTAAATAATAAGAACCGAAATAGATGCACGGGAAGTTCATATTTTATTCGTATGTTATTGAACCTTAAACAAAACTCAGTCATATCTAACGCCACAGAAGTTTTGACTTCAATTACTGGGTCTGATGGGATAAGCGGAGTAACTCATAATAATGTTTAGTTTTGAGCTGGCAACTCGCTGACACACAGCACTCGACTAAGCCATCGCTGACAAAAGCGAGTGCGTGAACTCTTTAAAAAAGGGGTACTAAAACTCGGACAAAATTCAATTACGTGAGTTTATCTATTCTAATTATGTCCGAGAATCACTATAATTTTTTATTAAAGCTGGGCGTGTGAGAACCTGTGGTAGCCCAGGATTTCTGCATGCACATTAGCCAGCAATTTGTTAGCGGCGTGGCACGCTTCCTCTGCTATTTGTCCGCGCTGGCAACACTGGGTTTTACGTGTTACTTGTTACGGCATTTAGTGCTAGTGCTAAGGGTGCGTTTCCAATAACACGGAGCAGGCACCATCTTTCCAATGTCAGTTTTAAATGACAATTCGAAATACATTTCTTTGAGAATATGAAGCGCGTTGAAACAAAAGCTCTTCAAGTCAGCAACTGACACCGAATTGTCAATGAAAACTGACACTTGTAACGTTGGTGAACTAGGGGCCTGGGCGCAGACTTTTTATTGCTCCTCTTCGCTCCGCTCCGCCCGGCTTTGCGTGTGGAAACACACCTTTAGGCTGGAGATATCTCTCTTTCTGTTACTGGGTTTCCAGATGCAACCGACGCAACATTGGCAAAGAGCCATTTTATTTGGCTGGACACGTCCGCAATAAGCGAAACATGTCCAATTGTGCAGTTAATGTTGATTATACAATACTAGTTATTTCAGCTGAAAATCTAAAGCGAGGCAGGTGTCTCCCTACATAGAATTCATAAAAAGCGTTTTAGCCAAGTGAATGTGGAAGCACCTTTCAGCAGTTATGTAACTTAATTAATACCTAATAGACTTAGGAACTTTCAGGAAACGAGTCTATTCTTTTCTTCTGTCTATAGTTTTGTTTACAATATTATTTTAAACAAAACTATAGATGGACATTCTTTTACAAGTTTTTGAAGCTACCGATACGTGTTGAAATAAAACCCAATTATTACAGCATTTCGAAATCAACACTCGGTACAATTTCTTTTCGTTTAAACTTTTCTCATCTCGCACGAGATTGCTCAAACCGTAGCAACTAGAGTGTTACATCACGGTGCCTAGAAGCGTAAAAACCTTTTTATGTCTTTCTACCTAGTTTTACTTTCCAACCTTCGCTTCGGCAAGAAAGAATCATGAAACAATCATTTCAAAATACGAAATTGTCAGAGGCCAAAAATGTACCCAGTACACTCAAAAGGCCTTGTATTTTCATAATTTTTTGTAGCTTTTAAAAACACAGACGAACTGATTCAAAGCGTTCTAGTTAATTAATTCATCGCAGCTCTTAACTGAAACATTATCGCTTCTTTCATTTGACTATAGTAGCTTCACAATTCTAGCTTTAAGAAATTGCATTCAAATATGAACTGCTCCGTGATTGGTCAATTCCAAACTCTTACTCCGCCCCCCATATTACGAATGCACACAAGTTTCAATCAGTGCCCTATTCATGGCAGCTATTAGTTTCCAGTTTCACATATAACTTGTGGCGTTTAATTATACGCATAATTAGTAGAGGCATTAATTTATGAGCATTAATTATATCGTAATTGGTGTTAATTTCTAAGTTACTTCAGTGAGATTTACAGATTAAGGATATCTGATGATGACACAGCCTCTGGCGAAAGTATAATTATGGATTCATGTTAATTAAAAACAAACATCGAAATATTAGCAGCTGTGGAACTATTTGCAAATAGAATCACTCACTGAATCCCAAAATGGCATTAGCGACTCATTCCTTTTTTTTTTTCGTGAAAAAATTCGCAGCTGGCAATTACTTTTCGGGACTGTACAAATTATTTTGAAATGCAAATGACAAAACCCTTCTGTAAAAAAATCAACAATTCACGGTGTCCAAAATAGAAATAAACCCAACTTAATTTTTCAAGACCTTTGCCTTTAAAATTAAAAACAAAGTCCAGCCATTTTAATTCTGCACGCGTCTCGTTTGTTTTTCTAAGCGTTCATTCGTTAAAGAGGTCTGCGTTCTACATTGTCATTCTCTGCGGACGAATAAATTACCTAGACACTGTCATTATTATTAGGCGTGTTCATAATTTACCGGAACGTGAAAATAAATTCGACAAGCACGTGTGTGTGGCGTAATTGGGTTCTTTATGTGTATGGTCCAACAACCGTTATTGTAATAAAGACAGTCTCGATTGTCTATTACTGTTTAGCGCGTTTTAAATAGGGAATTATTTGATCCTTAGGCTGCATGGGTGCGGACTCCTTTGCTTTTTCCGTGAGAGGTGAAAAACAGCATGGCAAACCTACTGACGGATTACATGCTTCGGTTGCCTACTGTGAGACCCTCATCTTAAGGGTTACGTTGTACCTACTTATAGTTAAAATGAGAAAAGCCTTCCCTTGTCAAAATGTTTATGACATTGCCTTAAGATTGATTTTTGCCTGGCCCATGGAAAAGATTTTTCTACTATGTCTATAGTTTGTTTAGATTTTTGAATGATGACTTCACACTGGGACGTCGAACGGCCAGTTTGAAGGGATTACTTGCTGCATAAAACAATTATACATTGAACAGAGGCTGTATATTCAATAACTAGCTTATGCCCCGCGGCTTTGCCCCCGTGAAATATTTCAAAATGGGCTCCCTATTCCGTGGGAATTTCCAAAAATCCCTTCCTATTGCACCTCCAGGATACTCAGGGAATGTTTGCCAAATTTCAAGTTTCTAGGTCCAGTGGTTTAGGCTATGCATTGTCAGTCAGTCAGTCAGTCACGGTACTGTTTTATAGGTAAGTATAGATGGTGGTCATCCACCTAAAAAAAATTAAAACTGAAGAATTTGCATCTGTTTAAGAAGTCCCAAAAATAATATTGTAACTGAACCCCAAACTTGTAGGTGTTGGCGCGTCGCCAATATTATCAGGTACGATACCTATTTTCTACATATTACAGACACATAACTTTTTATCAGTTTGGTATGTTGCTTTTCGAGTTCGGTTGGTTATAGAATATTATACATATTACACAGGTCGTGTGTCAGGTAAGAATCCTGAATTTATGATAGAGGATTTATAGGAATGCAGATAATAATTTGAAACCAATACACTCGTTTCTTTGCACAGTCGAGTAATAAAGTAGTAATAACATTACACTGGCTTCGCATGTTTACAATGCGATTTATAAAGTTTATTAGAATTGATTATACTTACACATTCGAAAGGAATAAGTCTGATTTCAATTAAGTACTTACTACGTATTCTAATTTTAATCACCTGTTCCTGTTTTCTATCCAGCCAGCAAGTACTAATCAAAACCCATGTAGACATATCAACTTAAAAAATAAATTCTTACACATCGTCATAAGATCAGATAACGTCACTACGTTACCAGCAAGTAATTTGTCAACCTATAAAACGGTTACTGTCAACGGCATTCGATATTCAAATCCGCTCGATCAATCAAACGTTCGCAGTCGTCTGACACGGATTACTAGTTCCTTGATATGTTTAAGTGTCAACTGGCAACACTCAATTTACTGTTATGGTATGATCATGAACGGAACACGAACAGTCCGCTCCAAACTTAAATGTGCGTCTGAAGTTGTTACGGCCGTAGGGGGGGTGTTGCAGTCCCGTTCCCACATTCCCGTTAGTCTGTGTGCGTCTCGCTTCCTCTACAAGTGATGCGTATTGTAACTGATTTGACACTTAAGACGCTGAAACAGCCAATAATATCCTTAGAGAATAACGCTTCAGAATAATGGAACCATCAGGATATGCCGTTTGGAACATTTTGAAAAAGGGATAACGGCCGGCGGCGCCCGTACGGACGTGCGTGCGGCTCGTATCCCTGGCACTAACTTTAGTGCCACAACATTAGCAACAAAAACGGAGTACCGAAGGGCCCATCCATACGCTATATATGTCTATGAACACATGTATGTTTATTTATGTCATTAGGTCACTGCTGATTAGCTTGTTGTAGAACTAACTAACTGGAAACAGTATATCATTTAGCGGCTCCCAAACGATGCAGAGAGCAATATATTCCAATCAACGACACAGAATTAGGAGACTAACGAAGCTAACTCAAATAACATCCGACAGGTGGAAATCAGGCAGAGACTTTAATTTTTAACCGACTTCAAAAAAAGGAGGAGGTTCTCAATTCATCGGAATATATATATATATTTATTTTTATGTATGTTCCCCGTTTACACAAAGACGGCCGGACCGATTTCAAAAGTTCTTTTTTTGTTTGAAAGGGTATACTTTCTAGTTGGTCCCATTGTCACCAAGTCAGGATCTGATGATGGGATCCCAGGGAAATCGAGGGCTGCCCTCAAATTTTATAGGGACGGATCATGTGTTTCATATATTTTCTAAAGCTATTAAGTATTTGCGTCTGGTAGTCATCATCTTATGTTGATGAGCTGATGATGGAAGGTACAACTCCTTAAGAGGATAATATTTTAAATATTAACGTAACTAAAAATTGTGAAATAAAAAGTCTTTTAACAAAAAGTAAAACCGCCTTCAAAAAAAAGTTTTTGGGGCTTATTTTATGTTTTTTTTGAGGTTTTTTTTGAAGGCGGTTTTACTTTTTGTTATCAAAGTAGGAATCTGCCACTTAAGTCGAAATGAGAAAAAATAACTCGTTTTCCCAAAAAATATATACTTATTTCGTTTTTACCTCTCTTCTTATCGCAGTTGCCATGTTTGGAAGCCCTTTTGATGTTTTATACTTAAACAGGAAAAACATCGAAGATGGCGACACTGTTAATTAAACGTTGACGACTGGGTATCCTAGTGGTTAGAGACCTTGACTATGAAGCTTGAGGTCCCGGGCTCGGGGCAGATGTCTGTATGATGAATACAAATGTTTGTTCTCGGGTGTATGTATGTAAGTATGTATTTATCTGTATATGTATGTTTATCTGTTGTCTAGTACCCATAGTACAGGCTTTGCCTAGTTTGGGACTAAGTCAATTGGTGTCAATTGTCCCATAATATTTATTTATTGTTATAAATTTCAATATTGAAAGTGCATGCAAAATACCATACGAGAACAATTAAAGAGAGTTCCAACGGCATTTTGGTAAAAGAACGGACTCGGCTGCAACCAACACGTGTATAGGCCAAAATGACCTACATACAAAGTGCTTCTGATTTCTGAACAAAAGTCCCAGTGAAATGTAGCTACAAAGCACTCTTGTGACGAGAGATGGTATTGCGCTTTCCGTTCTGATTTTTTTACAGGTTTTTTTGATTTTTCTTATTTTAGGGGACACTTGAAACCAACTGATCTAGTTCTAAGCTAGACAAAACCTGTACTATGGGTACTCATCTCTAGAAAACGTACAAATACACATTACGTAAATAGATAAATACATACATTTGAGTGAGAGCGGCATGTATTCACAAATATTCGACACACATATACAATTGAAAAACAAGATATTAAATAAACATACACAAGCAACAACTAATTAAGATTTATGAATCAAACGTATTGAAATGGGCCCCACTCAGTATAACGTTGCGGCTGCCGCGACGTTGTTGTTCAGTGCTACACATAAAATATTCAAGACTCGAGAGCAAACATTTGTATTCCTCATACAAATATCGCCGGATTGAAATTGGGACTTCAAGATTCGTAGTCAGTAACCAATAGGCCATTCGGTCGACTTCCGATATGGCCACATACACATAACGTAACTAGAACGCTTCGTCTGCGTAGAATTCGGTTATTGCTATCCCGCGGGGACTATACAATCTTCCGGGATGAAAGATAGCCTATGTTTTAACATAGTGTATAAGCTATCCCCATTCCGAATTTCATCCAAATCTGTCTGGCCGTTTCAGCGTGAATCAGTAACAAACATACTCACTCACTGACAAACTTTCGCATTTATAATATTAGTAGGATTAGTAGGATAGTAGGATTGGAAATTTTTAGCTGTTTGCGCTTGTATGATTTTTTAATTTTTGGAATGACTTTGTAGGAACGTAACTTTTGACAATGTAGACTGTTTTCCCAGCCCCCCAGCAAAAACGGAAGAGAAAATGTAGTGCAAATGAAAGCTGCCAACTCCCTTCATAAGTGCTTTGTGCCTGCAGCAGAATTATGTTCATCTCGAAAAAAGAAAGGGGCGCTCTGTTAAACTGTTACAAACTTTCTGATTCAACTCCACCCCCGCTTTCCATACGTAATGTAACTGATAATTTTATGGTAAGTAGGCGGGTAACTTTTTCTCTCCGCTTTTACATTCCTTATGAATTGTTTAAATGTATTTGACTAAGCATTTGCCTGCGGCATTGTGGCTTTTTTCGAGGGAGACAATACCTTCTTTTGTTAAAGGAAAAACGTTTATTTGTTGTACATATTTGAACGATAACGTAACGTAAACGAAACGTGGTACGGCATGAACCTATGGTTACTATCCCAAGGTAGTTTCTCTTAGTAATTAATTAAGTATTCACTTTCATGGAAAGTGTATATTATACGAAGCATTAGGTAACCTTCTCTCAATTAATGGACATCTACTCAACACGCTTTCTGCGACTTTTTAAACAAGTACTTTAATAATCCTACTTAATGACTCAAAATTACAAAAAGTAAAAAATTACACGCGTTCAGAAATAAACAAAAAACAATAACATCATCACCATCGTCATGTATCTTTACGTCCCACTGCTGGGCACTGCTGTAATTAAATTACAACTGTAATTTCGCACCTGAATTCCGAAAAACCCAAAAGATGCGAGCCTGAGTTCGAATTATCTGCTCGAGAGACTAATATAAAAATATCAATAAACTTCCCCACAAGGTATTCCTTCCACCCATTCGTAGGACTTGAACCACTACACGTTGCCCAGAAGTAATCGCCGCAACTCGGCCGGCAATTGTTGCCACTACACCGCTCTCAATGTATTGAGTGTTGCTCTTTGTAAATGAAATAGAGATTCGCAACAAATGTTACTCGTAGAGATGCTAGATGGGGGTCGTTTAGTATGCAACGTAAGCAACAGAATGTACAGACGAGGCCAAAGATATATTTACATTAGAGAGTTACAATAACCTACTAACTTAGAAAAGTTGAAAAGCCCCCGACATTGGCATTGCAAACTTCAATATTTCAAAAACGGGTAAACCGATTTGAATTAAACCTAGCTAAGAACCATCTCGATTAAACTAGCTTTATATTAAAAAAACTGCATCGAAATCGGTCTACCCGTTTCTGAGACGGACACACAGACAAATACACAGGTCAAACTTATACACCCCTCTTTTTCGTCGGGGGCTTTATATGGGCCACAAAGTATTTTGATCGTTGCGTGAAAAGTATATTTATAAGTATATAGGGGATTATGTTGATTGTCTACTGTCTTTTCCTTTGCCCCCCCCCCCCCCGCACTTCATACCTACCGCGGCTCTCAATGAGAACTATCGCGTGTCTAAAATCCGCCAGGGTCGCTAGTGTCGAGTTCCTGTCAATTTCCACCAATCACAGGCCAGTAGCTTGTCTCTCATTTGGTTGACGACTGATGTCAAAATAAAATCATTTTACATTCTCACTTAATCAAACTTCTAAAAATACTCGTAAAAAACAAATGCTCCATTTATTATCGTAATTAAGATTTTTAGTTTAATAAATACTAACGAAAGGAGGCAGTTTGATTAGGTACTGAATATTATGACGTCATAGTTGAGTAACTCGATACAAACTTCATACTAAGTGATGGTTTTCGCATTTCTAAAAAGTTTCTGATTTGACCAATTAGGCATCGTCCGCGTTTTTATAATTATGAATTATGATAAGCACGAAAATGTATAAACTGTATTGGAATAAACAAAAACATAAACAGGTTTGAGACGGAGGCCATTACGACAATTTCAATTGGTAAATTAAAATTTTCAGTGTGTTCTTGTTATTATTAATGGGCGTGTTGACATGTTAAAATGCTAACGACTAAATTAAATAAAGGTAAAATCTGGTATTTTATTTATTTGGTATACAGTTAGAAGAATTTATAATTACAATCGCGTTTTGCCTTGTAGTTATTAGTAATTTATATGTTTGAAGCGAAAATAATAGCCAAATTGTAAAACATTTAATGAAAATGACCATTACCCATAACGAGTCACGAACAAAAACGTAGTAAAAATATGACACTGTTGTAGTTAGTGTCAATTTACTAATTATTTTGATCTAATATAATCCTTAAGCTGTTACAATTACGTGCAGTTTTCCTTGCAATAAATAAGATCCCACTCCACACGGAGTCTTTATTTGTCCCGTTTTCGACGCTCTAACCCGTCATCTACTTGAAGATTAATTATTGATAGAAAGGCTTAATGGACGGATCAGACCATCTTGCACTTGGTGCATGCAAATAATATTCTCAGTAATTACTACAATTTGTTTCCAGTTATCATTTAACAAGCTTAAAACGACTGAGGCTCCCGCCGCAGCACTTGCATACATTCTCATCCAATGTTTCAGAAATGACTCAGTCATCTGACCCAAAAAAGTATTGCATTCACTACCAAAGACACACAATTGCATTTTGCAGTCATCTAGATGCAGCACCTGAAAAAAGACCCAGTGCAAAACCGCAGAGCGCGCACACAACGCTCGTTACTTTTTTAATTCGATAAATGACACTGACTTAATCGTCAGCAATCCCGCAACCGTTTCCACCGGCCCTAGATCCCGCTCAGCCGCTCACCTGTTGCGGCGCGCGCAGATCGACCCGCCAGCCTGCATTCTGGCCGATTGTTAACCTGCGAAATGTGGGTCGCGGGCTTTAAATAACGAATTTCGAACCCCACTCGACTGACGTGGTGGCCCCGCGGTGATGGGCGCGACCTTCGTGCGTGAGGCACCCGGATCGATCCCCAGTGAGATTGGAAAAATGCAAAAGATGCAGGGAATGGGGTCTGGCTTAATATCAAAGTTGAACAATAGAAATTCGCCTATAGAAATTTTCTTTAAAAATCTGTTTGCTTTAATCGGACTGAAACGACTCACAGATGTGACAGCATGTAGCATTTCCCATATTGCAAGGCCACAAATTGCCGATGCTCTGGCTTACATCAAAGTTGAACAAGAGAGCTCATCGCCTATAGAAGTTTTCTTTGAAAATCTGTTTGCTTTAATAAGACTGAAATACTTCACAGATGTGATAGCATGTAGCATTTTCCATATTGCAAGGCCACAAATTGCCGATGCTCTGGCTTACATCAAAGTTGAACAAGAGAGCTCATCGCCTATAGAAGTTTTCTTTGAAAATCTGTTTGCTTTAATAAGACTGAAATACTTCACAGATGTGATAGCATGTAGCATTTTCCATATTGCAAGCCCACAAATTGAGGCCACAAATTGCCTCTGTCTGTTCCGTATCCTACGAATTGTTATCCAGCTTTCTATCCAATAGGGTTGTTGAGTGATGTCAAAATAAAATATTTTTACATTTTCATTTATCAATTAAGCTTTATGCCTGCCTCAGTTATTACTGCAATTAAAACGATTTTTAATTTAACAAAAACTAACAAAAGGAGGCAGTTTGATCACTGAAAATGATGACGTCATAGTTCTGTAATTTAATACAAACATCATAAAACGGATTCGATCAAATATTTTCGACTTTTCTAAAAAAAAGTCACTGATTTGACCAGCAAGAGGCAACATCCCTATAAGCTTTCAAAATATGAAGCCCTGTAAAAATAAAAGCCCTGTAAGCTTTCAAAATATGAGAGGCGGTAGTGAGTCATATCCGGTCAACAGGTTTACCAGTGTTGCATTTTTGAGATACGTTAATATGAGAGGCGGTAGTGAGTCATATCCGGTCAACAGGTTTACCAGTGTTGCATTTTTGAGATACGTTAATATGAGAGGCGGTAGTGAGTCATATCCGGTCAACAGATTTACCAGTGTTGCATTTTTGAGATACGTTAATTTGGTTTATCACTCAAAACTGACCTAACATAACCTGAGCACCAAGCAGAGCTAGCACGACTGGACGCGACTTGGTCGCGCGAGATTATAACCGTCCCGTTCACTCAGAATGCTGAGTGACAGAAAAGGACGGACAGTTGTTCTCGCGCAAGATAGAAGTCGCACTGTGAGCTGTGCTAGGCCTACAGGTTGACGAACATCAGAAAAATGCCCGAAACCGTTTCGCAATAGCCATCCATCAATTTTTACCGAAACAAGTATTGAAAATGATGAATGGCTAAACCGAAAAGGTAATTATTGGCTGTCAATCAATCCCTTTCAGTTTAGTTATTGGACACTAAAATAAAAGGGATGGTAGGGAATCAGCCCTCTCCATCCATATTGAAGGGAATAAAACAAACAAATACCGCCCCGTGTCAGCCCGCGGTCGGGGTAGCCATTTATTTTTATGTAGCTGGGCCTGTATGGTGTTGCTATTTGTAAAAAGTAAAGTTGCAGAAGTTACTTTACTTAAGTACATATTTTAAAACACAGTTTTCATTGTTTTAATACACATGCATAACATGTAAAGTTTTCGAGAAGTATGGGAGGCTTTTTAAACCTAATATTTTTTTATGTTTTTTACATGCACATTTTTTTGTTATGTACAGGCGGTTACGAACAGTCAAACAAATGTCTCGTTGAAATAATTAGAACGCATGCATTTCAAAATGAAAACTAACCGGAAATTAGTGTAGTTTTTATCTAGTAATTTGAAATTGGTTTCTGTAGTTAAAGCTTCGTTATGTTTATAATGGAAACGTGGTTTTTCAGTTATTTCGCAACAATAATAATAACAGTGAAAATAATTGATAGCGTTACTGACTGAGTTACAAAAGCGCTTAGTTGATGCAACTTGTGACCAAAGGGCTGGCAGTTTTCTCTCTCAAAGAATCAGCATCGCTATTCAGCGAGGCAACGCTGCCAGCCTTTTGGGCACTATGCCACGGGGGCCTTATTTAGATTTAATTTAGTTTTAAGTTGTAGTTTATTTAGTTTAAGCTTAGATTTAATGTCATTGTAAATTGCTTTTATTATGTTAATTAAATTTAAATTGATAGCGCACCTCCTTCCCACAACATTATATTCAAGGGGTCTATATTCAAGGGGTCTATATTCAAGGGGTCTATATTCAAGGGGTCTATATTCAAGGGGTCTATAATTCATGACGTCGCAGATTTCTAATTTTGCATCCAAATCTCTATCTCTCCTCGTTTTACCGCCATTTAGTACCGTATTTCACGTTAGCCAGAGGGTCGAGGTCGAGCACGACTTGTCGAACCCTGCGTAATGTTACGGTTGTCGTATCGAGATCGAGAAATCTCAAACTAAATTTTAACTCCAAATACGCTCTCGGGCGGGCGCTGTTCCAAACGTCATACAAACTCGACAACGTTTACTATTTGATTTTACGTGACGCAGGATTCGAAAAGTCGTGCTCGACCCTCAAAACTCAGTCGAATGTTTCGTAATTGCCGACGAGCCGCTAACGGCCTGTGCGGGGCGCGGGATTATCTCGGGACTTTTATCCCCGGATCTTTGTCCCGGGATCGTTCTAGCCCGATCTCTGCCTGTTATACACGCTTTAACTGCGCACAGGCACGGTGTTTAACCCCCGACGAAAAAAAGGGGTGTTATAAGTTTGACCTGTGTATCTGTCTGTGGCATCATAGCACCCAGACGGATTTACCAATTTCGATGCGGTTTTTTTAATCGAAAGCTAGTTTAATCGAGATGGTTCATAGTTAAGTTTAATTAAAATCGGTTCACCCGTTTTTGAATATTGAACTTTGAAATGACAATGTCGTTGGTTTTCAACTTTTCTAAGTTGGTTAGGTTATGTTTTATAAATAATGCTTTATTGATATAACTGTGGTGATACACAGGTAAAAGTTGTGATTTGCTAAGGCACCTGTGTCAGGAGACCTCGCTCTAACAACAATAGGTAAATTTGTCTATCTTAAAATCTACGTAGCGTTAGTTAACAAATTAACTAAATCTAATACATTAACAGGTACATTATTAACATACATTAACGAGAGTGGTAAATATGTTATTAATTGTGTGTGCGTACGTGGGTGTGTGTTTGTGTGTCTTGTGATGTTCGTAAATTTGTATGGATATGGATGTTACTCGCATAGGTTTTTTTTATGAATCACTATTGTTAAAGGAATAAAAGCACTAATCACTATTAATTACAAATATAATTTCCAATTCAATATTGTACACCGCCATTTCTAAGAACGCAGGGCGCAAGAGAGGCCCGCCTTGGATCTATATCGGACCACAGACTATAACAGTAATGGGTGAAGGGAAAGTTCCATAAAATCCGTTAATAGTGTTTAAGTCAAATTCTATGTAACTTTATAATTTATCTAAGAACATTGACTATGACATTTGTACATTAGTACTGTACACTACAAACACAGAAATAGACACTGTGGTGTTGTATCAGCTTTTGAATTAATGTTACAAAGTGTACTAAAGAAAAAGAAGCATTTGACAAGTCCGAGAAAACAGACACTCAATTTCTATTCCCATTTCAAAATGTAGATTTCTTTTTCTCGTCTCTTCCATTAACCACTATCTAAACAACACTAAAAAAAAAAGCGAAAAGTAAACTCACTCCTTAAGCAAGCTTGTTTCGAATTAATTGCGATGTTAATCTGAGTTGTTATTTCAATTCAATTTTGTTAGAGTTGGAGGAAATAATCTTAAACGACAGTGGGACGTCGCAAAACGCCCGAAGCCGCAGCGAATTTGGATAAACAACGGTTGAACGAGGAAAACGCCTTTTACGCTCTCTGAGGGTCGAGCACGACTTTACGAATGCTGCGTAACGTTACGGTTATCGTATCGAGATCAAGAAACCTCATACTAAATTTTAGTTCCAAATACGCTCACGGGCGGGCGCTGTTCCAAACGTCATACAAACTCCACAACGTTTACTATTCGATTTTACGTTACGCAGCATTCGTAAAGTCGTACTCGACCCTCTGAGGCCCAAGTACGATTCGAATCCTGCGTAACGTAACGTTATCGTATCTAAATCGGGAAACTTCGTACTTACAAAATTTTTGTTCCAAATACGCTCACGGGCGGGCGCTTTCCCAAACGTCATACAAATTTCTCGATAATGTTACTACTCGATTACGTTACGCAGGATTCGAATATGCGTATTCCGGCCTCTGTCGTGTGATTTAACCGGTATGGTGTATGGATTTAGGAGGTAGAACTTGGCAGAACACAAACAATTTTCTGTCGTCATGTACCTGTGACGTTTAGGATTGTATAGTACAGCTATCCATGTGAAAAAAAACCGGTCAAGTGCGAGTCGGACTCACGCACGAGGGTTTCGTAGAAAGATTTTAACGCTTTTCCCTAGTGTTTTAAGAAGTCCAGTGTTAGCAGAGCCCTCGTAAGCAAAATGTACGCAGTGTGGGGTCAACTTAATATACTGGTCTGCGAAATCTACAGACAGACATAAAAAAATAAGATTTTGAAACTTTTTTGGTTGGTTGTGCTATAAGAGCTACCTTCATACCAAATTTCAAGTTTCTAGGACATCTGGAAGTACCCTTTAGGTTTTTGGAAATCGGCAAATCTTTTGATTGCGTTGACTTAGAAGGTTGATTTTTTCACGGCTTCAAGGGACCGCAGGTTTGAGTATTTGATATTAATTTCAGCATGCTACCTCCACGCGTTCTAGAGAAAATGGGTCTTGACAGACAGACAGACAACAAAGTGATCCTTTAAGGGTTCCGTTTTTTCCTATAGTGAATTTGTGCATATAGTGAATTTAAAAGAAAAACTATCATACACGGCTTACAGGCTTTACAGGTTTACGAGTAATAGTTGACCAACTTATTTGTGTTGACTGAATGAAAATGACTGAATTTGCTTAGGAGTATAGGGACAATTTAAAACATTCGGGAAAAGCGGGAAAAATCTTCGAGTCTTGATTTCCGTATTAGACGAACTATTTACATACCCACAAATGTGTACGGAACCCTCTGTGCGCGAGTGCGACTCGCACTTGGTTTGAGTCTACCAGCGCTTGCGGAAAGAAATTTGATACATTTAGGATACCTAATATAATGAAAACCTAGCATATCATTAGAAAAAAAATGCTGTTTAATAGGAACAAGAGTAGAAAATTAATAGCACAGTAACACCATCCTTCGAATAAGAACGAATAAGACGAGAGTACGGCGTTTATCTATTCAGAAACTACGATCACGTAGATAGACAAACGCACAAAGATCACGTCAAATTTAGAACACGTTTGCATCGGGGATAAAAAAAAGTCCTCAAACGGTCTCCAAACTCGTCTCCAGAAGCCTCCTTGAAACTCAATGTCTACGAGTACTTACAAAAGACCTTCACCCGCGCTTCATCTTGAGTCTGCTACGAAGGTTATTGAGCTAACTTTTAAGTGGTATGGTTGCGTAAAATCTTGCTGTCTTCGTCAAAATCCAAGGCATAATTACGGGGTTCCATAATTATAATGAACCGTAAATATTTCAGCGAGTGATTGAAAACTCTAGGTGAAAGCAATGATATTACATATAAAAACAATATTCCGACGCATTGAGAACCTCCTTCTTTTTTGAAGTCGAAATGTCAACATGTTCAGAACATTTTTTTTCCGATTGTTTTGTGAACATAATGACGACGTATCTTTACCTTTAATATAATTGGAAATTAACCCTAAAGTGACACGATCCATGCCAGCCTTGACAGCGCAACTCGACAAGTCCAAGGCAGTGCGCTGTCAGGAGCTGGGTTTAAATTTAGAACCAAGCTATAGACAACAGGCTTCAGCCAGTAGCGCGAATTTTCTAGCAGTTCATCATCATCATCATGTCAGCCGATTGACCCCCACTGCTGGATATAGGCCTCTCCCAAGGCTCTCCACTCAGACCCGTCTTGTGCTTTCCGCATTCACCGCGGTCCCGCGATGTTTACTAGGTCGCCGCTCCATCTTGTTGGGGGTCTACCGACAACTCGTCTCCCGGTCCGTGAAGTATGTTCGGGCCAAATCTAGCAATTGAATTTTATAGCACTTATTGTCAACTAATTAAGATGAAATTTGGCATATTAATGTAAGTCCGGTGACAACACAATAATCTGGCAGTGAAATTACACACTGCTTTGCCGGCGAACGGACCATAGAACAATTCAGTGTCTGATTTCGATTTTCCAATCTGGCAACCCAAATAGCTCGCATTCCTGGGCCACTGCAGATGCCGAATATTCCTGGGATTTCACTACATACAGCGTCAGCGGCCACGGAACAATAGTACAGAGAATAGTAGGTGCGGTGCAGTCAGAGACTGTTAACAGAGGGTCGAGCACGACTTTACGAGTGCTGTGTCACGTAAAATCGAATAGTAAACGTTGTCGAGTTTGTATGACGTTTGGAACAGCGCCCGCCCGAGAGCGTATTTGGAGTTAAAATTTAGTATGAGGTTTCTCGATCTCGATACGATAACCGTAAAGTTACGCAGCATTCGTAAAGTCGTGCTCGACCCTCTGGACGCGTCAATATTAAAGACCGAATGAAAATCTTAAACGGATAAGTTTTCGTGCAATGACTTTACATATTGCGACTTGACAATTGGAGAAAAAAGTGGCTGTAACAAAAACGTAAAAAACGCTTTAACTAGTGGCTCTGTGAGGTGTAAACCTCGAGACCTCATATTTGAACTTTTTTTTTTAATGTCAATTAAATGTATCGACAAAAAAATCCTAAGCATTATGTACCTATAGTTATTGAACCTCATCACAAAATGTCACGAAGATCGGGTAATTTTTATCTAAGCTATCCATTTAAACGCTTTTCGGCTTTACTGTTATTTTTGTTACACTCTGTATAAAATTTCATCAGCACCAGTCTTGCTTTACGTCCCACTGCTGGGCACAGGCTTCCTCTCAGAATGAGAGGGCTTGGGCTATAGTACCCACGCGGGCCAAACGCGGATTGGGCAAATTTAATTTAAACTAAATGTATTTTTTATACCTTAAATCACAAAGCGCTTAATGACAGGAGATGCATCGAGCGCTTTCGCCTAAAACATGACAGGCACTTATGATTATGTCCACAGGAAATATTAACTATGTGCGTGTTTTGCCAATATGTTTGTCTTTGTGTCGGTATAAGTTCGTAGGTGTTTGCTGTACGCGTGTGTGAGAGCCGTCCTCCTCGAAAAACGGTAGAAAACTGTGTAGCGTGAAGTTAAGTTGGCAACACCCGTATAAGTAGTTTGTGAACCTTCCACTACGAATGTAGGTCGGAAAAGTTTTTAATTCTATTACCGAAGGATTATAATTGGCACTGTCTTTGGCAGAACGTTGAAATCGAACACAAACGCGCAACTTGGACAGCTCAATTAAACTTCAAAGAGAATGTATGAATGAAGATATAGTACGCCTAGATTGCCTCACAATCTCACAATTCATTTAAAAGATACATAAAGACCGCTCTCTTGAAAAAAGCATACTACAAAGTGGATGAATACTTATGTGATGGCACCACCTGGCCAAGGCTGAAAACAGAAGATAATTAGGACATCAATGTGACTTGGCTGCGTCCCGAAGATATTCGTGTATGGTGTCCGGCTCTGTTGCCGTTGTCCGCTGCGTACTAATTGTAATACAATTGACATAAATAATGTTTTATTTATTTGATGTGATGACATGAAATGTATATTTCATCAATTTTTGTTATTTGACATTTGGAGACCATATACATCTCCAGTTTATGTATATGTATTATTATACTTATTATTTGACCGTGGAGGCGTTTTACACCTCTGCTGATTTTAAATTTAGTTTAAATTGACCCTAGAGACTATACATCTCTAAGCCATTCAGATTAAGTATTATATTATAGTATTAATTCTGGGACCCTATACATCCCTTAGTAATTTAAATTTTCACAGATATTTGACCTGGAGACCCTATACATCTCCTGCTCAATTAAAACGTGCCAGTAAAGTAAAGTGTTCTGGTTTTGCTGTTTTAATAATTACTTTTTACACTTGTTTCTAAAATGCGGTAATTTTTTTTTCTCTCTTAATCTTTTAATGACAGAGTGAGGTTTCTTTGTGTAGTTTGTCTGTGGTTGCGTATTGTAAGAGCTAATGTAACTTGTTTTTAGAAAAAATGACTTTGTGCCAAGTTTCTTGCGGCGCATTCTTCTTGGCAATCATGGTCTTTCCGAAAGCGCTGGTAGACTCAAAAAAAATGACGTGTAAAAGAGCATTCAACTGCCTATTTGCTGAATAAAATTTTGAATTTTGAATTTTGAATTTTGAATTTTGAATTTAGAAAGCGTTTGAATAGAGTACCTAACTTATAAGGCTTGCAGTTTCAATAGGAATTTTGAAGTTACTGATAAAAAATATTTATATGCGGGAAATCGCATAAAATGTAGATTGTTTGGGTTGTCACAAAAATAATGCACTAATATAATAATCTTTTGACAGTTACTTAGGTAACTTTTTTTTGTGAAAACCGCTTAAAATCGAGAGGACAATCAGGAGGACAGGAAATGTTGGTATGTTTAGAACTTTAGATCTAAGTAAACTATTAAGCTATCTCCGTTCCGTTCGGACTCCTTTCAGAATGCGAACTATTTGAAGGAGCCCTAAAATAACCCAAGAATATTTTATGTGCGTTATTCTTTAGTACTAATAATTTTTTTTAACCCCCGACGAAAAAGAGGGGTGTTATAAGTTTCACCTGTGTATCTGTTAACTGTGTAAGTTTTTTTTATAAATCTATACCTATAAAACAGTACCGTGACTGACTGACTGACAACGCACAGCCTAAACCACTGGACCTAGAGGCTTGAAATTTGGCAAACATATACCTTGAGTATCCTAGAGGTGCACCAAGAAGGGATTTTCCGAAATTCCCACGGGATAGGGAATAAATGGGATTTATATTTTCGGATCAAAGTGGCTCTATCTAAGTAACTATAATTATTAGACATTTCAAATTTGGCATGTAAGTAGGTAACAATAACAGCTAAAAACGCAGCCCCCCGCCATAAAAAAGACACAAATAGTACTCTTTCCTCCAAGCTATTTATTAGTAGCAAACCACTACGCCATCGGAAGAAAAGGGGGGGTTCGGGGGGCGCAGCTCCCCGCCATAAAAAGGACACAAACACCACTGTTTCCTCTAAGCCATTGATAAGTAGCGAAAGAACTTAGTATATCCGCGGTATAGCAATAAACAAATTCTACGCGGACAAAGTCGCGGGCAACAGCTAGTAAACAAATAAATCTGTGTATCTGTGTGTCTGTCTGTGGCATCGTAGCTCCCAAACGGATGGACAGATTTCGATGCGGTTTTTTAATCGAAAGCTAGTTTAATCGAGATGGTTTTTAGCTAAGGTTCATTAAAATCGGTTCACCCGTTTTTGAAAGATTGAACTTTGAAATGACGATGTCGGGGGTTTTACAACTTTTCTAAGTTGGTTAGGTTATGTTATTTACGTTTCTTAATAGACGAACCGAATTCTACACACACGAAGTCTCGTTCGAAGGCAGACGTCTGTATGAGTATGATGAATACGAACGTTTGTTCTCGAGTCTTGGACGTTTAATACGCATTCATGTATATTTATCTATGAAAGCTTGTGACGGCTAAATTAGCACAGTTACGCTACAAACTATTGTCTCACCCCCCGTATTCTCCAGATTTGGCCCCATGCGATTTCTTTTTGTTTCCCAACCTAAAAAAATGGCTCGGTGGCAAGCGATTTGGATCAAATGACGAAGTCATTGCCGCCACAGAGGCCTATTTTAATGACTTTCCAAAATCATACTTTTTGGATGGTTTATTGAAGCTTGAGTATAGGTGGAACAAATGTATAGAGTTAAAAGGTGACTACGTAGAAAAATAAATGCATATATCAAAAAAAATATTTTTTTTTCCATAAACGGGTACTTATCAAACAGCCCTCGTACATATATTAAATATTCTAAGATGATCTACTAGTCATGCTTACCTGGATCTCTCGCGCGTGACATCGATTAGTGCAGCATTATAGCACTATCGGCACGATCCAGATAACTATGTGCTACAGCCGGCATAGGGACTAGCTGAATTGGTGTCAATAGTCCTGCGATATCTATATTTATTTTATTTATTTGCATCGAAGTAATTCACCTGACACTTAATTATCGCCCGTCAAAATAATAAAAAAGCTGAGACTTGAGAGCCTAATCCGCGCTGAACGAGATCTTGTCATATGGAATTACGAAACGTACAAAGTAGCTCCCGTGGGCGAAAAGAGCTTAATATTTAATTAATGTTCCGAATACAAACACAAATTATCTCGTCACGGTAGGATGAAAAACGGAAATATTCTTTTGAACATGTAAATTTCAATTACGTAGTTGTTTATTATTTGGGGTTCGGTGAGGAAAGAGATCAAAGTGGAAAAATACGTTTTTTTTTACTCTGATATAGTATTGAAACACAGGGTTCTCTGATATGTCTACCATAGTGTATCTCGGGGTATGTTAAGATGATAAATCAGTCAAGTGCGAGTCGTGATTGCACACGACAGCTTAAAGCGTTACAGCGTTACGTACTTAACACTAGATCATTTTTAACTTAACTTTTATTAGGTATTTATTATTTTAACCAAATTCGAAAAGTTGAAAAACCCCCGACATTGTCATTTCAAAGTTCAATATTTCAAAAACGGGTAAAACGATTTTAGTAAAACTTAGCTAAGAACCATCTCGATTAAACTAACTTTCGATTAAAAAACCGGCCAAGTGCGAGTCGAACTCGCGCACGAGGGTTCCGTAGAAAGATTTTAACGCTTTTCCCCAGTGTTTTAAGAAGTCCAGTGTTAGCAGAGCCCTACTCCTAAGCAAAATGTACGTAGTGTGGGGTCAACTTATATTGGTCTGCGAGATCTACAGACAGACATAAAAATTTAAGATGTTGAGACTTTTTTGAGTGGTTGTGCTATAAGAGCTACCTTCATACCAAATTTCAAGTTACTAGGACATCTGGAAGTACCCTTTAGGTTTTCAGATTTAGGCAATTTGTATGGAAATAGCCTTTTTTTAATTTAATGATTGTATCTTTTGATTGCGTTGACTTAGAAGGTTGATTTTTTCAGAGCTTCAAGGGACAGCATGCTACCTCCACGTGTTCCGGAGAAAAAGGGTCTTGACAGACAGACAGACAACAAAGTGATCCTATAAGGGTTCCGTTTTTTCCTTTTGAGGTACGGAACCCTAAAAAGGTCAATAAGATAATTTAGATGGGCCCGTGCTAAAGTAAGTAGTATATTATTGGGCATTCTGGACCACCATTCATTCGATCGGGCGAAAAATTTCGCCCTCACTCATTCGTGGTGATCCAGAAGCCCAATAATACAATGAATTGCACACAACCTACAATCAACCCAAACCCAACGGTAACCAACCTAACAGTAACCTATCAGCATTTGCGTTCAACATAACGCTCAACCTACACCTGAAATCGCATTGGACATTCTGTTTCACCTCGCGTTCAACGCAACAGCAACTCAAACCCAACGGAACCCAACCTAACAGTGACCTATCAGCATTTGCGTTCAACATAACGCTCAACCTACACCTGAAATCGCATTGGGCATTCTGTTTCACCTCTCGTTCAACGCAACGAATACATCAGCCCAACAGCAACTCAAACCTAACGGAACCCAACCTAACAGTAACCTATCAGAATTCACGTTCATCATAACGCTCAACCTACACCTGAAATCGCATTGGGCATCCACCTCTCGTTCGAATGAGCGAAGTTTTGACTCGAGGTTCAACGACAAGCCAACCCGACGGGAATTTATTCAATGTATTTAAATTTCAGTCCAACTCAAGTCTCAACTAATTGACAACCTAACATAGATATGTTTAATAATGTTTGAGCTTAGATAAAGTAAAAGCAAAAGTACACCATGCACACCGGGTTGATCAAGTCCGATATGCACGAGGCCGAAGCCACTGAGCGCTCCTCGGTCTCAAGCCGCAGCCTTTGACTCAGGTTAACTCAGGTGTTTGCACAACTTGTCTGCGAAGCTGATCAGACTCCACAGACAAGATCGGGTCACCCAGGACGCGTCTAGTTCCCGGCATCCACCTACGGATGTATCGCTATGACCGCTTTTTGTGTGCGTGGTGGTTTTGGATGCCTCCCACCGAGGCTTGTATACAACTCATCCGCAAAGCTGATCAGACTCCACAGACAAGGTCGGGTCACCCAGGACGCGTTAGTTCCCGGCATCCGTTTTCGGATGTATCGCTATGACCGCGTTTTATGTACACGGCAAATTGTATGTCGGATTTATTTATATCAACGAATCTCAAAACCATCGTTAGCGCGAGTTAGGTTTAAACTAATTTACGCTGGAATAAAGCACTAAGTAAACATTATTTAAATTACGAAAACATAAAAATGTGTAACTCACTACACTAGTGAAAACCGAAATATGATTTTAAATTGGTATCGCTAAAACTAAGTCAAATAGTGTGATTTAATTGATGTTAATGTAGAACAACTCCATCTGTGAGACCGCGATACTTTATCACACTTTCTAAATAACTTATATCACTTTATCATGTTGACGTAAAAATTGTCTTGCTGACTAGAATATAAAGTTTGATCAGAAACGAGTTGTAAAGTGATATACATGATTATGTACTTAAGTCATTTCAACTCGAAGACATTGTAGTGTAAGTTAGGTACTCGATCAAATTACGTAGCGAGCGCGCTCGCTAAGGTTTATTGTTCTTAACATGCAAATGGACATACGAGTAGGCGGTGATGACATCTATCGAAATTATTCGAAACCATTTGTATTCTATACGAAACCAGTACATCAAAGGTACTTACTTAAATCATTACTTACACCTACTTAGTTCAGTGCTTAACCCACAGACAGCGCTTATGTTAAACTTTGACATCGTGCGCTAGAATTTGTACCTAGATTTTTGTGTGTCTGTCTGTGGTACCATAGCTCCTAAATGAATGAGCCGATTTAAATGCGGTTTTTCATTTAACAGGTTTTCTAACAATGGTTCTTAGACTTGTTTTATCAAAATCGGTTCAACCGTTTCTAAGATATTGACCTTTGAAGCGAAAATGTCTATTGTTTTTCGACTTTTCTAAGTTGGTTAGGTTATCTTATCATAAATGTTAATAATATAGGAATTGTTTATTTTTGTGTTCAAATTGAAAAAGGTTTATACCTGTTTGTACCTGTAACAAGACAATGTTTGTTTTCGTATTAGGAAATAACAATTGTATGTGTATTTATAATTACGATGTAAAGTAGCAAACATTACAGTTAGAACACGTTTTTACCTAAGTTTAAATCTTCGTCTTAGTAGGTGAGGTAAGATGATATTTGGTTGTGTGAGCTAACCAATTACTAACCTTACCCATTAACTTAGTAATTAAGTCGGTTAATACTGAGGCTATTTGAACGATCTGAGGAGGTTTTTTTCCAGTTTCCGTTATAATTTTAACGTACAGAACTGAGCATGAAAATGTTACCAATTAGGTATTAGCCAATTTTATTGCGCAACGTTATCAAGTTGTAATGTGACACACAGTGCGATCGGCGTCTTTTTGCTGACATACAAATGCGGTGCATGTATGAAGCGTGGTTGCGAAATAATATTCATATTATAAAGGTGTAGGGTTGACAATGATCAATGGATAAATTTACAATTAATGGGTACCTCTATTAAATGCGAATATAAATGTTCTTAAAAGAAATAATGATTACTACAATTACTGAAATACTAATATTTAGGTAATTCCTTTATTTAGCTGGTGAGAAATAAATAAATAAAAAATAAATAAGTAAATTAAAAATTAAAAAAGTAAATTAAAAAAAGCTTACAACTCACTCTCGATTAGTTTTTTGGTATCTTGAATACATGCATATGTGGAATACGAAGTAGGCAGATTTACCAACAGACAGATAGACAAATTCATAACGTTCCTCTTTCCATCGCGTCGAGAATTAAATAATGTAAAATAAAGAACTGTTATGTGCACATAAGCATAATACACAATTGTGATTTGGAATGCGACAGCCCTAGTTCATTTAGTAAAATCAGCAAATAATTTCGTTTAAAACTTTTGCGCGGGGCTAATTTGTTCCTTTCCAATTTCGAACGTGACGTGCACAGTGCATCAAGTCTTCTACATCTTCAGCTCAGAGGTTAAGCTGTGCAGAGTTTCTACGTTAGTAAAGTTTATTTGCTTTATACATCGATTAAAATGTAAGTATGTATTTCAACGTACCTAACGCTTTACTTTCCTAACGAAATTAAAACATTTGGTTCATATTGTTTGTAGGGTTCCAACAGGCATTAATATTTTTAATTTCCTTTCAGGTCTGATTCCGAGTTTGAACCCATCACTGTTGCAAACAGCGGAACCGTTCGGTCAAAAGTGGGAAGGTCGGCTGAAAAACGAAAAGCTTCAGCTCCAAACAGGTAGCCATTTTATATTTATTTTCATATTTCATGTTTTTTATTTTGTCAGCTGGGTACATATTTACTTAAATATTGTTTGTCTACTTTTTTCATTTAAAAAAGGTATTTTTTTTTCTTTTTTTATCGATGTATATGGTTATTTTAAATGTCGAGTAATAAAAACATATTTTTTATTTCAGATCTGATTCAGAGGAGAGCGTTGCCGCTGCAGATGTCAGTATCCCAAAAATAAAAAAACCTGCTCAAAAAAGAAAGCCGTCAACCCCAAGGTATTTTTCTTGTAATTTGTTTAATGAATTTCGACGAACTAAGTACAACTGTCTTATTCATTGTTTAATGTCTGTTATGTTTCAGATCTGCTGCACCCAAGAAAAAAGAAACTAAAAACCCGTTTGACGTGTTCGGAATATTTCCTGAAGACGTTGCTGTTAACCATAAGCCTGCTGAGACTGATCCGCTTGATTCATCCATTATAAGCCGGGTACCGAACGGGTCAACAAAACGAGCTTGCACCCTCAACGGAGACTTTTTCTTGGAGCTGCGGGTGTACAACACTGCTGATATTCGCGGTGAGTTACGTCAGGAGCGTTGGAAAAAGGCTCTCGTTACTCTAAAGGCGCAAATCGATGATGAAACTGTTGAATGGGAGGCATTGCAAAAATTTATTAAAAAGATAAATGTACTTTTCAAGGACGCTAACGTCAAATTTTATTCTAACGATACTAAGTACTAATTTAGTAGGTACTTTTTTGATTTTAACAGATACTGCAGGTTGTCTCTTTTTATTACTTATTTGAATAAAATTTAAACTGCATCAAATTGTGTATCAAGTAATTTTTAATAAATGTTTTTAATAAATGTTAACGATTTATTATGAAACCATAATTTAAACGCTTTTAACGATATTACTTTAAGGGCGCAAATCGATGATAAAACTGTTGAATGGAGGGCATAGCAAAAATTTGTTAAAAAGATAAATGTACTTTTCAAGGACGCTAACGTCAAATTTATTGTAACGATACTAAGTAAGTACTAATTTAGTACTTTTTATTTTTGCTTTTAACGGATACTGCAGGTTGTCTCTTTTTATTATTTGATTAAAATTGAAACTATCAAATTGTGTATTTAACATATAAAACCAGGATTACAGCTTAAGCAAAGTCGCTACATAAAACATGCCCTTTTGCACTCAGTGTTCAATTACAGTAGAAAGCAGGAAGTGGGTAGGGCACCTTAGAAGTAATAAGCATAGAAAAAATTCGGGTGTAAATTTAAACGATGAGGTTGTTGAAATTTCGTCTGCTTTTAAAGGTCGCATAGCATCTTATAGAATAATGGCAACTGATGAGCTGAAGTCTTGTTTACCTGAATCATTTTTGATTACAGTAAAACCTAAAATGCAAAAAATTTTGGAAAATTCGCTTAAAAAACATGTGTCCCTCAAAGTAAATTTCGAATATTTTGGCGATTTTCTTTTGTTTAAAGATGACAAGCAGGAAATGAAATCTTTTGCAACGAAAAATTTTCCTATACATCAAAATTATCAATTCGAAGAGCTTTTAAACACAATAATTATTAGTATACAGAAAAAAATCGAAGAATTTCAGGAGCGCGATTCTGGTTGGACTTTCTTATCTAATTTGTATTTAGAAGTTAACATAAATAAGTATGAACCATTGAAAGCGTCATCTTACATAGACTTACCTAAGATAATAAAAAATAAAAAAGCTTGCATTAATATTCAAAATCATGATAATTATTGTTTTCTCTGGTGTGTTGTTGCTGCTCTTTACCCATGTCAAAACCATCGCGAGCGTCTATCATCTTATCCTCATTTTAAAGACGTATTAAAACTTGATAATATGTGTTTCCCTGTCACTTTAGCCGATATCATTACGTTTGAGCATCACAATATTGATATCAGTATTAACGTATATTCTTTAAAAAACAACCGAACTCTTGTAGGACCTCTATACAGATCGCAATATAAAAGGAAACATCGAATCAATTTACTTTTAATCGAACGCGGTAATAAGTCGCATTATGTTTTGATTACTAATTTACCGCGTCTTGCTCGCGGTCAGATTACCAAACATCATGCTAAGCTTTATTTCTGCGAAGACTGTCTGATATTTTTTCAAACTGAACACGGTTTCAATAGTCACGTTTGTAGTGGGGTTGCTACGGTACTTCCGGAGAAAGGCACCTATCTCGAATTTAAGCATTTTGAACGAAAACAAGACGTTCCATTTGTCGTGTATGCTGACTTTGAGACAATCCTTAAACCCTATCAGAACTGTGAACCTAACACTGACAGTAGTTTTACTACAAATAAACAAATACATTTACCAGCCGCTTTCGCGTACCATATAATTTGCTCTTATGATGAGCAACTTAATCGTTTTGTTCAATACCGAGGGCCAGATTGTGCTCAGAAATTCGTAGATTATTTATATAGACATATTAAAGACATCCATAACGTTTTAGAAAAAGAAATTCCCATGATATTTACTGTAGAAGATTCTTTAGCTCATGAACGTGCCAAAAATTGTCATATGTGTAAAGGTTTATTGTTTGCAGACAAAGTAAGAGATCACTGTCATCTAACGGGCCGTTATCGCGGTGCCGCGCACCAGTACTGCAATCTGCGCTTTCGCGTTCCTAAATTGGTCCCTGTTTTCTTTCATAACTTAGCAGGTTACGATTGTCATTTGTTTATACAGGAACTTAGTAAATGTTCAGGGCCTGTGAAAGTAATCCCAAAAAATAAAGAAAATTATATTTCGTTCACTAAGTTTTTGTGGATTTCAGATCAAAAGTATGCACAAATTCGATTTGTAGACTCTTTTAAATTTTTAGGAACAAGCTTGGAAAAATTAGCGAATGGTTTACATAAAGATGATTTTATTCACTTGAACAAGTTTTATCCTGAAACTAAAAAAAATAAATTATTAACTCGCAAAGGTATTTATCCTTACGATTATATGTCGAGCTGGGATAAGTTTACAGAGACCGAGCTTCCATCACAGAACTTGTTTTTTAATTCTCTTTCCAACGAACAAATAAGCGATTCAGATTACGCACATGCGCAATCTGTATGGTCCGAATTTAAAATCAAAGATATGGGAGAATATACTGATCTTTACCTAAAAACTGATGTGTTGCTTTTATCAGATATTTTTGAGAACTTTCGGTTCATTTGCAAGTTAAATTATCATTTAGATCCGGCATTCTATTTAACTGCTCCAAGCTTATCGTTTGATGCTATGTTATTAAAAACCGGAGTTAAGCTTGAATTGATATCCGAATTAGAAATAATTCGACTCATACAAAAAGGAATAAGAGGTGGTATTTGCATGTGTTCGACCAGATATGCTCAGGCTAATAATAAGTACATGGAAACTTATGACATGAATAAACCAGACTCGTTTTTAGTATATATCGATTGCAATAACTTATATGGTTACAGTATGTGTCAATCGTTGCCCATGTCTAATTTTAGTTTTCTAGATCATCATGAAATTGCCCAACTAGATATTTTGTCTGTCGAAGATGATGCTCCATTTGGATTTATTCTGGAAGTTGACTTGCTATATCCGGAAAATTTACACCATAACCATAACGACTATCCATTTTGCGCACAAAAATTTATTCCTCCAGGAGGAAAAACGACCAAATTGATCCCAAATTTATATAACAAATACGAATACGTCATTCATTACGTCCATCTGAAAACATGTTTACGCAACGGCTTAACTCTTGATAAAATCCATCGCGTTATAAGGTTTCGTCAAAGTCCATTCTTAAAACAGTATATTCATTTAAATACAGAACTGAGAAAAAAAGCTACTACTCCTTTCCAACAAGACCTTTTTAAATTAATGAATAACTCAGTTTTTGGGAAAACTCTTGAAGACAGTGAGCGGCGAGTTGACGTCAAATTAGTAAATAAGTGGCACGACCGTCAAAACAAAACAAAAAAGTTTACTTGTGCTAACAAATTAATTGCCAAACCGAATTTCCATAGTGCAACAGTGTTGTCTGAAAATTTGGTTGTCGTACAAATGAAGCCTGAAAAAGTAATTTTAGATAAACCAATCTACGTAGGATTCTCTGTATTAGAACTTTCTAAAAGTCATATGTACCAATTTCACTACACGGTAATAAAAAAACACTACCAAGATCAAGTTACTCTGTGCTACACTGATACCGACAGTTTTATTTACAAAATCGAAACTGCAGACTTTTACAGCGATTTAAAAAATATTTTTTTAAACTTTTTTGACACAAGCAATTATAACCCTGTAAATGATTTGCAAATACCTTTACGTAACAAGAAGATTCCTGGGTTATTCAAAGATGAGTTAGGAGGAGAACTTATTACCGAGTTTATAGGGTTACGTTCTAAACTATACTGTATCAAAAGTGATAAATCTCTTATCAAAAAGGCTAAAGGAATAAAAAAACCAGCAGTTCAAGAGTTAACATTAAATGATTATCGGGATGTGTTATTCAATGATAAAATAGTTCGGAAAAAACACATATTATTTAAATCGATTAGGCACGAGATCTTCACTCAATCTGTCAATAAAGTTGCTTTATCTAACAAAGACGATAAACGACATATATTATCAGACAAAATTTCAACCAAATCTTGGGGACATGAGTCTATTTTCTAGTACAGTAGTTATCTAAGCGACCTTTCCTCGAGCTGTAATTTTATTTCGTAGGCACCCAATGGGTAATAAAAAATTAGAATGTGTTTAATAAAATAAAATACGTTGAGTACTTACGTTATTGTAAAATTATAATTATGTATGTTGTAGGGTCAGCGTCAAAAGCCGCTCATCACTTTTGTACCTTTTCGCTCTACGACCAGATGAGCGACTTTTGACGCTGACTATACCAAATAAGTAGATTATCATTAAGTACTTTATTTTTTATAATTACACATTGATTTGTAAATTGTATGGTTTGTTCTTTTTTTTTAATAAATAAATATGAAGTGTTATTAACATTTGTTTTCTTTTTTTCTTTCACCCACCTAAGTATATATAGACTGCGAGGATACCGACTGAAAACACATTTTACTTGAGTTGAAATTGAGTTTTCTCGCTTCGGAGGTTTCCTGACGATGTTTTCCGTCATCAAAAAGCTCAGGGCTCAGACTTAATTTTAAATGTAATATTTTGATAATGGTAAGTAAAATCATG
The DNA here is from genome assembly GCA_963691665.1 of Clepsis dumicolana. NCBI lineage: Eukaryota > Metazoa > Arthropoda > Insecta > Lepidoptera > Tortricidae > Clepsis > Clepsis dumicolana. The sequence goes on from OY829513.1 coordinate 12,551,708, forward strand.
TTCTGTTGAACAGGCAAATAATACCTATCCTCGTTTATTGCATTGGGTATCAATTAAAACATGTCCTTACGTGTCTTAAGCAGCGCGGCGGCATGCAGCCCGTGCTAAGGTAATTTGCTGACACGTGAAATATACCTATTCACATTTATTGCATTTGGTACCAATTATAACAAGTCCTTACGTGTCGTTGTAATTTGATCGGCATTAAGCAGCGCGGCGGTATGCACCGCATGCTCCGAAGCGCGTGTTAATTTAATTTGCTGACGCATGAAATTACTGTAATTATAAATAGCGGCTGTTATAGTAAGTTATCATTCTGCACTCTACATTCATAACTGAGTAAAGTCGTTCCAAAGTTTTGAAAATTAAGACGAGCTGATCCATTCCCGATTCGGTAAGTAAAATTGGCATTATTTAATATTTATTCGTATTATTTTGTTGCTATTATTGTTTTGTAAGCGTATGAAAATGCTCATATGTGTTGCCAGATGCGTTTATTTATTTGATTTCTTTTGTTTCAGAATATGGAAGGAACGCAAGACACTCAAATCATGTTTTCGCAATATGCACAGGGTCCATTAGGATTCCGAGAAGATGAAGAAGAAGAAGAAGTCAGTGAATTTGTAAAAAAAATTGCAAGTGCCAAAACGAAAACCAAGTCTAGTAAACCAAAACTAAGGCTAAACAAAGTGGTAAAGAGAAGTGTACGAGGTCACCCGCCGTCGTTCGTTATAAACAATGAAGCAACTAAGGGGAACAGACTTGTCAAAATCCAAATAATTAACATAAGTGACTCCGCGCCGGATCAAAACGACGAAACCGGTGAAAACGTTATGCTCAGTGCGCAGTATGTGGCAAGTGACGGATACGATGAGATAATAGACAGTACAGAAAGTGTAATAAATAAGATATCCAAGAAGTTGTGCGGATATAGTGTTAGTTATTAATGTTTTTACTGTTTTTGTATATAATTTTGAAAATAAATATGGTCAACAATTTTCTTGTTTTATTCCTTTGATTAAGCGATACGTCAACAGGAAAGATTTTTTTTGTAAGTATGTCAATAAAGCAATAATTCAAACGAAAATAAAATTATCATGATTAAATGCACAAGAAAAATCTTTTCAGTAAATATCGCTTAAATAGATTAACACTATTATTAGCCACAGGTATGAATCGTTATCATTTATTTCATATTTTTAAACAAACAAATTCAATTATTTAAAAATGGGTTAATATAAAAAGTCTTCGTTCAAAATAAATGATAACTAATTTTGACTGGGTTAAAAAATAAAAAAATGATTAAACGTAAATATTTATTTTTGAAAATTAGGTATAATTTATTACAATGTTAAATATGCATAATATCGAAATAATATTTTTTAAGACATATAACGTTTTTTAAGGCACAAGCTTTTTTATGATGTAGACAATTATAAGAGCTGTTGTCGATACAATACTTTTTATACATTAATTGAAAATTAGAACAACCTTTCTCTCCCAAGTCTATTACAGTACAATCAGCACATAAATCATTAATCCACTTAATTTTTTCAAAACCTTTTACATATATTTTTTTGCCTTCCAAGAAATTATGAATCATTCTCTTAAATTCTCTGTGGTTGATATACCCCTCACGCCACATAATGCCAAGGTTTCTCTCTATCCATTTCACATGCCTTTTTTCGTTTTCTGATAACGTAGAAAATGAATATGGAGGTTTTATTAAATACGCCTGCGTGTGTTCATAGGTACTGTATGCAAATTCTTTAATAATAAATTCATTTTTAGATGATTTAAACCCCTGAACATCTACGAATAGATGGTCTAGTTTCATGATATCTTCTTTGTTATATTGGTCAACGGCTTATATTCTATAATACTATCATTCAAAATAAGACAATAAGCCGCGGTATTGTCAGGGATATCTGTGTCACACTCTAATTCAATCCGCACATCGACTGAACCCGTTTTTAAGGTTTCATTTTGACGAGAACAGTCGATAACAAACAGAGGTGCTTTATTTATAAAGTCTTGTGGATTCAACAACGGTGCTTGGCTGCGGTTATAATAAGACTGTTGGAATTTAGCGTACTGTTCATATAATATAGCAAATTTTTGAGCCGAGAAACTGACATTCAAGTTTTCATAAGGAAAATAATTTGAATTTAAAAAAACTTTAACGTCACGCAAATTACAATGATCAAAACGCGATATATCTTTATCAGCAACATTTTTCCTGTTTGTTTTTAATCCAATTATAACATATCGAGGTTTTTCAACTTGAGACGAAGTTTTGACGGCCCAAGAATGTTTTGATGTTTTAGGTAAAAGCGGGTATTCGTACAGATCCCAGTTCCTAAATGCTACCTGAATAGCTCGATCTCTTTCCAAATATTTAAGCAAACTTAATCTTTCACGATCAGAAACCTTAATGTGCGGCATGCGCCATACTATTTTAGATATAGTTATGTTACCTATATACTCATTTGTGTTCAGTTTTACGCTATTTAAATTAGTATTGGATCGTAAAAGAATAAGTTCATGCTTACAGTTAATAATAATTTTGTTATAATCCTCTGCGAAGCCAAGAATCTTATTTAAAGGAATTGACACAGAAAATGATCCATGCGTAATTTTTGTGCCATCAACATCCCAGCCCCATAACTTTGACATCGATGATTCAAGTTCATTCATCGACACAAGAGATTTTATTGTTGTTGTGACCCCAGCGTTTTTAATTTTATCTATTTCAATCCCATTCAGCTCATATCGAATATCTTGAAATAAATGAAGTATAGGGTTATTTGTAAAATGAACACTGGACACCTTCGCTTTTGTTTCTCTGTTGAATACTTCTATAGTACCCTCTATGTATAAAGTACTCGCTGATGGTAATACGTATAGATCTTGCTGGTTGATAGGTATACGGATTTCATCATTTAAATTGAAACTTGTTACGTACGGTTTATACGAATGATATTCGAAACTTTCAATCGTGCTATCAAAGCTAAAGGAGTCTGATAAGTTTAGTATACTCATTTTAATAATCCTATGTTTTTTAAAAACTGTTTGTTTTCCTTCGTTAGTTGTCCTTTAGGTCTTCTTTTCTTGATAGCACAATGAGCACTAACGGCTTTGCTGTTTGAGACCGTACATTTATTAAAGTCTATCATTTTTTTCTGAGATGTAAATATATCTGAATCTCTTCGCCACGTAAATTCACTAAATTATCGTTTATATCCAGTATTCTTATTATAAGAGCGTTTAAGCTGTTTTGAGTAACAGGAAAATATATAACATTTTTAGGTGTTTCTATAATCCGGTAACCAGGCGGTACATTTGGCACAAATTCATGAATTATATGACTAGGTTTTCCGTTTATAAATGACCCGCTCACGATGTCACATTCAACTCGTACTATAGTTGTAGACAGAATGGACACGGGAAAAGGGGACTCAGTTAATATATTCGCCTGAACTGTTTCTTCTCCAAAACCAAGTAACTTACCAATCGAATTTGGTTTTTTAAAATAGACGTTTTTGGAACACAATATAGATGTTTTTAGCGTATTATTATTGCATGTCAGTGTAAAGGTGCAACCTTGGAGATGTCTTTTAAGATAATCATCAAGATCTTGAAGTTCATATGACCCTTCAGGAATTTCTACTACTTCGTTATCACCATAATAAAACTTATTATTTCGGTTGTCAATATTAGGTATCGAGTTAAATGTCGACAAGTATAGCAACCCGCATTCATATTCACCATCTAGTTGAAGAGCTGGCGAGTGATTCGTAATCAGGGTAGAGGAGGATCCCGTTATGGACAAAGTGAAAGACATCGTGAGAATGAGAAGCTATTTATTGTTCAGAGATATTTAAACGGTTATTCCAATATTTTTTTAAATATTTTAAACATAAATGTCCGCAATTAACAGTATCGAATTTTTGATAAATATTATAATTGTATGAAATATTATAATTTTTCAAATATTTTATTAATTCTAGCGGCGGTTGAAGATCACCATAACTATTAAAATATTCACAATGATTATTATCTTTGACATAGGCTACCCAGTGAGTCCCTTGGTTTTTAGAACTATCTAAATTTACGATTGCACATTCTACTCTTTTTGGACGGTTTGGCAATTTGTCTCTCATGTAAACACCACGAAAATAAGGAATATCTGTTGAATGTTTTAAAATATCAACATTTGTAAGAGCACGTCTGGGTAGCCTTTTATTTAGTTTTTTAATCGTTTTAAACACAAACCCTTTCCATTTCTATACTGTTTAATGTACAACCCTTTACCTAATGCAATAGATTCCATTATTTTATTATGACGTTCTGATTCGGATAAGCTCTTTTTTGCAGCTTTGTAGTCACCAACAGCTTTAGCGATCCCAGCAGCTCCTCCTGCCAATGACCCTAACGCAGAAAGTCCCGCGAAAATAGGTATTAGTGGCAATATACCTCCAGTTTTAGGAATCGGTATTAATCGAGGAACTCTCATTTTACTCGTATTGTTATTAAGAAATACTTTACTCGCTGCAGCAAAAGCTCGACTGACTGCAGTGCCTTCTTTTTTAGATTTGTTTTTTTTCAATTCGGTACGTATCTTAGAAACAAAATGCTTAAATGATTTTATCCCTGCACCAGCTTTCATTTTAGATTTCATCACTTTGCTAACTATCCAAGACGCAAGTTTTTCTCCTTTTCCAACACCTTTTGACTTCAATCTTTGTTTAGCCATTTTATAGAGTTCAAAATCTGCACGATGTCGGTCTGTTAGGTCAGAATATTTATCGTATGCTATATCGTGTTGCATACACGCGTTGTCCAATTCATTAACTCCTTTATCACCTCTTTGCAATCGCTTATGCAATTTTGTGCCTGGTCCGCAATAATTGTAGCCAGGTAAGTGCAGTTCAAACGGTAAGTGATTAATAATACTGTTTAGAAGTCCTCTTCCTTTCATATCCCAAAAGTTAATGACTTAGCGCGAGAAAGTTTTTAAATATATTTATACAATGGCATTTCTGTCGATCCAGCTGTTTTCGCTATCGTTAAGTCCTAACCACTTAACATACAATTTTTTCCCTCTTTTTTTGATTACCTTTTCGATGAGGTAAACGTCTGGATACTTAGTTTTTTGCAGTTCTTGTTCATAAAATGTACCGAGTATTGAGTTTTTTCGTTGGTCTTCAATATGGTAAGTAACAGGACGAGTGTGATTCACCTTTTTAATAGTAAATAGCTCAGTTGACCAATTAGGCGTATAACCTTTATGAAAGACGCTTTTGTACTTGCTTATACGCACATGATCTCCTACATTAAAAATATTTAATTTAAAACGCCGATTGGATTGTGATTTATCTATGTTTTTCTTTACTTCGGCTTCATTATTAAAATTCACCTCATTTGGGCTAAATTTTGTTGTGCTATGCACAGTTTGATTATAAGATTGAACTATCTCATCGAAAGGTTTTCCAAGCCATTTGTAGTTCCCGATGAAACTGAAATATTTGTAAAGTTTGTTCTTGAGCGTTTTTATTACCCTTTCAACAATAGACGCCTTTTTAACTGAATACGTGGAATAATGATTTATTTTTAAGGATTTCACATAACAATCGAATTGATCATTGTAAAATTCTTTTCCAAAGTCTGTCTGTAAGTTTCTAGGTATTCGTTTGGTCGACTTGATAATTAGTTCAAATGCATTTTTTACTTCTGTTTTAGTTTTAGATTTCGTAGGAATACACCACGTGTACTTTGAAAATGTATCAATAACAACTAAAATGTATTTATATCCCTTATTTACAGTATGTAAATTCTGTAAGTCAATTAAATCTGCTTGCCACAAATCATCAATTCCTTTTAATATAACTGCGCGACGCTTGAAATTTTTTCGGGCCGATCTATGGATTTCATTCACGACTTGTTCTTTTGTCATCTTTGAAATTACTTAAAATATTGTCTATGTCCCTTTTTGTATAAAAGTTTATTTTCAACTGATTTGCAAGCTGATGAATTTGAGAATTTATAGTTTTAAATAAAGAATCTAGATGCTTCTTCTCGTAAGTGTCCTGGACGAGCTGATCGACATATTGCTTATTAGCTGCATCATTGGGTGTCAAAGGATCCGCTACCCCCTTTAATCGCGATGATTGTAGATCGAAATCGCCATCATCAGAACGCAGCAAAGTTTTATTGTTAAGTTCAAAAACTTCACATACACGCAAACGTTTATGAACATGATGACCGAATTTGTCTATGTTCATTTTCACTTCTTATTTTTATGCACTTATGTATCATCAAATTTCCGGCTTCGACTGATGGTAAAAGTAAAATACCAGTTTTATATATCATTGATTAACCAAGCCCGCTTCACGAAGTTCTTCTACAATTGATATTATTTCATTGTCTAATCCTGTGTTACCGGCATCACGGGAAGCAATGAGTAATTTCAATCTTTCAACTAATTCGTTTGGATTATCCCAATAGACATATGAAACATCTCTTTTAACTTTTTTCATTGTTGGTAGTCCTTTGCCGTAAGTACATAAATCTTCGCTTATTGAACGTTGTTTCGATAATTTGAAAAGCGGTTTTATAATGTATAAATATTTCTGACCTTTGTTACTTTTTATTGGTTTATTGGGATCAAAATCTCGTCTATGGACATTCGTTTCTAGTAGCAACATTTTATAATAACGTTTATCGTCTTCAGTTATGATACCTAAATCAGGCAACTTCTTAAATAACAAATCATATAAACCTGGTGTTAAATTGTAAGTACGTCCATTTACTTTGAGTTTTTCGCCACTAACGGAAACTAAACAAGATCCTAACATAAGCTTATCGCGTTCTGTTCGTATGCCAAAAGGAATGTCCAAGTCGGTGTTGTATTGTTTTTGCCATGCAGGGTCTTCGCGAGGAGATGCATATGAACCGGTAGTCTTAAATGAAGTATCATTTGTTGATTCCAAGACATCATTGTTGTCACTTTCACATAACATGTCATCATCACCATCTTGTCTGTTTTCGTCTCTATTTGATACCTCATCATCATTATTTGAAGTCGTTTCGGAAAAATTTCGTACGATTGTTTGATTATTAATACTACTTCTCTTCCCTTCATTAGGACTAAATTTTAATGTTTTTGGCGCCTTTTGCCACTTAAATATGTCTTCATCAAAATCGGTTTCATTAGTGTTATAGTATTTATTGTCGTTACTTTTAACCATTTCATTAAGCGGGTCTGTTATTGGTTTAAAGACTGATTCCAAAATCATATTGTTGTTATTTTTCATATCACGAAGTAGTTTAACCTTCTTTTTGACAGCATCGGCAGACTGAAGTACTTTTTCTTTTAAAGTTTTCTCGGTGTTTATTTTATGATTCATGTCTGATCTCGATGGATTCCCATGATGCAATAAAAGTTTCTTGAAAATGAAACTGGTTAAGTAACACGGTTAATCCAAAACGATAAATGTATCAAATCCCATTCTATAACATCCTGAATTTCTAGCACAGTCCTTGTTTACAACCAAGTAGCTAAAAGGTACGCTCCATATTTTTGCACACATTTCCCGAAACTGTGACCAAGACATATCAGTTCCAACGTGCTCGTCATAAACATGACGTAAATTAACTTCATCTTGTTTAAAAAGGATGATTAAGTTAGCATTGTCCCTTATTAATTGTTTAGGTATTTTACTGTAAGTTTGATTTAAGTAGAAGCTGTCAATATTTTTATGCCTTCCCATTGCAAAGTAATCCCTTATATTATTTTGATTTTCGCATGCAACATCATCAAATATGATAATTGAATTGTTCTCAGCTTCATGCGGGCTTAGTATTTCATCATTTTCGCGATATTTTTGAAATTTAACTGATGGAACCAACATCAATATTTTTTCTAAAAACTGGTACATCGGTTGGAAAAGTGTTTTTGAATATACGTAAATATTTTGAAAGCGTAGTCCTTGTTCATGTAGTAGAAGAGAGACAATTAAATTAGTTTTACCGCAATTAGAAGGACCGCAAATTATACAGCGAATTGTGTCGGGTAAAAGTTCACCGTGACGAAAACTACGATTGTTGCGATCTGAACAAACAACCTCCAACTGCAAGCTCTGAGCTTGTTTTACAAACTTCATATCTGTTCAAGATCAATTCAACCAATGCGCGCGTGTTGCAAGCATGGAATGCTTATTCAAAATGAGCAGAAGAGCAGATGGTTAACGTTAAACCTCGAGTGTGAGCAAATTCTGTTAGGTTGGGTTCCGTTGGGTTTGAGTTGCTGTTGGGCTGATGTATTCGTTGCGTTGATCGAGAGGTGAAACAGAATGCCCAATGCGATTTCAGGTGTAGGTTGAGCGTTATGTTGAACGCAAATGCTGATAGGTTACTGTTAGGTTGGTTACCGTTGGGTTTGGGTTGATTGTAGGTTGTGTGCAATTCATTGTATTATTGGGCTTCTGGATCACCACGAATGAGTGAGGGCGAAATTTTTCGCCCGATCGAATGAATGGTGGTCCAGAATGCCCAATAATATACTACTAAAGTACTCTAGAGCCAATTAACTCAACTTTTTTTCTAACGAATGCCGACTCTACTTTAATTAGCCGTTTTAAAAGTTGGAAATTTCGGAGAGGGAAAACGGATACGAGTCGAGGGAATTAAGATTATTGTCTGTTAGTTGCGCATATCACAAATACTTTAATGTGCGAATATTTGTCGATTTCTATTCCTAGCAACTGTGCCATTAGAAAAGTTGAAAAACCCCCGACGTAGTCATTTCAAAGTTCAATATTTCAAAAACGGGTCAACCGATTTTCAAATAAACTTAGCTAACAACCATCTCGATTAAACTAGCTTTCAATTAAAAAAAAACCGCATCGAAATCGGTCCAACCGTTTGGGAGCTATGATGTCACAGACAGATACAAACACACAGATACGCAGAGGGTCGAGCACGACTTTTCGAAACCTGCGTCACGTAAAATCGAATAGTAAACGTTGTAGAGTTTGTATGACGTTTGGAACAGCGCCCGCCCGTGAGCGTATTCGGAACTAAAATTCGATCTCGATACGATAACCGTAACGTTACGCAGCATTTGTAAAGTCGTGCTCGACCCTCAGGTCAAACTTATAACACCCATCTTTGTCGTCGGGGCTTAACAAATATGAAGTCGGTGCTTCATTCAAAGAATATTCCGCTCGCACCGCACCGACTTCTATTTCTATTTCTGCTAGGCCATAAAACTCATAGCTTTAGAGGATTATTTTATGTTTTTTTGAAGGCGGTTTTACTTTTTTTAGGGTTCCGTACCCAAAGGGTAAAAAACGGTACCCTATTACTAAGACTCCGCTGTCCGTCCTTCTGTCTGTCTGTCTGTTTATCCGTCTGTCACCAGGCTGTATGTCATGAACCTTGACACTTTAAATTTTCACGGACGATGTATTTCTGTTGCCGCTATAACAACAAATACTAAAAACAGAATAAAAAAAAATTAAGTGGGGCTCCCATACAAGACTTTTTTTGGCGTTTTTATAGATAATGGTACGGAACCCTTAGTGCGCGAGTCTGACACGCTCTTGCCCGGTTTTCTAATGTCTCATCTCAAAGGAGTTTCATATTAAAGATTGGTGAGATTTAAGTCTACTGCTGGCTGTCAAGTTCCTGTTTACGTGCAAATTAAGCAAGCGTGTAACGTTCCTTAGAGTTCTGCTCGCTGGTAATTAATTTACTATTAATGCGACGAGCTCGCGTAATGGGGTTGTGTCGCTGTTCACACGCTGTAGGTACAGCAAACAAACTGCTAAATTGGAGATACAATGTGAAATGATTATTTTTCGAGTGGTAATTAATTAAAAGGAAAGAAATAAAATACTGAAAGTTACAAAATTACAGACCACTTTATTTTGGAGCAGCCCGAATAGATTGTCACACACATACAATTACACATACACACACTAGAAGTAAGAATGAAAGAGGTGGGTAGATCTACCCCCTCAGTTACACAAATGAAGAAACAGTGGAAAGTACTTAACATAATTTAGGGTTCGGTTGTCGGTGCGTTTGGCTGATCACGATTATTAATGTTACGGTAAATTTGGAAATAGAATTCAGGGGCTTATCTTGAGCCGCTCGGGCAAACTGGACACCGGGTGCTCGAGGAAGCTGGGCGAGCTGCTGCTGGTAAGCAGGCCCGCGGAAACTGGCCCTTAGTTTGGCCCGTACAGGGTACCTCTTTTTAGAGGCGGAATCCTGGCGTGGGCGATTCGTAGGCGCTCAGACGATCAGCGACCAACGCCACGCAATCAATTTACACGCAGGAGTCTGTGGCGTAACTTGCACGTAACTCGGCAGGAACTAAGGAATTGGACTTTGGATTTTGAGAGTCAGCGGCTCGAAAAGGGGAAACTTCTTTTCTCGACGCAACGGTGGAGACGGTAGGTAGATTTAAAAAGATCACTGCTTCTATCGCGTAGGAAGACTTGTTTATTACGAAAGAATTGGCGTAGAAATGGCCGATCTCACGGGAATCACCAAGATTTATTTGCCCGATCGAAAGCGAGATCGAGAGGCCACAACGAGGATCTTTACCCAACTTACGGGTAAAGTGTACCTTGACAGGGGTAATTCCGACAAGGGAAATTTGGAAGAAAGTACGAAGTTGAAACTATTCTAGTGTTCAGGAAACCTGGGACGGTAAAAGAATGACAAGGGAAACTGTGGGATAATTAGAACATTATTTTAGAAGATAATATTTAACAAAATGATTGTCACGTGACTAAATTTAGGGAGGACGAATATGTAGCTGGCAGCACCTCGATGTTGCCAGACGCAATAATATAAAAATGCAGCGAATGTTACCTGCTATAAAAAAACCAGAGACGAAGCCTAAACAATAACAATTTTCACTCCTTACCAAAGCAGATGCACAAACAAGTTGGCCAACATAGCGGGGAGCGGCGGTGGCGTCTTTGACAGCTAAAATGGTATCTGGCATCCCAAACACACGTCACTGTCATTTGTTTATTGTTTTGCTTTAGTAGGTTAGTTTTCGTATTAAATTTTACAAAATATCAAAGTTTAATGTAGAAAGAATGTCCCTTCTTAGCTCGCTATTCTAATTATTCCCTTAGACTGAACGGGAATATCTAGTAAGGTGTAAGTGGCAATGATTGAAGTGAAATATGTTGTAGAAAAGCTGAGGGAATGTGAATGTTTGTAAGTATTGAATAATATACAATACAAATGACGTGGCGTTTACATGTAAATTCTTCATCTTTAGTTGTTTCAAGGATATATTCCGATATAAATTTGTAACGATCACGTTAAATGACTTTGTAATAGAAGGGCGGGGTTGTTGGCAAAGTAAACACACAAAACCTAAGTACAATCGTTTATACACAAACAGTTATACTAGAAATAACACAAAACACACGAAGACACTAAAAATACGAAAAACACGGAATTGGCGCGAAAAGCAAATGCGGTTGCTCCGGGCTACTAGTAAGCTCGCGCGTGCGCAGCTCGTTCGAGCCTGCGCACGCCCCGCACTCCGCGCCATTCCCCTCGCTCCTCTTACCCCTCCAGTGCCCTAAGCACGACTTGTCGAATCCTGCGTTACGTTACGGTTATCGTATCGAGATCGAAAAATCTCATACTAAATTTTAGTTCCAAATACGCTCACGGGCGGGCGCTGTTCCAAACGTCATACAAACTCGTTATAGTTTACCATTCGATTTTACGTGACGCAGGATTCGACAAGTCGTGCTTAGGGCACTGCAGTATAGGCGAGCGCGTGGAACGGCACAAGTAATACGAAATAGGTACCTAATACAAATTAACAAAAGACGTACCTACGCTGGACAGTCGTGCTACTTAACATTACCACCCCCCAGTTGGAGGCTTCAATCGATAAATGTACCGTCTGTAGGTAACACGGCTATTCGAGCAACAGGACGACGCAGCGTCCCAGTGGCCGTTCTTAAATCTACCACACGCACAAGACCATCGTTACTCGGGAACACTTTGGTTATTATGCCACGGGGCCACATATCACGCGGTTGTTTGCCATCATACACCACCACTACATCACCCACTTTCACATAAAGTCCGTTGCCGTCGCTCAGGATTAGCCGTGATAGCCTGGTGGTTTGACCTATGGCCTCTCAAGCAGTGTCGTGGGTTCAAATCCCGGCTCGCACCTCTGAGTGTTTCGAAATTTATGTGCGGAATTACATTTGTAATTTATCATGAGCTTTTCGGTGAAGGAATACATCGTGAGGAAACCTGCACACACCTGCGAAGCAATTCAATGATGTGTGTGAAGTTCCCAATCCGCACTGGGCCCGCGTGGGAACTATCGCCCAAGTCCTCTCATTCTGAGAGGAGGCCTGTGCCCACCAGTGGGACGTAAAAAAAAGGCTGGTGATGATTTATTTATATATTTCGAAACTTAGCTAAGAACCATCTCGTTTAAAAGAATCGGTCTATCTTAGTGAAATAAAACGGATCACTCACGTATACCCGACTTATACATATACGCTAAACTAGATTTATATACGCGAGTGATCCGTTATAATTCACTATGATTGAGTCTCACGGTAGTTTCATGTTAAAAATCGGTTCATCTGTTTAGGAGTTAGAAAACCATAGACGATACACAGATATACACGTCAAACTAATAACAACACTCTTTTTGGATCGGAGGGTCGAGCACGACTTTACGAATGCTGCGTAACGTTACGGTTATAGTATCGAGATCGAGAAACCTCATACTAAATTTTAGTTCCAAATACGCTCACGGGTGGGCGCTGTTCCAAACGTCATACAAACTCGACAACGTTTACTATTCAATTTTACGTGACGCAGGATTCGAAAAGTCGTGCTCGACCTTAACATGAACGACGAAAGAGCGACGAAGCTCGTTGCGGATATCAAATTTGTTTTGCTGGCGAATCTGTTTCGGATACAAATCAGTTTGCTGAGGAAATTCTGGAGGTATCATATTCACCTGACGAAACGTGTGCCACGGATCCTGCCCCCTATCCCACAAAAGTTACAAGTCCTACAATTTGACATATTTGTCACATTTTAGTATGAAAAACTTTACAGATTTGTTAAATTGCAGCACTTGTATTTTTTGTGGTACAGGGCGGGATTAGTGGATCCTTTCTTGTGTTGAAATTACTATTATGTATTCTGTGCTTGAAATAAAACTTTTTAACATTATTACAAGCTCTGGGAGCGACTTAGCGGCAGCGAAACGCACACTGCGCGCCAAGCCGAGCACGAATTTACGAATCCTGCGTAACGTTACGTTATCGTATCGAAATCGAGAAACCTCATACCAAGTTTTAGTTCCAAATACGCTCACGGGCGGGCGCTGTTCCAAACGTCGTACAAATTTCTCGATAACGATAACTACTCGATTACGTTACGCAGGTTAGACATAACGATAACTACTCGATTACGTTACGCAGGTTAGACATAACGATAACTACTCGATTACGTTACGCAGGTTAGACATAACGATAACTACTCGATTACGTTACGCAGGTTAGACATAACGATAACTACTCGATTACGTTACGCAGGTTAGACATAACGATAACTACTCGATTACGTTACGCAGGTTAGACATAACGATAACTACTCGATTACGTTACGCAGGTTAGACATAACGATAACTACTCGATTACGTTACGCAGGTTAGACATAACGATAACTACTCGATTACGTTACGCAGGTTAGACATAACGATAACTACTCGATTACGTTACGCAGGTTAGACATAACGATAACTACTCGATTACGTTACGCAGGTTAGACATAACGATAACTACTCGATTACGTTACGCAGGTTAGACATAACGATAACTACTCGATTACGTTACGCAGGTTAGACATAACGAAAACGGGATATTGACCGCGATTACCTTTCGCCAGTTTGCCCGTGACCATGATGCATGCAACTGCATCGAAATATCGGGAGCTCATCAAACCTGTAAGGTAATCGCGGTCAATATCCCGTTTTCGTTATGTCTAATGCAATTAACCGCGAATCATTTAAAACTGTTATTGTTAGGCAGGTTTCGGATGTTCGTACTTGGGCCTCTGCTCGTCGTGCGCTCCAACTACAAATTAGGCCGAAACATGTCAGGCTAAACTAGACTGGACGCGATTGGGTCTCTAGGTAGTTTCATGTCAAAAGCGACCTCAAAAAAACTAGCATTCCCTTTTTCTAAATCGGTAAGTTATTCCAATTACGCTAATTATAAAGCTTTAATGGGCGCCGTAGCGAAGGATTCGGGCTGGCTCACAGCATGCTAGGGCCCTTGGTCTAGAAATGTCTGTCTCTATACTCGTAACTGTCTGGTTTTTGCGTAATTAAAAGGAATAAGTAAATTGTATGTGCGTACGTATGTATATCTCTTTATTGTACATAAAACATGAAGTAACAGATAACAGAACAAAAGCAAATGTACAAAGGCGAGCTTAGTGGTTAGAGACCCTGACTATGAAGCTTGAGGTCCCGGGTTCGATTCCCGGTCGGGGCAGATGCTTGTATGGTGCATACGAATGTTTGTTCTCGGGTATTGGATGTTTGATATGTATTTATCTATATAAGTATGTTTATCCGTTGTCTAGTACCCATTGTACAGGCTTTGCCTAGTTTGGGACTAGTTCAATTGGTGTCAATTGTCCCATGATATTTATTAATTTATTATCTCCTCAAGGGATCTCTACCAGAATTGTCAAATTTTAAAATAAAACGTAAATATACAGAAAGACCAGAAAAATAACTTCTCGAATTGGGATTCGCACCCAAGACCTCGTAAGAGCCCACTGCCGCCCATGAGAACCAGCAAACCCAGGAGTCACTAGTCCGTTGCCGGCCTTAAAGGAGGAAAAGGGGGGGGGGGGGGGGGATTGGGCCTCCGGCACTCTCACTGCCCAACAGCGGGCCTGTGGCTTCACGCCACGCCGATTTTCTGTGAGAGGTTGGTGCTTCCCGGGACGAGCCGGCCCATTCGTACGGCAGCAAATAGCTACAGTATGGCTCTACTACAGAACTTGTTTCCAAAATAAGGTTTTCTTTTTCTCTCTTAATTTTTTAATGACACGTATTGTAAGAGTTAATGTAACTTGTTTTTAGAAAAAAAATTACTTTGTGCCAAGTTTCTTGCGGCGCATTTCTCTTGGCAATCATGGCCTTTCCGAAAGCGCTGGTAGACTCAAAAAAATGACGTGTACAAGAGCATTCAACTGCTTATTTGCTGAATAAAATTACGAATTTTGAATTTGTTTTTTTTTTAATTTTGAACGAACACTGACTCTAATAACTCTAACCTAATAAACGTAATGAATAGTGTAATGCCGGATTAGGTTTAGTTTAGGTGAGGTTTGATATACATATATTAATATCTGTATTTTAATGGTTGCCTTGTATATTTACGATCTACAACATATTTCTAATATACGTATATATATATATGTATATTACATCACATTGTAGCGCATGCGCGAGAGCAAGAGTCATTCATTAATACATTCTAACACGACATAAAACGATGTATCATTAAAAATAACAAGCAATAAAAATGCCGACAGCATGTCAGCAGATGTCATGACAATCTTGTACAGATAATAAATAAAGTAGACTCCACGAATGTGAAGCAAAATGGACTCTATTATCTAAGAAATAGGTACGTTTAAAATATTGCGTTCTGATTATCAGATCCTTCACCATAGACATAGTGTCGAGATAGACTCAGTAAGCGCATCACATCAGTATGGAAAATGTGTAACCTTATTAATTTCACCAGAGATGTGGTAAGCTGAGTAACTAAGGATACGAAGGAAAAAGAATACAATGCAATACAATATTCCCTTATTGAATACCACACAACAAAAACAAAAAAACTGAAATAAGGTACACAGAAAATCATATGGTAGACCTAACCTAGGCTATACCAATATCTGTCAATTAGGATAATATATTTATGTACCTCAGCCTGCCGTTTCCTATTTTCAGCTATGAAAATACATGATTCTAATTAATCTAACGCATCAGTGATACGTATGAAACTGTGGAGGGCGAAAAGCTGCGGCAAAACCTAAGGAAAGAAGCAAGGACGAGCGGACGGAATTTCACAAAGAGAAGATGCCTCTCGAAACTCTTGTCGACTCGCGAAGTAGACACTTACATTGTCTATCCGGACAGTGTATCTGTGACCACAAGTGTACATTAATAGCCCATATTACCTAGTAGTCCATAGTTGATACAAACCATGTAAGGACAGTAAAAATGTTTAACGCCGTGAGAAACTAGTTAAGTGCTTCTTTTAACTGCATCGGATTCCATTTTAGGATCAAACGAGATGATCGATCAATCAATAACATCAAAGTGTCAATCGATTTAGATAAAGTTGGTTTTTGTTTTACGTTTGAGCTTGCTGGCCCGGCGTCAAAGAATATATATACTAACGTAAAAAGAAACGACACGGACGCATGTGTGCAGTAAACTACTGCGTTGTTATTGTGTGCGTGTAAGGACGCGAGCGGGGGCGAGCGCGGGTCGCGCGAGGTGTGGAAGGCGAAACGCGAACGCCAAAACCGCCTTTAAAAAAAACCTTAGAAAGAAAACGTAAAATAATCCTCTAAAATAATGATAAATAAATAAAATAAAATAAAATGCGTTTATTTCGGGCAACAGAAACTAAAGTCAAAAGTTTTATGGCCTAGCACTAAGCAGCAGAAATATGAAGTCGGTGCGGTGCGAGCGGAATATTCTTTGTTGCTTAGTTAAAAGATTTTTATTTCACAATTTTATGTTGATTTAACATCTTCAGAATGTTCCTTCAACTCCTAACCGTTAAGGAGTTGTACCTTCCATCATCAGCTCATCAACATGAGATGATGACTACCGGACGCAAATACTTGAATAGCCTTAGAAAATATATGAAACACATAGTACGTGCCTGTAAAATTTGAGGGTTGCCCTCGATTTCCCTAGGATCCCGTCATCAGATCATGACTTGGTGACAATGGGACCACCTCAGGAGTGACCTTTCGAATAAAAAAAATATTTGGAAAATCGGGCTACAATTGATGGAGTAATCGATGTACATACATAAAAAAAAATACATACAGTGGAACGTAGAACCTCCTTTTTTGATGTCGGTTAAAAACGGAGGGCCGCCTAGTCGCGCCGTAACGTCGTAACGGTCGCTTCCCTTTGGATTTTATGAGAGAACTGTTCGTACGATTTCGAATATTCGCGATAGTTATAGAAAATAATAAAATGTTTAAAATATAATCGTAAAAATAGAAAGCATGATTAATCAAGCAATTTATAAAATGTGTGAACACGTTGAACAATAATATTTTAATGTAACTTTAGATTACATAGATTCCTTTATTTCTTATTGAAAATAATTACATTTTAAATGTCAAAAATATGAGAAATTCAGAAAGAGATCGTCAAAAAAACAAAAACAAAAATTTATGCAAGATATAGTAAAATAAAATGTCTAAGCATACACAACATTAAATTTTACATAATATTTCATTTCATAATTAAACTTCTTTCACTAAGTATTTAGTTACCTATCATTTATTTCCTTGTGCCGCGGTAGCTAAACTGTCAACCCTATGCGTACACGTGCCATCGTAAGGTCGCCGGCGCGCAAGCTTACACCGGCAGGCCGCTGTCGCCCCTGTGCCGGCGTTGAGATGTTTTAGACTTTTTAGGGTTCCGTAGCCAAATGCCAAAACCAAGTGTCGTTCATTATCATGATACTCGGGACTTAATCGCGTAAAAAATATATTTAAATTTAAACACCTCGACGTTTCGGACCCTTCGAGACCATGGACGCAACGTGGCGTCCGAAACGTCGAGGTGTTTAAATTTAAATACTTATGTATTTTTTAGTGTGAAAATCGCGAGAGTTTTTACCCGAAAACTACAAGATGTTGCACACATTTTTACAACTCTTTTAAAAATACTGCTTCTAAGTATTTTTTCGGTTAAGGGAATAATTTCGAAAATAATCACTCTGAAAATAGCTAAAATTGAGTCCCCTTTTATGTTCTAAGCCATAAAAATATGACAATAAATACGAATTTCCAATAAGTTAAACTTTGACGTTTTCTACAAGTTAAACCTTTCCAGTTGCATATAAGTTTTGATAAAAGCCAATTCTTTTCAGTTACCTACCCTTGACTAATAAATGATATTCAATTCAATTCAGTATTATTAGGGGTTTATTTTTGACATTGATTAACTAAAATAGTAATTAAGTAAGACCATTGTTACTAACAAATTACGGAAAATAAACGTATTTTTTTGATTCAATTTGTGATTCTGTACTTCAATAACCTAACCAACTTAGAAAAGTTGAAAAACCCCCGACATTGTCATTTCAAAGTTCAATATTCAAAAATGGGTTAACCGATTTTAATGATACTTAGCTAAGAACCATAAGATAAGATAAGATTCATTTTATTGTTAGAAACTGTGTACATTAGATCATATTGTCATCATATAAAAGGTCCAACAGCTTGCCCTTTTCGGGCGTACAATAGCGTGTAAGCAAATATATTGAAAAAATCTTAACTAGGTATCTAAACTTCTAAAATATTCATTTAAATTATAGAAACTTTTCATTGTCAGCCATTTCTTCAGCTTTGTCTTGAATCCAATTCCCTCTTGCGATTTAATGTGTTCAGGCAAATGATTAAATATCTACATAGATACATATGCGCTCTTCCTAAGTATAAAGCTGGAAATTCTAACAGTACACACGTCATATTTATATTGAGATCGGATATTTTGTTTAGAGATACTTTTTAATTTATAAAAATGACATTTCGGTCTTTAACAAAATTTGCAGTACATAGATACATGTCAGAGTTAATATTTTGTTTTCTTTAAAAACGTTTCTTAAGGATTGCATATTCCTAAGGTTAAATATGATTCGCAGACATCTTTTTTGAAGAAGAAAAGTGGATTCAATGTTCACTGAATTTCCCCAAAATATTATGCCATACGTAAGGACGGGGTAAACATTTCCATAATAAACCTTCTTTGCAACATTAATAAGAGTTATATTAGTCAATATGGATAGAGCGTAGCAGGATTTGGCTAGTTTCTTATTTACTTTGTCGAAGCGGGACTTCCAATTAAGGCTGCTATCAATTGTGACTCCTAGAAAGTTTGTATTATTCACTTGTTCAATTAATTTACTGTTCGTAGCAACATTTAAACTCTTTTGCACCTACTTATAATTAATAAATTGTACGATTTTAGTCTTATCTAGATTCACACTTAAATTTAGTACCAATGCTGTTCCTTGAATTCTAACTCGGTTGGGACTTTGATAATTTGACACGTATGATCGGACAGACCGAGGTCCAATACTTCAGCCTGATGATGCATTGCATTTGTGAAAATATTATCTATACATGTCAGAGAATCTCGCCATCTGCCATCTCGATTAAACTAGCTTTCGAACAAAAAAAAAACCGCATCGAAATCGGTAAATCCGCTTGCGAGCTACGATGCCACAGACAGATACACAGGTCAAACTTATAACACCCCTCTTTTTCGTCGGGGGTTTAAAAAGAACAAAACAGAACCGTTATAGGATCACTTAGTTGTCCGTTTGTCTGTTTCTTTGTCAATTACAAGTAAATGTAGATACTTCCCACTGACCTATAATCATGTGGCATGACAAGTCAAGCAGAAAATCCGGAATAGGTTAGGTACAGAACCCTCGGCGCGCGAGTCCGACTCGTAGTTTTTCGGTTTTGTTTTTGTTTTCGCCCAAATACTTTCCGGTGTAACAAAAGAGAGTCAACTATAAAAGCCTCGGCCGGCCCATATTAACATTCAAACATTCGAAGCGGTCATTAATCCAGTTAATTAATGAAGCAACTTGCCCGCTGACTCATCCATTCCCAACTTTTCTCTAACTTTGTGTATAAAAAACGAGAAGCAATACATTGCGGGACTAGAAGGGCCCACAGCTCACGCCTACTTCGGAAGCCCAGTAATGTATAGCTATCGTATCATTTTACTCGTCCATTACCAACTTTCCGTTAAGAGACACAATTTTTTGTTGTTCCAAATGGGGTACGGTGACGATGGGGTTTGCACTTGTGTATAATCTGCAGCAAAAGTAGCTAAGCTAAGGAACCGAAGCAGTCACAATGATCTGCACAAGCACCGGTGTTATGTCTATAAAAATAGAGCCGTGCTTAGATCATTGTGACCGCTTCGGTTGCTTAGAATACTTCATAATTTTTAATTTACGTTTAGCAAAAATACGTACATAAATAAAGTGTAAACCTCTTATTTGCTCACGATGTATCTTACAGTGAAGAGATATACGGATAAAAATATTAGTATAACACTGTAACTGAACAGATACTTCCGGTTAATGGAACCACTACTTTCTTCTGAAGTATCAGCGCTGTTTATTTTTCAGTTAAGACCAAACGACGAACTGAGAAAGACGGTAAATTACCGACGACAAAGCTTACGTCACTTTCTAACAAATATGCAAGTGAGAGAGGGACAAAAATGCTGTCGTCGACAAAGAAATCGCGCACACCTAATTTTTAACCCCCGATCCACAAACCCCTCGTGTTATAAGTTTGACCAGCGTATCTGTGTATCTGTCTGTGGTATCATACGTCCCAAACGGTTGGACCGATTTCGATGCGGTTTTTTTAATCGAAAGATAGTTCAATCGAGATGGTTCCCATTAAAATCGGCTCACCCGTTTTTGAAATATTGAACTTTGAAATGACAATGTCGGGTGTTTTTCAACTTTTCTTCAGGGACTTCAGGGATGAAAATCTACAAAAAACTAGATACACGGTGGCTTGGAAATATTGGACCGTTTATTTCGTCAGATAAGAGTGGACTTGAAGTAATCATTAATCAACAAAGGAATATGTATGACTTACCTATAATATACTTAAACGAACTTTCTCTGAACACGAGAATAAAACAGCTCGCAAAGTCTTCACCACCCGTATATTAACATACATTTTAATGTGCTCTCGTAACTCTCCCTTAGCTGGCGGGAATTTCCCGAAAACCCGAAGTATGTTCAAAAGAATTTCCGAAGTTGAGGCGCGGTAAAAACTTGTCGGTGTTAAGAGGAACCTATAGAAAATTACTCGCAAGGAAGTTATTTACAATTCTACTGAGACAGATACAAATAACAGTAGGAACACAAATGTAGTTTTACTTTGAAAACGATGGTTAGTATGAAAATTGTATCGAACTAGATTTCGCCCGCGGCCTCGCTCCCGTGGAACTCCCTATCCCGTGGGTATCTCGTAAAATCCCATCCTATCCCTTGTCTAAGTTTTATGATCGTAAACTTTAAAAATAACATTTTTCCCGTAACAATTTTTAAAACGCTGACACGTGTTCATTTATTTCTCTTAAAAATATATTTACTTAGTTTCGTAATCGTAACGTAAAAAAAAACAATTTTCCATATAAACCCCCTTTTCACCCCCTTAGGGACGAAATTTCGAAAAATCCCGAGATATCCCTAAAGTCCCTACGTTATAAAATGAACCTCTATTTCAAATTTCAGCTTTCTGGTCTAACATTGGTTAAAGCATTGTGTTGATCATCAGTCACTTAGCCTTTTCTTTTTATAAATAGATAACTCAACTACGACGTCATCATTTTCTCGTGAAATTTAAAATTTAGATAAAAAAAAACCAAGAATATTCTAAAATTAGGTCGCGAGGTCTACAGCTCACAGAGCCACTATTATTAATAATAGTTAACTTATTTCGTAAAGCAAATATACTTCGTACAGATAAAGTTTTTTCCTCCAAAGAACTAGCGCCTGTCTCATTGTTTATTGTCTATGAAAAATTTATGTAAGCTGTATTGATCCTGGGAAAAACCGTAGAAACTCACTCAAGTCCACTTTTTCTTTGTAATACCGTCCCTACTTCCCTCTCTAGGGCGGGAACTTGTAAAAAATCCCCGGGGAGTTATTACGTGGCGGTCGACATCACAGCCAATTAGCTAGAAACGTATCGAGCGGGCCTTTTGTTCGCTAAATAATGTTTGTAAATAAAAACCGCAGCCTTGAGAATAACCGCCTTTGAGATCTGAATAAGTAATAATCTGTTACGCCCGGCGTATAAACTCGGTTGGATCGTAAACAAATTATGTCTGCGTTTATAGCTTTATAGTTTTATAGGAAATGGTTGAGGTGTTAGTCTTTTGGAGTTCTGAGTGCTGTAGGTAGATAAAACTAAGTATTGGTTTAGTTTGACCAGGGTTTCCTACATCATTCCCTCGAGCTGCCATCAGTCCCCTCATCTCTCAGAGTCGCCGCTTCAGTTTTTTAGGGAAATGCAGGCCAACAGAACCATAAAGTCAGACCTAGATCTTCAGAAAAATCTACTCATTATATGAATCCCACTCAATCTCGACAAATGTCACGTTTTTTTACCGCAAGAAACAGTGTAAAAATTGAGATAAAACTTTGTTAAATTAAAAAAAAGCATAAATAAATAAATAAATATCATGGGACAATTGACACCAATTGACCTAGTCCCAAACTAGGCAAAGCCTATGGGTACTAGATAACGGATAAACATACTTACTTAAATACATATTAAACATTCAAGACCCGAGAACAAACATTCGTATCAACATGCAAGCATCTGCCCCGACCGGGGATCGAACCCTGGACCTCAAGCTTCATAGTCAGGGTCTCTACCACTTAGCTATCCGGTCGTCGACATGTTTAACGAAATCGAGCAATAAATTAATAAACATTTAAAAAAATCTCACGTGAGATTACGGTGGGTGTAGGGGTCGAGACAAATCTCACGACATCTCTCTCACAAAGGGGGGGGGGGGGGGGGGGTCGAAAAATCGCCAAAATCACCTCACGTATTAATGGAAGCCCCCTTACATTATGTTTATGTTTCATCTTCGAGGTACTAACTTAATTATGGGTTAAAATATTATAAACTTTTATTTCATATTACCCCCGTGAAATATTTTTAAAATGGGCTGGTTCCCTATCCCCTGGGAATTTCGAAAAATCCCTTCTAAGTGCACCTCTAGGATACTCAACCAAATTACCAAATTGCCTAATTTCAAGTCTCTAGCTTTAGTGGTTTAGGCTGTGCTTTGATAGATTTGATAGATCACGTTTCTGATTTATATGTTTAAGATACTTATTCAATGAGATATTTAGAGTCTAGAGTGAGTTGGATATCCCAGGTAGCGCCTTGACCCCTGTCTCAATCGTGTTAAATTCAAAGGTTGTAGAATATATCTATGTAGTATTCTTTTTTCAAGTGTTATTATTTTATTAATTAAGAGTAACTTAATGAAATTAGTATGGGTTATTATGTTACTGAATTTTGACCATAGAGCATAGAACTTGAAACAGACTTATAACATTAGTTATTATTGTAAACTTTTTTACCAATTAATTGAGGAGTAGAAAAAAACTAAAATACAATCTAAGTACTATAAATTCCGGCGCTGTTCTAATACCAAGATCCTCTCCTTTCATTTTAATTCGGAAAATTTAAACGAACTCTTTTCTAAATAGCTGAAGCAATATTAATTTCGCGGCTCAGGAGCTGAGTAATAGAATTCCTAATCTCCGACAAAAAGGTTGCGACATAGTCAATTGAAACAGTAGGTGGAGCTCATTTATATCCTTTTTTGCTGACGGGGTTCTTCCTGCGGCGTAGACGAGGAGAAATGGCGGGAAATACTTTTTATGAACTAAAAACAATTACTTTGCTCACCCGCGACCAAAGCGGGTGAGCAAAGTAATTGTTTTTAGTTCATAAATATGGACCTCCGCAAAGTAACGCCTGATTCTGTAAATAATCCTTTTTTACCCAAAACGACCGACGACTTTTGCGGGTGGTAGGACCTTGTGCGAGATCCGTCCGGCTACCACCATCTTACTCGGTAATCATGCTGCTAAGCAGCAGTGCTTGCACTGTCGTGTTCCGGTGTGGAGAGTAAGACAGCCGGTGTAATGCCGGGCACAAGAGGCATTTCATCTTAGTTCCTATGTTAGCAACGCATCTGCAAACCCCCCGGGGTTGCGGGTGTCTATGGGCAGTGGTGATCACTTATCTTCAGGTGACCCACTTGCTCGTTTGCTTAACCTAACCTATCTATGGTTTCAAAAATCACGTACACCAAAGTTTTCGTTCAGCCGAAAATAGGCTTCGGAATAATGAAAGTTCGAAATAATGTTACTTTCGGAATTGACTTTCCGGAGTTTTGGAGTGTTCCCCATTTTGATACTTCAATACTGAAATAGCCAAAGGATAAAGTTAAAGAGCTTAACATCCCTACGGCGGAGGCGGATCCTTTGCCATTTTAGACTGAAGTAGACTTGAGGCAATTTGCTTACCTTATGTCTCACAGACCGCTAACTCCTGCCAAATGTACCGCCGCCAACTGATTACAGCGCGCAAACAAAAGCGAATGTACTTACCTGAAACACGAGAAAACACTTTAAATCTTCTGAACAAATTTGTCCTTAAATATAATAAAGTAGACAATTATAGTGAAAAGATAAAACATAGACGGTTGTTTCGCTTTATTTCGCTTTATTATTTTCAAAGGAAAATAATGAATTTTATAGTGAAATAAAAACGGATCACTGGCTGGTGGGTCGTGCGCTCCCAGAGGAAGGACTACTAATTAGTCCGAAACATGTCGGGCTAAGCTCGACTTGTATACGTGAGTGATCCGTTTTTAATTCACTATGATTGAGTTTCACGGTAGTTTCATGTTAAAAATGAATTTTATTATCATTAGCAGCACGGAAATAAGCAGGATTCAGAAGCTGTGGAGTGGACAGATGCTCTGAAAGCCACCAGCAGTTAAAAGTTCATTTCTCTGAAACTACTCGTAAGCAAGGGGACGCCAATTAATCACATGTTATGATGTTTTTAACTACTACGTGTATTGAATTTTAGAAGAGTTAATACAGAGATGCCCAAGCCCTCTCATTGTGAGTGGAGGCCTGTGCCCAGCAGTGGGACGTAAATAGGCTGATGATGATTAATACAATGCCGGGTTAATTCGAAGGTTTACAAAAAAACTCCATTGTAAGTCGTTGAACTCTTAGAATTCCCAAACGGCCTAAAATTACGAGTATGTTAAGACACAAATAGGCCATTTTAGGTCAGTTTTTATTTTACCTGAAACGGTGAAATCGCGAAAGAACTAAGGTTTTATCCGAGCTTAAAATATCAGACGTCCAATTTGGCTTATCGGACAAAAAAAATCCGAATTTTTGTACAATAATTTAATATTTAATGGGATCTAGGGCTCCTGAAAGCTGTAACATCCATTAAGAGTTTTAAAATGAAAAACTTGGTATTCTAAGACTCAAATGTAAAAAAAATATATACGACGAAGAAGGAAAACGAGCAAGTGGGTCACCTGATGGTAAGTGATCACCACTACCCATAGACACCCGCAACCCCGTAGGGTTTGCAGATGCGTTGCCAACCTAGAGAGCTAAGACGAAATGCCTCTTGTGCCCGTAATTACACCGGCTGCCTTACTCTCCACACCGGAACACAACAGTGCAAGCACTGCTGCTTAGCGGCAGGATTAGCGATTAAGATGGTGGTAGCGATCCGGACGGACCTTGCACAAGGTCCTACCACCCGCAATTATATTAAAACAAATAATTAATTTGATTATTTTACAACAAAACATACAAAAACAAAATGAATAATAATAATAATAGTAGTTAAATTGATCAAAATTACAGGTGGCCAAAGGGCTGGCGCGTTCCTCGGCCAACGCATAGGCATTGCTATACAAAGAGGCAACGCCGCCAGCCTTTTGGGCACCTTGCCCCGAGGCAGCGGACTCGAGGACGTTTTCCAAAACAAATTTATTTAAAACAAATGTACAAGAGACTAAAATAAAACTACTAAATAAATAAAACGACTAAAACCAAAAATGAAAGTTCCAGCCCTGGACCTCTCGGGAGGGTGCCCATCACGCAGGCAGCATTCTGCGCTGAATTGCGATAGCAATTCTTGGCTCGAGAAAGCTGCCCGCGCGAGGGTCGCCTGTTGCCTCTGTCAGCCGTTTGCTCAGAGGGTCGAGTTTTCGCATCCGTTACGGTTATCGTATCGAGATCGAGAAACCTCATACTAAATTTGAGTTTGTGTAGTTAGTTATTTTAGTTGTATTCTTCCAAATACGCTCACGGGCGGGCGCTGTTCCAAACCTCATACAAACTCGACAACATTTACTATTCGATTTTACGTGACGCAGGATTCGAAAATACGGGCTCCTTGTGGAGCCCGAGCGCACTCCTACCCCAAAGACCGAGCGTCCCGACGCCAAACAACCCCAAACCGATTTTAATGGTCTTAGGCTGTTTTACAAAGACTAATAGGAATACAATAGCAAATTGGACAAGGAAAAAAAATTATAGTAAAAAAGATTCGACCGAATTGACGCCCAAATAATACTTCACAGGGAAATCTATCGCTGAACCCATTTTTAAAAATACCCACAGAAAAATTGAGTATCGTCTTATTCATCACGTCAGTTAAAAATGGCTGTGAGAAAAATCAACGATAATTTTACATCACAATTTATAAAGACCTGATTTCCTTGAAAAGAGAGTTATTCTTACGTATTGATTCAAGCAATTGCTCATTAGATATTCTTTTCTTTTGAGGCGGTAACATTTTATTTCTGTTAACACGAATAAAGAAAGGTTTATTACTTTAGGATTTGAATTCATCTGTACCCTGCTAAAATCACGCTTGAATAATTTCTGATCGAATGGAGTATAATTTAGTATATTCCTCCACTTTTAAATTTTTTCGATTTTCCCATTACATTCATATAGCTAATATACCCTTTTAAATACTCATTGGAATAATACACACAAAAACCAGACTAGATTGCTAAGCCCGGGAATCGAACCCGGATCCTTGTCATTCCGTGTCACGTGTCACACCGCTACACCACAGCTAGCATTGGTAAGGACGTTGATTTTTTTGCGTGTATTCAAATCTCAGCTCTATCATTACTATTATAAAGCACCAATACCAATGCTGTGGTGCAGCAGCATTTCACGTGACGGTTTTTTTCTGTGCAATGAATATTTGTTATTAAAATTAAAACACTTTCTCAAACAAGAAAATACACAGAAAAATATTGCCTCTCCTTATAATCGGACATGTATACCCAACCCGTACACTAAAGTAGGAACAATAGGCTGATTTTTTTGGGTTTTATGAGTTTTCTTGTTTTAGTAATTATATAATTATTACAAATCGAGTACAAATACGAAAAGATACTCCATTAAGATTGAATTGAATATTTCCACTATTTATTCTACACATGCGTATTATTGTGGAGTCTCGTTCACCACAGAGTCTTTGAGAAAGTCGTCTCCGTTATTCAGGGGTGGACGTCCTTCTACAACAACAAACTTATACAACGCTTACAATACATTTTCAATATTATTAGAGTGGTGTCTGCGATAAGTAGCGGACGCCTTTCTCAATAAATGTCGGGACATAACAAAACTGATTGGAAACGTTTCCAGAAAAATTGCCTAAGAGGCTTTTATGAACCAGCCAACGTTTTTGTTAGTGAATTTGGAAGTGGTAGAGCTAATATTTTTTCTTGCTCTTTTCATTCAATTGAAAAGGTAAACACATTACCTATAGTTAAAGAACTTGGAAATTGCTGTTGGTATTTTCATCAGCTCATGATCAGCGTCAGTTTTTTTTATGTTAGCAAACTCTTCATTGATTCTAGATTAATACCTAACACAATGCCTGTTACTTTGTACTGTATGTACTAGCGAACCAACTGAATCGTGAGCCACTGTGGAACGTTTTCGTAGAAAATGTCATAGTGACATCGCATTGCCTGACAAGGAAAATCATCATGACACTTACTGCGAGAACGTTCCACGGTGGGTCAGGAATCTAATTGTTCGACAGTACATAATTGTTTCCTAATACAATTTTTTTTTATACGACGATGAAGGCAAACGAGCAAGTGGGTCACCTAATGGTAAGTGATCACCACTGCCCATAGACACCCGCAACCCCGGAGGGTTTGCAGATGCATTGCCAACCTAGAGAGCTAAGATGAAATGCCTTTGTGCCCGTAATTACACCGGCTGTCATACTCTCCACACCGGAACACAACAGTGCAAGCACTGCTGCTTAGCGGCAGGATTAGAGAGTAAAATGGTGGTAGCAATCTGGACGGACCTTGCACAAGGTCCTACCACCCGAAAATAATAAATCTCTTTATTCTTCTTTAAAAGTAAAGAAGAAGACGTATCTAATTAACATACCTAACTTGAACTGTTCCTATGATTATCCGTATCTCTTGAAGACATGTCCAACACGATATTTATTTCTATTCAAAAGCATTTTGGGATAAGTACATAACCATTAATACGTACAGACAAGAAATTATTATTATGGTTGAATGCCGAAGGTCGAGAAGAGAGCGGAACCCGACAATACTTTTATTCCGCGCACACCCGGAAAAATCATGAAGACGTTTCCTTCCTGTTCCCAGGGAATTTTGGGGTTATCAAGTAGGTAAGGGCTTTCGACGTTAAAGGGCGTATGTGCTAATTGGGAATTCTAATAAATATTTCTTTCAATATTCGAAATAAATGTTCAGTATGAACCCACAATTAAGACTTCAAAGAGGTCGTAAGTACTCCAAAGATGAAAACATGATTGGTAAACAAAATCTTCTACATAAATATTTGTTAAGTTTAGGCCCGCCCTTAGGGTCTGCCTCGGCACTTTTATGGTTGCTGACGCGGAGAGAGAAGGAAATATTGTACCTAATTGAGATTGAACGAAAAGAAAAGCAAATTATGGGTTCTTCTTTCCGGTTAAATAAAAACCGGCCAAGTGCGAGGCCAACTCGCTTTTTTAAGATTTTAACGCTTTTCCCCAGTGTTTTAAGAAGTCCAGTGTTAGCAGAACCCTGCTTCTATGCGAAATGTACGCAGTGTGGGGTCATTTTATATTGGTCTGCGAAGTTTACAGACATAAAAATTTAAGATTTTGAGAAATTGCTGAGTGGTTGTGCTATAAGAGCTACCTTCACACCAAATTTCAAGTTTCTAAGACAACTGAGGGTCGAGCACGACTTCGAATCCTGCGTCACGTAAAATCGAATAGTAAACGTTGTCGAGTTTGTACGACGTTTGGAACAGCGCCCGCCCGTGAGCGTATTTGGAACTAAAATTTAGTATGAGGTTTCTCGATTTCGTTACGATAACGTTACGCAGGATTCGTAAACGATCGTGAAGGATTTCGCACGAACCGTAGAGACGCATGTATAGTGAAGAAACGTGCGTACTACAAACCTACATCTCCTCCTCGATTATATTGTTAAGGGCGCACCAACAGCTGTCTTGTAATTCCCTTTGTGCGGTCGAATTGGAATGCAAATGCTAATACTCCCTTTCGGGACGCCTCTATAGAATACGCCCTGCATGGAAAACGGCGGGTAGTAGGGTTGCCACGAAAAAAATAACTATGAGCTTAAAAAAAGTATTTAATTAACGTTTTTCGTGCGATAAAGCCAGATTTACTAAATGTATATGTAGTAAATAAAAGGCATATAAAAAGCGGAAGTTTAACCCTAAATGTCACAAATGTATATATATTCCGACGAACTGAGAACCTCCTTTTTTTGAACTCAGTTAAAAACATAAAATTTGAGCCTCTGCTGAATTGAAATCCTAGATTTTTTTTTCGCTTTGAATAAAAAACAAAAAGATACTTACTTCTAAAATACGTACAAGTAATATAACATAGGAACATTTCGAAATTAAGGGTTTAAAAAAGGACAATTAAGTTTTAAGGTATAGATTAGTATGCTGATTGTAAACCCTTTCCAGTGTTCAAGAGTAAGAAATAATAATTTCTAACTATAATAACTTTCGTAAGTGAAATACGACGAAATTAACGAATTACAAAGCGCCATAAAAATAGCGTGCGCGTGGTGAGATTCTAAGATAACATTATTTTATTACATCTCTGATAACATTTTTAATAGCTTTCTTATGTTAACAAGAAGTAGAGTTAATAGTTTGTAGTTTACGTTATACCTAATGCTTATTTTTCGTGGTTTTGTTTCGATGTTACGATTTTTTTTACTGGTCTGATTCCATTACGTATCTTCATGCTTACTTATATACATAAAAAGATTTATGGCAGTCTACTTATATGTATTTCATTAAAATTACATACCTAATAAGCAAAATCTGAGGGCTGTTCCATGACGGTTTGTAACTTGTAATACAAGCAGAAATATCTTACTAATACAATACAATAGTTGAATAGTCTTCTTGTTTTACAAGTTACAATTTGTTATGAAAGAGCTCCTCCCGTGTCACTCTTTGTCACAAATGATGAGGTTTGGTTTTATTATTAATACATTCAGCCATCCCCACTGTCAAACAACAGCTTTCTAATCGATTGTTCTGAAGCTAAAAGTATTGCTATAAACTCAAGGAGACTTATGGTAAGCGATCACCGCTGAATGTTGACACTCGAAGCACCAAGATGGATAGCTGGTGCGTGGCCAACTCGGCGGGATAAGATGGAATGTCTCTTGCTGGAGCCAGCAATGTTCCAGGCTAGAACTATCTTCTATATCTATAAAACAGTACCGTGACTGACTTACTGACTGACAACGCACAGTCTAAACCACTGGACGTAGAGACTTAAAATTTATACCTTTAGTATCCTAGAGGTGCACTAATAATGGATTTTTCCAAATTCCCACGGGATAGGGAACTAGCCCATTTTGAAATATTTCCCGGGGGCAAAGCCGCGGGGCATAAGCTAGTTTTACCTATATAAATCAAACGGCTGACAGAAAACCGAATAGAGTAGAGAGGCGGTTCCTCCACCGCCGAGAGTGTAGCTCTTAAGTTTAAGAAGAACTAAGGATTACAATTACTATTCTGTGCTAGAACTTTCTTTGACGTTCCCTGGGACGGGTGACCCTACCGAATGAATTACGTACGCAGCTAATGGAGGCAACGCTTGAATTTACATGTGAATGCCAAGAAAAGCGCGAAGCCGTATTGAATAAAAAGAGCCCCTTCAGAGGTGCCGTGTTGCATGTAAAAACGGACAAGACGAACAAATATTTGATACAAGCATCTACGCTTTCTAAGTGGCTTTAAGTTAAAGTTAAACTTTAAATTCACCAGTTAGTAAGTCTTGGTAGTAGTTCTGATGACTAGAAAAAGTTTTATTGAAAAACTTCTCTAATGATGTAACTAAATACAGCCAAATGTAGAAAGAACTGCCAAAATGCACTTGAACTTTTTAATGAACTAAGTTCGTTTAAAACTTACTTTTGGGGGGGTCACGGAGGACTTTGGCCCCCGATCGCGCGAACCTTCTCACACGTCTCTTCAAGCGCGGGGGGAGGGGGGTCGGGGGTAGAGGTGACTTTTCAGGACTTCTGCCCTTTGAATCGGCCTCTATCGCGTCCCATAGGTCTTTGTGGCTTAGCCTTTCTGTGGTGTTTCCCCGATTAGCCTATCTTGACGTAACGGGTCGGGTGCCTGTCTGCGGCTCTTATTCCGATTAGCCTATCTGCGGTGTAACGGGGTCGGTGCCCTTTCAGCGACCTTGTGGTTACCTGTCACCACGGACAGAAGACTCTTCGCATGTCGCCAGCTCTCTAGGTAGAGCCAGCGCGCGGCGAACCGGGGGACGCGCGTGGAGCGGCGCGATCCTCTGTAGTAGGGATGTTACGGAGGTTCGGTTCCGATTGCGAAAGGTCGGGACTTCCGATTGATATTACACCTCCGATTCCGATACTATTAAATCAGAAGTTATATCGGAAGTCGATCCGAGCGCAGTGACTGCGGCGGGCGACCGCGGTCAGCGTGTACCAACGTAACTTACAATACAAGTTTATGCTTGTCGCGCGAAGAACACCCCTCCCGGGCCCCAACCGCTGGAACCTCCCTCTCCTCACCTCATGCTTTCTTGTGATTCCGATCCCAGTTCCGATTTCGGCTCCTATTCCGATTTCGGTTCCGATAAAACCATTTCCGTAATATCCCTCTGTAGCAGTTGGAAGCTGGAGTTCTCGGCGTGGTCAAAAGATGAAGTCGTCCAGACTCTGCCAAGTGCCAGTGAAGGCTGCGGCCGATGACCCCCGAGAGATCTGACAATGTGTTAAGACACGATAGTAGTGGGGGAGGTGTCATGACCCGCCTCCCCCTAAAATCTCGGTCTGCACCCCCTCCTCTGGTCTGGTACTGGCTTACTTAGATTATAGACTGGTAGAAGACCGTTTTAGGCAGACAGACCCGAGCACAAATATTCGTACCCTACGTAACATAATCGAGTAGTAAGTAGTAGTAACGTAATCGTATCGCCATCGAGATAATTCATATTTTTGTTACGAAACAAACATACACACCAAATCCTTTAATTTCTAATCTATCTGCAAAAGAACACGGAATAACAAATACTTAGTGCTTTATAAGGATGTAGGATGGAAATATCTCCCAAATAAGTGAGTTTAAGGACGGATTTACCCTTAAAGGGTGAGCGAGGGAACACTCTGCGAAATTGCAAAAAGCAAAATGAAAAAGAAAGATAGGAAGTGCTGCTAGTGCGATTGGATCGATTTTTCTAGCGAGATAATTGTGAATGATGATTGATGACGATCTTCTAGTACAGAAAACAAAAAACAAACCTTGTTATATATTTATTCATTTCTAATTTTCGGTTTCGTATTCGCTGCCAGCAGTCTTCTTCAGGTGCCGCAAACGCACATGTGCGTTCAAATGGCTGCAAATGTATGACAGCGGCACTGGCCGAAAGTCACAAAAACGCATATATCGTTGCCGGCAGTGAATGCGTTAAAAACTTAAAGACTACTAAGTGTTCGTCAGCTTCATGGGTCTTGCTGAAAAACAGCGTTGCGGCTCACCGTAACATTATGCTGAGTGGGGCCCATTTCACACTATCCGAAATTTGTCTTAATGTTAAATAGTTACTAAGTTTTATTTTTTCTTTCAAATGGACTGCTTTTTTGTGTGTCTAATTTGTAATTTATTGAATCAGGCGAAAGTGGTGGCATGTTGAGCGGTTGTTGTTGTGCTTCGTAAATGGCCTCGTGGAGAGTGCCGAAACGCGTCAGCGTTTAGTATAGTGGTGGTGGTGATAGTTGGGTCTGTGTGGCATGTGTTGATTCGTGTAGCAGTGGAGGCGGAGGTGTTGCATGGAAACATACATTTGCCGCACAGATATAACTATTTGTCATTAGTGGTCGCGGGTGAGCAAAGTAATTGTTTTTTAGTTTTTGTCTAATTTGTGTCAATAAATCTCTCTATGACATCCACATTTACCATGTTACGAAGAGTTACGCTCCATATTTTCTGCGCCCCGACTACAAAGTGCAAAATTCGAACTTCGTATCGTGCCGTCCCTCTCAAGCTAATATTATTTAACACGAGAGTGAGCAGGACGATACGATACGAACTTCGATTTTCGAATTTCGTAGTATGGGGGCTGTTCGGCATACCAACACGCAGTTTTTAGACGGAAGGGCGCAATATGAGGAAATTACGAACGTTTAAACGGCTATTTCACTCCTTGATAGCAGTTTAAAGGCTATAAATATCGCTGGTAAATAGCGCCTCGCACGTAAACTGGTGCATTATTAGGGACGGGTAATTTTTCAAACTCTATGTGGGTAATAAACTTTAGGAGACAGATGGTTCTACCATGGACAGGGTGAGGGATTGCTAGACAAGTACCAAGTACCAGTAATGTCATCAGAAATGATGATATCCGCAGTAGAACTGGGGTTACCGACATAGCCCGAAGAATTGCGAAACTTAAGTGGCAGTGGGCGGGGCACATAGCTCGCAGAACTGATGGCCGATGGGGTCAGAAGGTTCTCGAATGGCGTCCACGGACCGGGAGACTAGCTGTCGGTAGGCCTCCAACAAGATGGAGCGACGACCTGGTAAAGATCGCGGGACCGCGGTGGATGCGGAAGGCACAAGACCGGTCTGAGTGGAGAGCCGCGGGGGAGGCCGCCGTCCAGCAGTGGACGTCAATCGGCTAACATGATGATGATGACCAGTAAGGTACGTAGCAGTAGGTAGTAGGTAGGTAGGTATGTGGGGTGGAGGTGGGGGGGGGGGGTAGTAGTAGTAGGTAGGGTAAGTTCCAGTAGTGTAGTGGTGATAATGTGTAGATAACCAAACCAAGACTGTCTGACGCCCGATTACTGGTCTTGTCTTAATACCCGACGAAAAAGAGGGGTGTTATAAGTTTGACCTGTGTATCTGCGTATCTGTCTGTGGCATCATAGCTCCCAAGCGGATTGACCGATTTCAATGCGGTTTTTTTTGTTCGAAAGCTAGTTTAATCGAGATGGTTCCTAGCTTAGTTTTATTAAAATCGATTCACCCGTTTTTGAAATATTGAACTTTGAAATGACAATGTCGGGGTTTCTCAACTTTTCTAAGTTGGTTAGGTTATTAGTGGTCTTTTCATTCGGATTAAATAAGTAAGCGCTTTATTATACAAAAAACAGAGGTAAAGGCAAGTTACATACAATGAGATACAAGTAGGAACAAAGGCGGATTTATCACTATAAGGCATCTCTACCAGTCAACCTTAGAGCGGTAGAGATAAGTAAGTTAATTAAGGGACCGACAAAGAGTGTGTTTATAATTACAAATAGTAAAGGCGAATAAATTATATTTAAATATGCACATGTCTCTTTGTGGGCGACACTACTAATTTTAATGAGGTATTTTATATGACACGCAAAACTACATGAAAAACTCTTTCCCCGATATCAAATCAAACGGTCAAGTCCGGATTTTCCCGATAAAGAAGCTATTTGCTCTGACGCCAATCCGACGTACCCGGCTCAATATTCGACTTTATTGAGACCAAGCGACCCTAGACTTTGAATTATTACGACCGTGTGGTATGAAAGTGATATGGATGGAAAGTAATTTACTCGTTTTTTCCTTTTTCTATTAATAACTTTTAAAGATCGCGGGATCGCGGTGGATGCGGAAAGCACAAGACCGGTCTGAGTGGAGAGCCTTGGGGCCTTGTCCAGCAGTGGACGTCCTTCGGCTGACATGACGATGATGAAATGACTAATGACTTTTTACCTAGGAAAATTAACAGACTTCAAATGTAAATATAATTAACATTGCCGAACCAATTTCGACCAATTCAAACAAAAAGAAACAAACCGGTTTTAAATGACGGAGTTCTGAGCTAAGAAACATGAAATTATTTTACAATTTCGCGTTTAAAAAAAGGCTGAACCGATTTGATACATTTTATATGGGACCGCCTCTGAATACCCTTTCAAACAAAAAAAGAATCATGATCTCAGTAGGAGTATCTTTTTGTATTTTTTCTCCCAATTTTTTATTTTTACTAGCACTAGTCACTGCAAAAAGTGATAAAAACAAGCTAAGATTTGAATACATGGAAAAAATTCGGCCTTTCCTCTATGTCCAATCGTGGTGTAGGGGAAAAGCACACGACCCGGAGTGTCGAGGATCCGGGTTCGATTCCCGGGGTTGGCATTTTTTCTGGTTTTTTTCTGTGTATTCATGTTTCAGTGAGTTTATAAAAAATATAAAAAAAGAATCATCAAAATCAATTAAGTTAAAAACTTTATCTATGTACACAAATAAGTCCTCTATAATGCGTTCAGAAACCGTAGAAAATGACCAGCATTGCATCGTCGACTCCCCCCGCCAACCACCTCCACCAGCAGGTCCAGCAGTAAAGTAATGGTCATTACGACATCGAATTCGATTTTTCGAATTTGACAACCAACGTAATTTCCAATCATAGTGAAGTAAAACGGATCACTCGCGTATATAAGTCTAGTTCAGTCCGACATATATAATTAATAATATATTTTTTTACAAAAAAAAACAGTTTACGAAACGTCAGCTCGGTATGTTTGTCTATGGTTTAAAAAAACAATCAAATTCGTGACAAGTATGGGTATGATATATGCCTTCGGCTTCTGAACCCATCTTAGAGTACTTATAATATGTGTGTAGATAAAGTAATGTATGCAACTCCACATAATTAGGCCTTCAAACACTCATTATGTAGCAGTTGCATAAACTACTAATGGTTGATAACAAACTTAAAATTAAAAACAGAAAACCGATTGCAATTCCGATAAACAGTATTTATGTCACTCTCTCGACTGAGACGAATCCAATGACACCTCATACGTTGAAATCCGTCAAACAGGTTGTACAGCGAAAGCATTAGACATAAATACATACGCTCGAAAAACACAACCCTTGTTCACGCCACAAGAAATAATACACCGATTCTTGATGCCCTTAAATTTAATATTTAATACTACTAAATACAGTAAGTACAGTTGATGTAAGGTGGATAAAAAATGATGACCGTCTTCGGTCATGCCATGAAACTAGGAAAAATCTCAATAGCGCCATGTAGGATGGTGACTGAATTTGATAGTGACATCTAGTGGCGAACTATAGAACTAAAAGTGCTGTTGAACAATCACATGTTTTATAAACATTTATTTTGAATGGTGCACACTAGCGTTATCTGTTGAGAAGTTTCATGCTCAAAGTTTCATGTTTAAGAGTAAACAAAGTTAGTAACTTATATTATAATTTGCTGGGATTTGGTACTGTGCGACGGTTTAACAACCCTCCTTCGGCATTCAAGTAAAAATGAGATAGTGTTGCATTGCGCACATTTTGAGACGCCTATTCAATATTTACTTACTTACTAGCTCGGCGCAGTGACCCGAAGTGGATCTTGGCCTCCGACACCAGACCACGCCATGCCTTGCGGTCTTGGGCCAGCTCCTGCCAGCCATCGACCCCGAGGTCTGAAAGATCTTTGTGGACTTCGTCCCTCCAGTGGTACCTAGGCCGCCCAACCGGCCTGTGACCGCTCGGTCGACCCAAGTACCATCTTCACGGCTCGATCTACCCTTTTCACGGCTCGATCTACCATCTTCACGGCTCGATCTACCCTCTTCACGGCTCGATCTACCCTCTTCACGGCTCGACCTACCCTCTTCACGGCTCGATCTACCCTCTTCACGGCTCGATCCTCTCCCAGCCTCTCCACGTGCCCAAACCATCGGAGTCTGGACGCTTTAGTCTCTCCAATAATAAGTTTGTATTAATAACTAATCCTAACTAATATTATAAATGCCAAAGTAACTCTGTCTCTCTGTCTCTCTGTCTTTTTGTCTCTCCGTCCGTCTATTTTTCTGTTTGTTACCTCTTCACGGGAAAACCGCTGCACCAATCTAGATGAAATTTGGTAAGAAGATAGTTTGAATATGCAGGTCATATACATATTTCAGTGGGTTTGCACATTCCTGTGCACTTGACAATAATAATCAAAGGGCTACTGCCAACATTTTTCAGGCAAGTCTACCTCCACGTCAACGGTGCTTCGCCAAGTTTTACCTATTCGATGAACAGAACATGAATTTATTTCGTAACTCAAATTAATTAATTTTTGTTCACAGGACATACATGTGTATTAATTTGTCGTTATGCTATTGTTATGTACTCGTACTAGAGTGCATCTGTATTTCTATGTATGTGTATTTTGAATGCTTTAGTTATTTAGGTTAATCTCAGTTTCCGGATCATTTTACTTTTATTTGCATGTCTACTCTATTTTCTGATGTCCTGTCAATCGCCCGAAGGTTAACTGGTAGAGACCCCCTTACCGCTTGCCTTTGTACATTTGCTTTTGTTCTGTTATATATATTTTATGTGCAATAAAGAGATACACAGTATACATTACACAACTTTTGTTCCATCTCCGAAACTTCACGGCAGTTTTCCTTAGCTGACCTTCATAAAAGGTCGTTTTTTTTTCTTTATATTTCACAACGACTGGTACCGCATAGCTATCCGTTCGATGACCAAGTTCAAGGGTAGAGCCCGAGCATTCGCGGGGCGTTTCGGATGCCCGACATGCCTTCAGACATGGAGAGGGACCGCTAAGGCCGCGGCCAGAGATGCGGGGAGCGATTTGAGGCAAACTTAATTAAATCTTTTAACCTCCGACGCAAGACCAGGGGCGGTTTAAGTTTGACCTGTGTAAGGGTGTATCTGTGTATCTGTCTGTGGCATCGTAGCGTCTAAACGGATGAACGGATTCGGACGCGGATTTCTTCAATCGAAAGCTAGTTTAATCGAGATGGTTCTTAGCTAAGTTTCATAAAAATCGGTTGGGCCGTTTTTGAGATATTGAAGTTTGAAATGAAAATGTCGGGGATTTTTCAAATTCCCTAAGTTGGTTAGTTTTAAGTATAAGGTTATAACTCTTTAGGGTAAACTAAAATGCTAACAAGGAACTCGGCCCGTTTGTCACGCAACTAAATTTTACTGTAACGGAACCATCGGTGCGTGAGTCTGACTCGCACAAGGCCGGTTTTTTCATCAGAGGGTCGAGCACGACTTTTCGAAACCTGCGTCACATAAAAACGAATAGTAAACGTGGTCGAGTTTGTATGACGTTTGGAAAAGCGCCCGCTCGTGAGCGTATTTGGAACTAAAATTTAGTATGAGGTTTCTCGATCTCGATACGACGATAACCGTAATGTTACGCTGCATTCGTAAAGTCGTGCTCGACCCTCTGAACTAAAATGCTAAAAAGGAACTCGCTCCAGCTGTCACAGCTGGTTATCTTAGAACCTTGTACTTGTACGGAACCCTCGGTGCGCGAGTCTGACTCGCACTTGGCCGGTTTTTTCATCAGCCACGACGCCTCAAATTGCCACGATACTTTATTAATCGCTGAATTCCAGGCTTAACGATAAATCGAAGGGTGTCGGAGCCTCACGCTCCTCAACGTTCTGGGAGCGTCACGTAATTCACCTGACCGCCGTGAATCAAACTGAGGGTCGAGCACGACTTTACGAATGCTCCGTAACGTTACGGTTATCGTATCGAGATCGAGAAACCTCATACTAAATTTTTGTTCCAAATACGCTCACGGGCGGGCGCTGTTCCAAACGTCATACAAACTCGACAATGTTTACTATTCGATTTTACGTGACGCAGGTTTCGTAAAGTCGTGCTCGACCCTCTGAGGCCCGAGTACGAGTATTGGAAACCTGCGTAACGTTATCGAGTAGTGAAGTAATCAAGAAATTTGTATGACGTTTCGATCAGCGCCCGCCCTTGAGCGTAATTGGAACTAAAGTTTTCGATTTTGACACGATAACGTTACGTTACGCAGGATTCGAAAACTTCGTGCTCGGCCTACTGAGGCCCGAGTACGAATATTCGCAACCTGCGTAACGTAATCGAGTATTAACAGTATTAGTATTTGGAACTAAAATTTAGTACGAGGTTTCTAGATTTCGATACGGTAACGTTACGCAGGATTCGAATATTCGTGCTCGGACCTCTGGAAGCAGTCACGTAATTCACCTGACCGCTGTAAATCAAACAGGAGTAATCGATTCGACGCCAATTCATCATTTACCGATTGCGATGAGAGGCCAGAGGACGAATCGAATAAATAAATAAATAAATATCATGGGACAATTGACACTATTTGACCTATAGCGCCCAGTTGCTATGATTTATGAAGTTCATTTCTCAGAGGGTCGAGCAATACTTAAATACTTACAAGCAATACAATACTTAAATTAAGCAAGCGTGTAACGTTCATTAGAGTTCTGTTTGCTGGTAATTAATTTACTATTAATGCGACGAGCTCGCGTAATGGGGTTGTGTCGCTGTTCACACGCTGTAGGTACAGCAAACAAACTGCTACGAGTAAATTGGAGATACGATGATGATGGTTATGATGATGATGAGACACTGGCTATGAAGCTTGAGGTCCTGGGTTCGATCCCCGGTCGGGGCAGAGGGTCGAGCACGACTTGTCGAATGCTGCGTAATGTTACGGTTATCGTATCGAGATCGAGAACCCTCATATTAAATTTTAGTTCCAAATACGCTCACGGGCGGGCGCTGTTCCAAACGTCATACAAACTCGACAACGTTTACTATTCGATTTTACGTGACGCAGGTTTCGAAAAGTCGTGCTCGACCCTTTGGCTCCTATTTCAGTAACTTTACAATTGTCAGTATTCAATGACATTTCGGTGTCAACTGCTGACTTGAAGAGCTTTTGTTTTAGCGCGCTTCATATTGTCAAAGAAATGTATTACGAATTGTCATATTGAACTGACAATTGTAAAGATGGTGAAATAGCGGCCAGATGTTTTATTTCTAAAAATAGTTTTTGTTTTTTAGAAACTGTACCTAAATATTTCAGTACTTATTTCAGGGCCATCTCGTAGAACCCTATAGGTTAGGTTAGGTTTGTTTTATGAAAATCCTGAAATATTTTTCGGAAAAAAAGCATTTTGAGAATGAATGGTTTATCCACAGAACATATGGTACAAAAGATGTTGCAAGAATACATTAGATACATAATATGTAAATGAATCAGTTAGACAAAAGTGTTTTGTCAAACATTAGTATACCATTTTTCCCCTGCAATTGAAAGTGATTGGTGGAAATTGACAGATAGAACCCAGTCGACACTATTGATCCTAGCGGATTTCTGACCCGCATTCCTGTTTACCACAAACAAAACACAACACAATGTAGACACGGAAAGTTAAAGTGGCCTAAAGATCGGCCATTTATCAACAGTGTCGAACGCGACCGGCGGTAAAGTTTGGGCATCGGTGGAATTAGTTCTACCGTTATTTGAACATGTGCGCGAACGCCAACTATTTACAACGATTTAAACAGAACTAAGCTGCGGGAAATGAACGATCATCATCATCATCAGATTATTTATGTCCCACTGCTGGGCGCAGGCCTCCACTCAGAATGAGAGGGCTTGGGCTACAGTTCCTTGGGTTCAGTGCGGATCGGGAACTTCACACACACCATTGAATTGTTTCGCAGGAGTGTGCGGGTTTCTTCACGATGTTTCCTTCACCGAAAAGCTCATTATAAATTACAAATTTGGCACATTAATTCCGAAAAACTCACGAGGTGCGAGCCGGGGTTTTTTTTTTGTTATACGACGAGGAAGGCAAGCGAGCAAGTGGGTCACCTGATGGTAAGTGATCACCACTGCCCATAGACACCCGCAACTCCGGAGGGTTTGCAGATGCGTTGATAACCTAGAGGGCTAAGATGAAATGCCTCTTGTGCCCGTAATTACACCGGCTGTCTTACTCTCCACACCGGAACACAACAGTGCAAGCACTGCTGCTTAGCGGCAGAATTAACGAGTAAGATGGTGGTAGCGATCCGGACGGACCTCGCACAACCCACCCCACGACCCACCCTGCCTGCTTGAGAGGCCATAGGTATGTCCGTTTGTCCGGCTGTTCTCTTCTATAGTAGCTTATCGTCCCGCTCACACTCGTATTAAATAATATTAGCGTGAGCGGGACGGCACGACACGAAGTTCGAATTTTGCACTTCGTAGTATAGGGGCAGTAGTGCTAGCACGACTGGCCGCGACTTTGTTTGTCGCGCGAGATTACATTACCCGTCCCGTTGGTTCTAAGTGACAGAAAAGGTAAGGCAGTTGTTCTCGCGCGAGATAGAAGTCGCACTGTGAGTTGTGGTAGACCTACAGGTTCGATAAGGGATTTTTATTGTCGATTTGGTTTTAGAAGATTAAAAAAAACTGAGCTCGCGAGGTCTACAGCTCACAGAACCTCTAGTTTTAGGATTAACGGCACATGAAAGTGCGAAGTCGCTGAGACAATAGCCAGCGGTTCAAAGAGGAACGGCGCGGCGTATCTATTCTATTAACTTAGCCAGTCTACGGGAGCGGGTAGCGATTTTGATTTATGACGCAATCATTAT
This sequence comes from Clepsis dumicolana, assembly GCA_963691665.1. Taxonomy (NCBI): domain Eukaryota; kingdom Metazoa; phylum Arthropoda; class Insecta; order Lepidoptera; family Tortricidae; genus Clepsis; species Clepsis dumicolana. The sequence continues at coordinate 12,593,704 of OY829513.1, forward strand.
CGGTACGACCCGGCGCTATGGTTCGGAAAGTTGACTGGGAATATAACTAGAAGTTATAGGCAGAGAATATTTGAAAGTACTGCGTGCAGTATGTCTGCTGTGTACTTGGAGCAGGAAAGGAATGGAGCTTTTCCCCTCTGCCAAAACTCTAACATTAAGTCCGATCAAAATGATCAGGGTCATAGGGAAATAAACGGATCACTCATGTATGTCAGTCGAGTATAGCCCGCATGTTTCGGACTAATCCGTAGTCCTTCCTCTGGGAGCACACGCCACGCCGGTGTTTTTGGCATTTGTGTAACAGTTTTGTTTTAGTGTGAGTTTGTAGTGCGAGTGTTTGTGTGAGAAGCAAGATAAATTAAATGAAACCATAAGTAGTTTATGTACTCGTACTATTATTTTTAAACCTACTCCTTTAAGCACGTCACCGCGGTATGGTGGAGGTCTGGGTTCGAATCCCAGTTCGAGAATCATTTTTTCTGGTATCTTCATGTATATTTACGTTCCAGTTTGAAATTTGAAAAATCCTTTAAGCTCGACCAATATTTTTCACTTACTCTGCTCGGTCGAGACTAAACTGCTATAATTTTCAGGCAAAAATGTAAATAACGATATTGAAATGAATAGTATATTAAACAGACTGAATCCTGAAAGATATATTACTCCCTAGGCAGTAGGGAGCCGTAGAAATTTTACGAAAAAAAGAATCGGATATCAGCTGCTCCGAGTCGCATGAATACAATATAATATTTCCCAAAGGATGTAATTCAAGGATGCTCGTGTATTGTATCCAAAAAACGTGAAGGTTAAGATTACCGATTTCCTTACGACTTAGTACTCACGCACCAAGAACCAATGACTGCCGAGGAGCCTGAGACAATAAGTCTCGAAAACGAGCCTACCTATTCCTTAAAGGGCTGGCAACGCACCCGTGATTCCTGTTGTGTTGCACCTGCACCTGTCTATGGGCGGCAGTGATTGCTTTCAATCAGGTGATCGGCCTGCTCGTTTTCCCCCTCTTGTACAAAAAAAAGTTGATGGAAAAGTGGAGGCCTTTGCTTAACCATGGGACACCATTATTAAAAAACTCTCTACTTAGTCCATGTTACTCGGGATCTGCGACTTAAAACGTGCGTTTCCGGAGCGATTTTGAAGCGTGTTTGGAAAGATACACAACGTTATTTCTGACTAAACAACCTTAACCTAGGTAAACGTGATTGTCAATTTTCGAGACAGAAATCTTTTATTAAAAGGTGATAAAAAAATCAACCCCGTTTCACGGAATATTGGCCTTTAAGATAAATGGTTTTCATACACATATGCCATTGCCATTAACTACTGCTGAGAAGTATAATATCGGTACCGCATAAAGGTGACAAATTAAGTAGGGTGTAAATTATTGGAATAAAGGTGTCAAACGTTGGGACATTTTCTGTTAAACTAATCATCATAAAATAAAAACCGGCCAAGTGCGAGTCGGACTCGCGCACGAGGGTTCCGTAGAAAGATTTTAACGCTATTCCCCGGTGATTTAAGAAGTCCAGTGTTAGCAGAGCCCTGCTCCTAAGCAAAATGTACGCAGTGTGGGGTCAACTTATATTGGTCTGCGAAATCTACAGACAGACGTAAAATTTTTAGATTTTGAGACTTTTTGGAGTAGTTGTGCTATAAGAGCTACCTTCATACCAAATTTCAAGTTTCCAGGACCACTGGAAGTACCCTTTGGGTTTTCTCAGTACGGCAATTTGTATGGAAACCACCTTTTTGACTGTATCTTTTGATTGCGTTGACTTAGAAGGTTGATTTTTTCACAGCTTCAAGGGACCGCAGGCTTGAGTATTTGATATTAATTTCAGCATGCTACCTCCACGCGTTCCAGAGAAAACGGGTCTTGACAGACAGACAGACAGACAGACAGACGGACAACAAAGTGATCCTATAAGGGTTTCGTTTTTTCCTTTTCAGGTACGGAACCCTAAACAAAACCTCCTGCTTTCCACGGCAAAGTGAAATTTGAATCTTGATGTCTTTAATGGGTGTAGTTATTGTACGACCAGTTTTTTTTTTTTTATATACCACGTCGGTGGCAAACAATCATGCGGATCGCACCTTTTAAACCGGACAGTACGTGAAAGTCGTGGTTCCAACGTGTGAGGATGAACTCCTTGCCGACGACGAGCCGTGCGGTGGTAGAAAGCTGATGTAGGCATCACGTCAAAAAGTTCTTCAGAACACAACCCGTTGTACAAGCGGTAGAACACACAAAGTACGACCTAATAATGCACAACCTGATAATCCGTGTACATGGTACACGGAATACGGGTCGTGCATTATCACCCCGTACCGAATAAGTATGAGCAGATATTGCTCGACCTGTTATTGTACGACCTGATAATTTGAATCCACTTTTAACTACTAAACTATGAGACGAAGTCGACGGAGCTCTGCATTCATAGCAATAAAAGTTACAAGCAGGGTGTCAATTATTGGAATAAGTGTCAACGACCGAATAGCCTAGTGGTTAGAGACCCTGACTATGAAGCCTGAGGTCCCGGGTTCGAATCCCGGTCGGGGCAGATGTTTGTATGACGAATACGAATATTTGTTTTCGGGTCTTGGATGTTTAATATGTATATAAGTACGTATTTATCTATATAAGTATGTTTATCCGTTGTCTAGTACCCATAGTTTGGGGCTAGGTCAATTGGTGTCAATTTGTCCCGTGATATTTATTATTTATTATTATTATAATGTGTCAATTAAACATTGGAACGTTTACCTTACAGTTTACAGTAAAAATGCGGAATATCATTATTATTCCACGCGGGAAATCACTGGGATAATAAATGGAAAAGGCAAACTAATAAAAGTGAATGAAATTGCACTGATAGTTATTTTTTAAAACACGCCGCCGCCGGAGCGTGGAAAGTGAGTCGATGCATTTGCGGACGCCATTTTGTTGGTGCAGGAATATCGTTAAAATGTTACGAATGGTCACGCACAAAAGTTTATATTGATGACTGTTTTCATTGAGTTCTGTGATTTATGATGTGAAAACCTTTAGGCTTTTTAATTACTAAGTATGTGACTAAATTTAATTTACCAACTTCAGAGGTCCAACATACAACGACAAGCCAAAGAAAACTAGTTAAGCAGTTGAGGAGAATTCTCCCGAATAAAATATGACACAGTTTTTTTTTTATACGACGAGGAAGGCAAACGAACAAGTGGGTAGTAAGTGATCACCACTGCCCATAGACACCCGCAACCCCGGAAGGTTTGCAGATGCGTCGCCAACCTAGAGAGCTAAGATGAAATGCCTCTTGTGGCCGTAATTACACCGACTGTCTTACGCTCCACACTGGAACACAACAGTGCAAGCACTGCTGCTTAGCGGCAGGATTAGCGAGTAAGATGGTGGTAGCGATCCGGACAGACCTTGCACAAGGTCCTACCACCCGCCAAACAACAATAAGTTAAGTATGGCTTAATTGGTGGAGCGTGTTACTTATTACCGAGGTTGCTGGTTCATGTCCAGCTTAATTAGTTGATCTTCGCATTGTCATTGTGTGTTGAATTTAATACTTTGAATGTTTCATAAAAAAACAGCGGTGTTATTCTTTATAGTTTTAGCGTCAAAGTGTCAAATTAATTGTCATTTAGTTTCGAAAAATGACAAACGTTCTCGAACGCTCGAGAATACACGCACAGCTTTTGTAGAGGTATTAGCAGTGAAGCACCCAATTTAGCCTATAAAAAACTAGGTGAGTGGGTGACATATTGTACTTAATGTAAAATGACTCTGCCAACTTAAAGAGTAGGTACCTATACGGATCCAACGCCTTATCGGTACTTAAAAGTTCTAGAAAAAAAATAACGCGACATATCGTATTTAAACTACATAAACATAATTTACTCAGATCAGATTATATCGGCACTTTTTAAAGATATGGAAAGTTTTTCAAGTAACAAGTTTCTAGTAACAACGCTTCCAAACATATAAACATCACATCACATTCAAACTGTTTATTGCACACCCATCGTCCACACTAAAAAACTCAATCCCATTCACCCAACAAATACTCTGCTCTGATTGGCTAGCGCAAACACGGCAGCTCGCTACTCACCCTACGTAGCGTACCTATTACTATAGTGACTTAAGGGTAATTGGCGCGTTGATTCTTTTATCGCAACAATAAAATATATAGTATCCGCAGAAGGTTTGGTCCTAAGAGACGGCGGTACAAGACTTGTCCATTACGATGGCAGCGTTATGAGAGGAAAGTCGATATGTGTAACCCAACGATGTTGCTACAACGTAATAGTGTACAGATTAAAAGAAACATACTTTGCAGTGTAGGTACTGAAATTAGAAGAAAAAACCGGTCGAGAACGAGTTCCGAGCCACCATCAATAATATTTGAGCTTCGTTACGTATAGTCCGTTGAATGTAGGATAGATTGTATTTTTAAATTATTTTCTATTTGCAAAATACTTGGGTAAACATCATCTTAAAGTGTTAAAAAATTCAAATCGATAGCATCAGTACTTCCTGAGATGACCAACTGTGACCGACAGACAGAAACTCTTAATCAGCCATTTGACAGACTATGGAAAATCTGATAGAACGAGGAAAATTACCAAATATTGATTCATTATTATGTACAAACAGTTGTCGTACCGTAAACTTCTGTGCACTGTTGTATGAGTATAAAGGATTACATGAAGCTGTAACGATAGGGCGAAGTAAATTGACACCCGAAGTTGCCCGAACACTTCCGATTACGGAACTAGATGGTTAGACTCAAGGTATTATTGCAGTGCTGTTTCATAATCGGAGACTATTAACGAGACGAGTAACTTGGAATTTTAGACATAAGCAGTACTTGGCTGATGGGACAGGAAACTGGTGTAATTGAAATAAGCATAAAATAAATTAAGTCACTTAAAAAGTCATGGTAGCCTAGTGCTTTAGACAATGGCCTTTCTCAAGCAGAGAGTCGTGGGTTCGGTTTATCTGAAACCTGAAAACTATGTAGCGTTTTACTACTTAAAGTTTCTCTGATAGTTTCGTTTAGTTAATTTTACAACAATTTTAAACTATTATGTTTCATTTCTATGAGACCCTGAAAGGTTTTGCTAAAAGAGAGTAGCACCACATCTTTCCTTCTCGAAAACTGTTTTCTCACGTGCCATGATTAAGTACAATGTTTTTCACAAAAACCTTTCTTAAATCGTTATAATATTAAAAAGGAACTCTAAAGCAACGGTTCGTTGTATAAAGCTCAGCAAAAGCTTTTTATTTTAAATCTTTTTTTGCAGAGCGGGTTTTGCGTCTGGCAAGCTTTTAATTATGGATGTAAATATTAGCGCAGCTTAGTAGAACCGCGGTGGCAGCCCCGGGAATTATCCAGCAGTTGTTTTCTAGTTGTTCCCCGTTATTGTATTACCAGATTAAGTTTTATCTAATTCTGATGCCGGAGACAGAAGCTCTTTACTTTTTAGGGTTCCGTACCTCAAAAGGAAAAACGGAACCCTTATAGGATCACTTCGGTGTCCGTCTGTCTGTCTGTCGGTCTGTCAATACCCTTTTTCTCTGGAACGCGCTTAGGTAGCAGGCTGAAATTAATACCAAATACTCAAGCCTGCGGTCCCTTGAAGCTGTGAAAAAACCTTCTAAGTCAACACAACCAAAAGACACAGTCATTGAAAAAGCTATTTCCATACAAATTGGCGAAATCCAAAAACCTAAAGGGTACTTCCAGTTGTCCTAGAAACTTGAAATTTGGTATCTTATAGCACAACCACTCATAAAAGTCTCAAAATCAATTTTTTTTATGTCTGTCTCTAGATTTCCCCGACCAATATAAGTTGACCCCACACTGCGTACAGCAGGACTCTGCTAACACTGGACTTTTTAAAACACTAGGGAAAAGCGTTATAATCTTTCTACGGAACCCTCGTGCGAGAGTCCGACTCGCACTTAGCCGATTTTTAGAAGGTAACGCACCTTTTATTGTTTGAAGAAGTGTTAAGTGTTTTAGATTTGGGTAGTTTTTATAGCTCTTTATTTTAACATGAAACTACCGTGAGACTCAATAACAGTGAAATAAAACGGATTATTCACGTATAAAGTCGAGTTTAGCCCGACATGTTTCGGACTAATTCGAAGTCCTTCTTCTGGGAGCGCACGACCCAGATGCACACTGCGAGCCGCAGCTCTGCGAGCACGACTACTAGGCGCAGCTGACAGCGGCACACAACTACTCGTTTTCATGTCAACAAGTCGGGCTAAACTCGACTTATATACGTGAGTGATCCGTTTTATTTCACTATAGCTCTTTATTTATTTAATTTCTGACTGTGCTACTTTAAATGTAATGAGGGAGAATTAAGAACACCAAACTTAACAATAGGCAATTATAATCAATTTTTGATAATTTATTCAAAGGCAAAAAATAACGAAATAATCTGTCAGGTTGTATTTAAAAATCCTCAATCTTTTTTACACAATGTTTTTATCAACTGTCATTTTTATGCATTTTTTTACCCACCTATTGAGCCGTGGCGGTCGCCGTGTCATTTCATTGCACGGTAAAATAAAATAAAAAACGCCGGTGATATAAAAAAAAACATTCAATCACTCGCGTTGCTATTTCCCAGTTGGCAGACACACTGAATTCTATTGACATCAAAATGTTCGAGTATTTCTACCTAATCTACGCTTCGTAAATACATATACATACATAGCCGAAACTCTTGGAAATATCCAAGTAAAACCTTTTTACGTCGTCAAAGCGTCCGATAGTACATGGATAAGACGTCTGAAGCATTGGATGGCAAGGATTTTAAGATGCTCCTCTTAAAATTTTAAACTTCGTTTTGAGTAGGGCTGGCAGCTATTGCACATTGTAGTGGGTATTGGAATTTCGAATTCAGAAACGTTTTGTACGTAAGAGCGACGTCTTGATACAATCATAATGGACTAGCCTAGTAGTTTGACTATGAACTCTCAAGCAGAAGGTCGTGGATTCGAGCCCCGGCTCGCACCTCTCAGTTTTTGGAATTTATTTGCGAAATCACATTAGTAATATCATAAGCTTTTCGGTTCAAACCTGCATGCTCGTGCGAAGCAATCTAAGTGCGTGTGAAGTTCCCAATTCGCACTGGACCCGGGTAGGAACTATAGCCCAAGCCCTCCCATTGTGAGAGGAGGCCTGTGCCCAGCAGTGGGACGTAAAGAAAGGCGTTTGGTTCCAAAAGTTTGTGTATTTTAGCGGTCCTCAGAATGAGTTCGTTTTGAGCAACAAAAACATCCATTACCTACCTACGCTTTGTGTTGTACGATAACAACAGCTAATGAATTTTGTAATGACTAGTAATTAACGAAAAACATATTATTGTATCTGCTATTAGTTGAGGGTATTCCAAACGTGCAGTTGACGAACGGAATTTCTAGCAATATAAGTGTTCAACATACAATGACAATGCAAAGAAAAATCCGTTAAGCAGCTGGACTTGAACCAGCAACCTCGGTAATCCGTACCACGCTCCACCAATTAAGCTATACTTAACGTTGGTGTATCTAACGAATTTTTCAATGCCTTGTGTCATATTTTTATTTGGAAGATCTCTCCTCAGCGCCATCTATGAGTAGCTTAATCAACCGGCTCACCCAATGCGGAACTTCTACAGTTACGCATTAGTGGCAAGAGATGGAACTAGTTTCTGAATCAATGAAAATAATCGATTTATTGATTATTTTTGTTTTTATTTTTATGCAACAATCATAGTATGAAATTCAACATACAATGACAATGCAAAAATAAACCGACATAAGTGTTATAAAATGCCTATCAATCAATATCAAATATTATTCAGTTCATAGTTCCGCTGTGGTTCCGCTAGTGACAATCATACTAGATATCTCAAGAGCGACCTATATTTGAGACGTATGAAAAAGATTCGTAGTCTTTGAACTTCTCGAAGTAATAAAACCCATTTTTATTGCTCTTGACTATACGAATACTAATAAACTGACAACCCTATCCCAACGAGTGCCTCAAACTCCCAGGAATATTCCGGATTCCGATTCAACCGATCATTTGTCAAACTTTGACAGATTCTTGAAGAAAACTAATTTCTCGAATGCTTTTAATTTTTAACGCAGCGAGTTGGAATTCGTTGAAACTTGTCACGGATTCGATTGGCTATCATATTATACTCAGGGATTCGAAATATTTGAGGAAGGAAAATTAATGGCAGACAAAAGACAATTGGACAAGACATATGACAGTCGCTTTTATTATTGTTATAAAAATAAAATATTCCGACGAACTGAAAACCTTCTCCTTTTTTTGAAGTCGGTTAAAAATCAATATATTTAATCAAAAGTTACCGCAGCAGAAAAAAAATGTGTATGAACTAAAAACAATGAATTAGATCAGCCGTGACTAAACGTGCAAGATGCAAACCCCTCCCCCTCAGCTACACTGTCACACGAATCAACACATGTCACACAGATGAGACCCAACTATCACCACTACAGGTTTCGGAACTCTCTACGAGCTCATTTTCAAAGCACTGTTACAATTTCAGTACAGTTAGTATCAAAATCAGCTTGCCACTTTTGTACATAGTCGCTTTTTTTACCTTTTTATACGAACTTATGGTTTTGTACTTTTTTTATTAATATTTTGTATTTTTGTTTTGGAATTGTCTTTTTGATTCAGTTCGAATACAGGCGTTGACATAACTAGCCGTTTTATCTGCACATTGAATCAAAATCAAAATCAATGAAAATCAAAATTTTATTCAGCAAATAGGCAGTTGAATGCTCTTTTACACGTCATTTTTTTGAGTCTACCAGCGCTTTCGGAAAGACCATGATTGCCAAGAAGAATGCGCCGCAAGAAACTTGGCACAAAGTCATTTTTTCTAAAAACAAGTTACATTAGCTCTAGCGTTTAGTATAGTGGTGGTGGTGATAGTTGGGTCTGTGTGGCATGTGTTGATTCGTGTAGCAGTGGAGGCGGAGGTGTTGCATGGAAACATACATTTGCCGCACAGATATAACTATTTGTCATTAGTGGTCGCGGGTGAGCAAAGTAATTGTTTTTTAGTTCATACATTAGCTCTTACAATACGTAACCACAGACAAATTACACAAAGAAACCTCACTCTGTCATTAAAAGATTAAGAGAGAGAAAAAAAACCGCATTTTAGAAACAATCAGTTCCCTAAGCCCTCTGCTAATCCTCAGCTATAGTCGCAATACCACTTTTCTTAATCATGTATCATACATGATGTATGACGTTATTATACCTAGCTGCAGAGCGACAAAGTACAAAAGCTACTTTTGACTGTGACTGTAAGGACATCTCAATGCCAAACCAACAGATTTGGTGTCTCTTGTAAAAGGTCTTTTTCGTAACAAACACGAAAAGAATATGTCTCACTCAGAAAATATCGCGATAAAAATGCAATCGTTGCGTAGTATCGGCCTATAACCACATATTTCCAGACACAAAAGGAAACTTAGTCCCTTCTTAGTCCACTACGCGTTTGCCTAGCTTAGGCAAGAAAACATCCTATGATAATACGCAATGTAAGGCGTTTCAGACGTTTCTATCGTAGAGACGTTAAACGACATTTTCTCTCATAACCACCGCCTTCACATATACTTCTAGGAACTCACAAATACTCGAGATTACGTGAATATGGACTTAAATGCGTAAGTTTTAAGGCGTTGGCGCTCGCATTTGTCGGCAAGACAACTATATCTTACGGACCATAAAGTTTTCTGGAAGTGGAATGTGGGGTATCTGCTGACCTTTCCACACAACTGAACTGTATTTTTATAGAAAATAAAGAAAAGTAAACGTGGCGCTTTATTTCTCTTGTAAATGTGCGTTAGAATTAATTCAACGCCTATATTTATTTTATGAATATGAAAGCAGTTGGGTTCTGTTGAAAGTAAACTCTGTTTTAAGGGTTGTGCAGTCAGCAGCAGAAGTAGCGAAGCAACCGAAGCGTTCACAATGATCTAAGCACGGCTCTATTGTTATATGTAGACATAAGAGCTTGTGTAGGTCATTGTGACAAAATTCTCATACTATTTGACACTTTAACGCAAACGCGTTTGAGGCGTTTTCTTTGGCCATCGATTACACTAGAGGGTCAGAGCGCCTAGTGTAATCGCCGACCAGGCCAAGAAATACGTCTACGTATCGCGTTCGCGTTTAACAATTCTCATACTATTTGAAATTTTAACGCAAACGCGATCGAGACGTATTTTGTGCTTTTTGATTACACTAAGGGCACAGAGCGTCTAGTGTAATCAACGACCGAAAATACGTTTCGATCGCGTTAGCGTCACGGGCAATGATATTATAAGTATAAGTAAACATACGTCTTATGCTCACAAGACAATCGAAAAACATGTTCCGAACATTTTGACATTTGCGCGCAAGTTTGGACCTTATTTGAGAGAGATTGTGGCTAAAGAAGCTACAATGGCCTTTTCTGCGCTTCATTTTCGGTGTGCTGGTGACATATCTATCTCTTCTTCATAAGCAATATCATTGGTTACGGGTGTCAAATAGTAAATTGAGTTGTTGGTGTCGATGTGTGACTAGTGGCGCTACTAATGTGCCCATAGTAATTCCGACGTAAACGCGAACGTAATTGAGACGTTTTTTTTGGACGTTGATTATACTGGAGGCTCTGAGCGCCTAGTGTAATCGCCGACCAGGCCAAGAAATACTTCTCGATCGCGTTCGCGTTTAATAATTGTCATACTATTTGACACCTTAACGCAAACGCGATCGAGACGTATTTTGTGCTTTTTAACCGACTTCAAAAGGAGAAGGTTCTACGTTCCACTGTATGTATTTTTATTTTTTTTATTATCACACTAAGGGCACTGCACTGGTCGTCAGAGATTGATCCCGCTAAAGTGTTACGGGTGTTACGGCTTGCGTTTACGAGTTTAGTTTATGTCAGGAATAAACAGCGGATCCTCACTTTATTGAGCAGTGACAAAACGTGCGTTTACACGTTCGCGGTTCACTGGTTTGTGATATTGTGAACTACGAAATGGCTCCGAGCTATTGTATAAGCTTTCGGCTTTCGTAAAACCGTTGACAACGGAAGAACGGTTTTTTTTAAACAAGGTAAGCTAACGTTTACTAATGTTTGCCAAACTGATTCATTTCCCAAAATGATTTTTTTTTAAACTGTAAATATTTCAGGATTTCTATAAAACAAATCTAACCTAACCTCTATAGATGGCCCTGAAAAAAATCCTGGAATATTTAAGTAGGTACAGCTTCTGAAAAAAAAAGCATTTTGGGAAATGAATAAGATTCGCAAACGTTTTTTGGTCAAATGAAAGGTTACCAAGCTAACGATTACCTATGTACAGTCGAGATCTCCAATATTTCTACATGTACAGCCAACCTTTCATAAATATCTAAACATGGACCTTATGTGACTGGCAATAAAGTCTGTCTGTTTGTTGTGTTGTTGTAAGGTGTCCATGGCCTGTCCATTTTAAATAAAAAAAAAAAAAACTCTTGTAACCTTGTCTTTGTATGACGGTTTGTTTCAAAATAAATAAATAAATAAAATAAATAAATGGCGTTTCTTGTGTCAAAGAAAGACATGTCAATACGAATATACCCAAACCCGAATCCTATTTTAGGTGCTCATACATTCCGTATTGTTGTCAGCAAATATTTACCAACGTCCAAATGTCAGTTTACTTACAATGACAATTCGATCTACATTCCTTCTATAGGGTTCCGCACCTTAAAAGGAAAATCGGAACCCTTATAGGATCACTTTGTTGTTCGTCTGTCTGTCTGTCCGTCGAGAACCTTTTTCTCTGGAACGCGTGGAAGTAGCACGCTGAAATTAAAACCAAATACTCAAACCTGCAGTCCCTTGAAGCTGTGAAATAATCAAACTTCTAAGTCAACGCAATCAAAAGATACAGTCATTGAAAAGGTAGTTTCCATAGAAATTCCATTCCATATAAATAAATAAATAAATAAATAAATTGCCGTACTGTGAAAACCTAAAGGGCTTCCAGTTGTCCTAGAAACTTTTTACTAATAAAAGAATTAAGTACACGTTATGCTATAAACTAAAATGTGAATATCTAAAACTAACTCAAAAATTATAGATCTAAAATAAACCACTTCCAGTGGGCAACGTCTCAAAAAGTCTCAAAATCTTAAATTGTTATGTCTGTCTGTAGATTTCGCAGACCAATATAAAATGACCCCACACTGCGTACATTTTGCTTAGGAACAGGGCTCTGCTGGACAACTTAAAACGCTGGGGAAAAGCAGGGGAATCTTTGTAAGGAACCCTCGTACACGAGTCCAACTCGCACTTGCGAGGTTTTTCATAATTTTATGGCCTGGTTACTACACATACCTATAAGCCAAACCTACATTACTATATTTTATTTAAGAGCACATCACAACAGCGACCCAAAACACGTGTTACACTTTCGCTTATTCCATTCAGGTTTTTTTCGTATACTTATCTAAGTTAATGGACGAGCCGAGGTTTGCGTGATACTAATAACAAACAGGAATACGAAAATTTTACCCAAAAATAATCCAGCTTTAACTTCAACGTTGCTCGCACGTGCTTTTCCGCACGTGTGCATAAATTACTTACTTTTAAATTAGGTCGAGTTAAACTATAAGCTCAACGCTCATTGTTGGCGAGTGCGAAAAGTTGTGAGAGGCAGGTCCAGAGCTTTACACAGCTTTGCTCGACCTACTTGCGTACAGATGTGGCGGCTAGTGGACAAAGGCCCGCTTGATGAAACACTGAAGTCTCAACAAAATGAGTTTTTATATGGTTTTTATAGTGAAACTAGCTTACGCCCCGCGGCTTTGCCTCCGTGAAGGGTCTATATTTGCCACACATGTTTGCCAAATTTCAAGTCCCTAAGTCTAGTGGTTTAGACTATGCGTTGTCTGTCAGTCAGTCAGTCACGGTACTGTTTTACAGGTATAGATAAACGGATCATTCACGTATGTCAGTCGAGTACAGCCTGACATGTTTCCTACTAATCCGTAGTCGATCCTCTAATGTAAACAATTACGCGGTGATCACTGGCGGGATGTAAAATAGTACTTTTTTGACACTTCCGCACGTGTACCACTACCAAACGGCGTTTTTTAATACATTTGCGATAAGATGACATTGAAACCAAAGGCGGTGAGCCGGCATGCACGGCCTTATCCCCCCGCCGGTGCCGATTCCGCCACCAATGAGTTGGAAATGTAAAAAGCACTAGTGCGAAAATTCAACTTTCCGCATGATACGCAACTACTTTTTGAGAAACTGTATCAGTTAAAATGATGTTAGCGTTACCCAGACTGGTGCGATCAGCGGTAGCTATCACGGTGGAGGTCAGGAAGCGATGGTAGTCTTCGGTATGATTCATATTGACGCGGCTTGTCACAGTCAGGACGCGGTACTTAGAGGTAAAGCTTTAATTCAGCAAAAATCTTATATATAAGCGGTTTTCGCCAACGATAGAGACGTCAAGAACTAGTGATAATAAAGTAGGTACGAAAACTTTAAAAAGACTTATGAAATGTAAAGTGCTAACGTAGTGAAATCCAGCAGAAACTTTCAAGTTCTTCGGAACTTTAAAAGCACGCTAATTCAAGAAAGAAATCTCGCAAACTAAGTGGAGTCTGAAAAATTACAAGTTCGAGGTTACGCCACTTTGCCCTGCGGCAGCTGAACTTCTGGCAATTACGCAAAGTTTACAAGAACAAGATTATTTCATCTCGGTAGAATAATTAAACAGTGTTCCTTTCAGAAATATTAATTTATATGATTAATTTGCGTGTTAAAACGTTTTAAAACAACGTTATTGCTAGTTAGGCTAAAATTGTGTTAAGTCTAATTTTTACGAAAACCATACACTCCCAGGCGACGACTGACTGCATTTTGACGGCCGCTAATCGGACTCGCACTGCTGTGTCACTTCCGTGGATAATCGAACATAGACATAGTAGAAAAACCTTTCCCACGGGCCAGGCAAAAATCAATCTTATGACAATGTCATAAACATTTTGACAGGGGAAAGCTTTTCTCACTTCATGACTATACAAGCGGCATCCATGAGAGTGACATCCCCGGAGGTGACATTTTTAAGGCTTTTTTGTTTATTGATGCTTAAAATAAACATTTTATTTTTATTTTATTTCAATTACAAATCTTAAGATTGCGTTTAACTGTAATGTGGACATAAAACATAAAAATATATTTTTTTAAGCGAATATACATAAGTATGTTTTGTGAAGGGGAGGCAAATGATAACCAGGTCTGACGATTAAAGACTGTTTATTATAAGAACGCTTAAAGCTATTTATAGTACATGATGGGAGAGAATGTGTGTGTGGCGTGACACACACTACACCTCCCCCCTTGAAAAAAGAAAAAAAAATTACACAAAATCAATTTTTTTTTCTTACTCTAAATTACTGAAATAACCTTGAACAAAACTAACTTTTTTTTTTTTTAATCCATCGATTACCGTATTAAATGTCATCCAAAAAGTAACAAAATAATTATCATCATTCTAAAACTAATATCTTACTTCTAAATTGGCACGCTTTGCTGACGAGATAATAATAATTATATTATTCTGCCATGGTCATATCAAAAACCCAGATTATCCAAATAGTAAAAGAATGTATAAAAAATAATAATTTCATCTTGCTCGCTCTAAATTTACTTTTAACATTTGTCTATACCTCTCAATTCTCTATCCATACAATATTACGTTGCAATTATATACTGTTCAAATCTGTTCTTGTAATTAAATTCTTATGTCGTCATTTTTGTACTTTACTTCCTTTTCACCCGTTTCATAACTTTCCATTCTATTCTTTCATTATTACTCATTTCGTAATATTTTATCTTCTTATTAATTAGTGAGCTACCTTGGCATCACTTTGTCAAGGTCCACAGCACTTTTCATTATATACGTGTCTGGCCAGACTTTAACATATATATTTTTTATTTGTTCAGGATACAAGGATTATTTGTTTACTTTCGTGCGCGCACATTCATAATACTCATTTATAACATCATTTATTCAGGCAGTTCATTTAACACTTCTTTACTTCAATAATCATACCATGTGTCCAAGAATCGTCACGTGTGGTAGCTCGACCGAAACATGATCCAATGTCAAGGATTTCGTGCCTGCCTTGTATCCTGGTGGACCTCGTAATATACCTACTTTCAATCCTATACCATTTCAAAAACAAAACACATTCAAATTTCTAACAAAAATACTCATTCGTTCCTTCCACTATTCCTTTCCTTCTATAATAAGTACCAAATCTACGTATTTAACCCCAATTCTTTATTGACTTCTCAATGACACTAACCATTAAAACCATCAATTAAAATCTATAGCAATATACTGAAAAAATCGTAACAAAAATATCAAAATAAAAACAATTTTATAACTTCATAATTTTTGGCTCTAATCTCTTCTAACACCTGGATATCTATCTATTGTCGTTGCATTAATAATTTGAAATGGAAGCTAGATGATCAGTCTAGCAACAATATCAAATTATTTTCAATCATCATTTTTATCCGTCTGCAGCAGAATAAAAAAGACGATCTTGAGCTATTTAATCAATCAAAAATCAAAATCTTCATTCAATAAAAAAAACAATCTAAAAACTCTGTGTAAAACATCCAGTAAAACTCTGTAAAATAAATATACCGAAACAATAAATCTGCAATATTCAAAACCCTTTTATAACGTGATAATTTAAAATGTTCTTCCAAGAGCGTACAGTACATCATTTACCTTAAGAAATTTGATCTGTAATAACACACTTCGCATTCCGATCCATATTTGCTGACCTGTATTAGAATCATCCAACTTAGCGGTGTGAATCTTAACAACGTTTTGCTATCTATTTTTATACTGGACATATAACTTTTGTAAAGTTTTAGTTTCAAATTTAAAAACGTTCACGAAATTTAGTAACTTGCTTTTTTTTTAAACTGAGATCTCGTCAACAAGGGGCGCCAGCTTATTATTAAAATATCCACAATATTCATTTGCAGCAATACACAATGCAATTTAATATATTAAAAAAAAAAAAAAAAAAAAAAAACTAACTCTACATGAACCCATTCAAAATTTGGATATAATAAAAAACAATTAGACATACCTGATACGCAATCTATTTGGAAGAATAATAATACGAAATTTACCGAACTGTTGTATAACGCTTTGTAAAATGTCTTGTTAATTGATTTAACTTCTCTTCCTCCGTGCTGGCTCCTCGTCTAGGACACCAACTACTCCCTGCTGCATACCGTTCTCTTCTCACAACCTTGACCTTCCGACTCCAACAATTCCCAGCAGCTTTCTTCCATATTAATATAAAATTTATTTGATTTCTTATTTCTTCCATTTCTGTCTTCATAATAATATGTTCATTTCTATTCCTTTTCATACTCTTCATTCTTGACGTAATTTATTTTTCACCATTCTTCATTCTTACTCTCATTTTCCCGTAGCATTTTTTTTTCTTCTCTTCAATTTCTTCATTCTTCATTTTGATTATTATTATTCATATTTTATTCTTCTCTAGGATTTCTTCTGTTTCCATTGATTTTCTTCTTTATTTCCTTTCTTCATTTGTTTTATGGCGTTCTTCAATTATATCTGTTTCAAACTGTCTTCTTCTTGCAGCAATTACTCTTCTTAATCTTCTTAAAGTTAATTATCTTAATTTCTTATTATTTTTACTGTATAATTCTTACTTTTCTTACTTATTCTGATTCTTCTATCTTCTTTATTCTAATGTTTATAATTTTCTCTAATTTATTGCATTCTCCATTTTTTTTTCTTCGCTCCTTCGTCTACTTTTACTTTAATTCTTCTCTAATTTATGTTCTTCGTATACCTATTTTATGTTACGTTACCTAATTAAGTTTATACTTTAATTTTATTTATTGTTAAAATGTCTGTATTTTTTTCCCGCACACTGTCCATAAAATCACTTTAAAAAACAATGTCCACAATTCCACTTAGTTTTTTTCTTCACTGATTTAAAGTATCTTTATAAGAAATTTAATTTCAACTATAACTGGTGGCGCAGCGCGCCGCCAGCACCGCACGAGGCAGCAGCGCTGGCAGGGTCGCCATGTGAAGGGGAGGCAAATGATAACCAGGTCTGACGATTAAAGACTGTTTATTATAAGAACGCTTAAAGCTATTTATAGTACATGATGGGAGAGAATGTGTGTGTGGCGTGACACACACTACAGTTTATCCGTCGCCTAGTACCCATAGTACAGGCTTTGCCTAGTTTGGGACTAGGTCAATTGGTGCCGATTGTCCCATGATATTTATTATTTATATATTCAATTTCTAAAAACTAATCAACAAAGAAAATCTAGGTACTTAGGTATAATATAATTAGCGAACCTGCTCACAAAATTTCACGACAATCGGTTGAGAAATTCGACCTGTAGAGGAGAACAGCCAGACAGACAAACAGACTGCGGACGGACGAAATAATTTTTGTCCAAGCTAAAACTTAGACCCTCGACATTGTCATTTCAAAGTTCAATATTTCAAAAACGGGTGAACCTATTGTAATGAAACTTAGCTAAGAACTATCTCGATTAAAGTAGCTTTCGATTAAAACAAACCGCAACGAAATCAGTCCGTCCGTTAGGGAGCTATGATGCCACAGACATATACACAGGTCAAACTTATAACACCCCTCTTTTTCGTAGGAGGTTAAACAGCATAATTACAACTCCAAATTACCTTAAAATTCACTCATTCTTTCTTCAGGCAGCCGTGAAATATCGCTCTACTCCAAAAGTGCTCAGCTTAAGTAGGTATTTCTTTATATACATTTCTGTATGTTTACATTAAAGCGTAATGGATGATATTATGTATGTATTTATACATGGAAGTGTCGCGCATGATAGCCTGCCCCAGAATAGTGCAATATATTATTAACACGCGAGTCGGTAAGGAGCATACTCGTAGGGCTGTCGTAACCGAATATTACCCTGAAAAGTTGAGTGAGTTTACATTACATTACGAAGTTGTGGAGGGAACGAGTTAGAAGTACACGACTAATCGCGGCAATGCATTTGCAGCAAAAAAAAATTACTACCAAGTGTAAATTCAAGGTTAGGTATGCAACCAGTATAACCATAACTCATAACCAACTTAGAAAAGATAAAAAAACCCCGACGTTTTAATTTCAAAGTTCAATATTTCAAAAACGGGTGGACCGATTTTAATGAACCTTAGCTAAGAAACATCTCGATTAAACTAGCTTTCGATTAACAGAAACAGCATCGAAATCTCTCCATCCGTTTGGGAGCTATGATGGCACAGACAGATACACACTACACAGATCAAACGTATAACACTCCTCTTTTTCGTCGGGGGTTAAAAATTTCAGTATTAACCAACTTAAAGTCGAAAAAGCTTTGTCATGTACTAAATATAAGCACTTTATTTAATAATTTGCTGTATTACTATAAGGTTTATAGCCACGGGATCCAGAGGGTCGAGCACGACTTTAAGAATCCTGTGTCACGTAAAATCGAATAGTAAACGTTGTGGAAACTCGTATGACGTTTGGAACAGCGCCCGCCCGTGAGCGTATTTGGAATTAAAATTTAGTATGAGGTTTCTCGATCTCGATACGATAACCGTTACGTTACGCAACATTCGTAAAGTCGTGCTCGACCCTCTGGTCTGTACTGTAGGCGAAGGCCGCGTTCTGTCGCGTGAAATAATAATACGCTCGTGTACGCGACAACATTCAAAGTGCGCTGTCGCGCCGCTAGTACTGAGAACACATTACACATATTCATGGCATACAGTCGTACTTTTAGCTTTACATAAAACGAAATAACATAAGTTTATTACCTTTTACACTCTAACTACCTGTTGCCTCCTATTTCGTTGGCATAGAATTTGCTTATCGCTGCGAACACGGGCTACAGAGGCCCAAACACGAACATTCCGAGTCCTGAGGCCCGATCACGAATACTCAAATCCCGCGTAACGCAACGTTATCGTATGAAAATCGAGAAACCTCATAGTAAATTTCTTTTCAAGTGTGCTCACGGGCGGACGCTGTTCCAAACGTCAAACAAATTTCTCGATAACGTTACTACTCGATTACGTTACGCAGGATTCGAAGATTCGTACTTGGGCATCTGCCCCCTCCACTGCCACACGAACCATCAACACGTCACACAGGCCCAACTATCACCTCCACCACTACACTATAAGATAACGCGTTTCGAAACTAGTCACTGCAAAAAGTGATAAAGATAAACGAGCTGACATTTGAATACATGGAAAAAATTCAGCGTGTTTCCCTATGCTAATTGTGGTGTAAGCGTGATAGCACGACACGGGATGTCGAAGATCCAGGTTAGATTCCCGGAGTTAGCATTTTCTGTTTATTTCTGTGTATTCATGTTTCACTGAGTATTTAAGAGTAATTACTCTCTACAAGCCCTTATTAAAAGCACCAAAAACCACCGCAATGTGTCACCAGGCCGAGTTTTATAAAGCTACAATTTAGAAGCGGAAGTCGCTTTAATACGTATATATCATGGAACAGTTGACACCAATTGACCTAGTCCTAAACAAGGCAAAGCCTGTACTATGGGTACTAGACAACGGATAAACATACTTTTATAGATAAATGGATATTAAACATCCAAAACCCGAGAACAAACATTCGCATTCATCACACAAAGATCTGTCCCGACCGGGGATCGAACCTGAGACCTCAAGCTTCATAGTCAGGGTCTCTAACCACTAGGCTATCCGGTCGTCAAAAGTCGTCTTTCTAACAAAAGGTGATAGAATGAGACTCCCGCTTGTAAATTGTTACTTGTCCCTGTTATTTATTCTACTAGAATAACTGGCAACACTTAAGTTTACTTTTTCCATAGGTTTCAGTGCTTCAGCCCCATCGCCAAGCGGGCATGAAATTGAGGCGACGACATTTTGTTTTTCTCATTAATTTCAAAGAGGAACGTGACAGAGACCCAGGGAAAAGGGAATTACGGGCGAACTGAAGTGATTTTTAATATGCAGGTAACATTTTACAAGAAATTGTTTTACAGCCCCAGTGTGCTTAGGGTTGGCAAGCGTTAAACCATCGATGGAGACTACTAGAATAGCTTTAGAAAATATATGAATCAAGGGATATCTTCCTTTCTAGGAGTGCAACTCTAGTTAAAGGGTCAACGGCCCCAAAATATAAACATACCCGCTTACACATCAGCTATTCCCCAATTAGATGGCCGCGTTGACAGCGCCCTCTGAGGAAAGTTTGGTGTACTATTTTGTATAGTGGCGCCATCAGGCGGAAGGTGGGTGAACTAAACTTGAAACCGTTAATGTCACAGCGTGACAGTACCTATAAAATTTGGAGGTTGCCCTCGATTTCCCTGGGACCCCATCAGGCCATCATCAGATCTTGGTGACAATCGGACCAACTAGAATACCCCTTTCAAACAATAAAAGAATTTTCGAAAACGGTCCAGCCGTCTTCGAGTAATCGGGAAACATACATAAAAATAAATAAAAAATATTCCGACGAAATGAGAACCGCCTCCTTTTTTGAAGTAGGTTAAAAATAACCCTGCTTGCAGAACCATTTGACTTGCAAAAAATATTGCCATACTAAAAACCCCTACTAAAATTAGATACGCAAGGATTCATACAGGCCACGGAACCCTCTCCTGGCCGTGTCCGACACGCTCTTGGCCGGTTGCTGGAACCAATTCACTGGTAATTAACAGGTCGGCGAGAGTAAGCGGAATCGTCACCCTTATGTACTTAGTCAGCATTTCCCAAAATCCGCACCAAGCGTTTTCGCTCTTCCCTCATTATCCGTACAACTTACCCTGCCTGTGTCTGCATTCCGTTAACACTAATCCGGCCGTTTTCAAGTCTAGGCTGAATCGTTAATAGGCAAGAGCGTCGCATTTTAGACCACGTCTCCGCTTACCATCTGATGTGATTGTGGTCCACCGCAAGCCTATAACGTTTAAAAAAAACCGGGGTGTCTTACCTGCTTTCCTATCACTGTCTGCGGTTAGACTACGTCCAGAGCAGTGCAACGTTGCAATCCGGGCGGATCAGCGTAAGCACTAAGTCCAAAACTGTGACATATTCTTTGACAGTGAGTGGTAAAAAGGGTCGACAGAGGACGCGCAATTTTAATCCACGTCGCTAGCACCTGTTGTAATGTTGTGTCCGCTTTCCCTTCTAGATCGACTAGCATTTACTATAGGAGACAAACACAATACATTTTCATCCTAATTTCAAATCATCAAGAATTTTTAGAGTTTGTGTTTTCGAGTTCATGCAGTGACTCGAGTCTCGAGATCTGGTAGATCTGAGGGTCGAGCACAACTTTACGAAAGCTGCGTAACGTCACGGTTATCGTATCGAGATCGAGAAACCTCATACTAAATTTTTGTTCCAAATACGCTCACGGGCGGGCGCTGTTCCAAACTTCATACAAACTCTACAACGTTTACTATTCGATTTTACGTGACGCAGGTTTCGAAAAGTCGTGCTCGACCCTCTGCACGCAAAATGACGAAAGAATGCCATCGAAGCATATGCTCAATTCCTTATTTACATTCTCATGCGTGAGACGAGGCGAGTCGCGACGAGAGTGTAAGTACGCCTTGCCTCGCTACTCGCAGCGCGCGACGTGAGTGCAAGGGCGCCTTGCCTCGCTACTCGCGGCGCGAGACGAGAGTGCAAGAACGCTTTGCCTTGCTACTCGCGGCACGGGACGACAGTGCAAGAACACCTTGCCCCGCTACTCACGGCGCAAGACGAAAGTGATTAATGGCGATCGCGTCGGGAAATGTTTTTGGGCACGAATCAAAGGAACTAGCTTGATCCGTTTGCGCTCTCTCCAAGCGAATGCAGAGCTAGGTACGAGAAGAGAGACTAACTGAGTTATGACTATAAGCCTCACCTCACCTTTATTCATGTAACGAGTAAAGTTGCCTACCGGTTAAACACAAGTCCAATTTGGTACTATGCGGCGTTATTAAATAATTCAGCAGGGTCGAACGACGGCGTAGCGTTAATTAGTCAGCGGTTGACATGTCGCAGGGCAGGGAAGTGTAGAGAAAACCATAGTAAATACAGGTAAAGTACGCGTGGCACACCGTGGCAGAGGGCGGGGCACACTGCTCGTAGGACTGGTAGGCATCTCACAAGGTGGACGGACGATCTGGTAAAGATCGCAGGAAGCCATTGACTGCGGGTAGCACAAGACCAATCGTCGTGGGCATCCTTGGGGAAGGCCTATGTCCAGCAGTGGACCTCTTCCGCCTGATATGATGATTATTCGCCGTGGAACAGCACGGTTCCACCATAGCGGTGCCATGAGGGCGTCAAAAGTATGAGATTACCGCGGTGCATGATTGCAGAAACAAAGAGATAATTTGTGACGGTAGTTAAGTTTGGTGGCATTTGTTTAGCATCGTAGTGTCTGAAACAAGCCATCAAAAGAAGAAAGGTTGCCTATTTAGGTCACGTACTTAGGCACTCCAGATACAAGCTTCTTCCACTGATAATGATGGGCAAGGTGGTCAGAAAAAGAGCCGTTGGACGTAGGAAGAAGTCGTGGCTGCGCAATATCCGGAAATGCACCGGAATAACAAGTGTCTTTCTTCTCGACAATCATGGTCTTTCCGAAAGCGCTGGTAGACTCAAAAAAATTACGTGTAAAAGAGCGTTCACCTCCTATTTGGCTGAATAACATTTTAAACTTCGAATTAGCGAGTGGTAGCACTATTAATTAACTATAGTTATTCTGTGCTGGTTATCTGAAAGCTTTTGTGTTGTCACCTCCACCGTATTTACCCATCCAAGGTGATAAATATCCGCGTTGAGGTAAACTTTACCCAGCAATAAGGGGGAATAATTCAGTTACCGTTAAGGTAGGTAAGTAATGCGTGCTCTGTTGCCATTGGCTATTAAGAATGGATTTATGGGGTACGGCATTCAATTATGGTCTTAACGTGGGGTTACCCACACGGTTAGGAAGCTCGTGACATGTAAGGGTGGGAAGGTATTTCAATAAAGACGGTAGTTTCCGAGCCGTGATGGCCTAGTGGTTTGACCTATGGCCTCTCGGGCAGGGTGGTGGGTTCGATTCGAGCCCCGGCTCGCACATCTGAGTTTTTTGGAACTTACGTGCGAAATAACGTTTGTAATTTGTTACGAGCTTTTTGGCGAAGGAAAAGGTCGTGAGGAAGCCCGCACACTCCTGGGAAGCAGTTCAATAGTGTGTTTGAAGTTCCTAATCTACACTAGGCCCGCGTGGGAACGGGAACCCTAGCCCAGGAACTCTCATTGTGAGAGGAGACCTTGTGTCTAGCAGTGGGACGCAAAAAAAATTGTTTTATTTCAATTATACGTATAATAATAGACTATTTTGTCGACCCGTTTTTTTGAAGTTAAAAACAAAATGAAAAACGTTCAAAAATTTGCTTACAAAGTCACTAGTAATAAAATGAACCATAGTTTAAGACATTCGGATGTTTCTCAAACGCCAACTTTACAGTATAGTCAAACATGGCGTGTAATAGTATATTGTCGACTGTACTACAAGCTGGCATTCGTGTCATTACCGTGTCGCCTGTCGGAGCGGGGGAGCGACGTTCCTCACAATTACGCTGCTAGACCAGGATCCAGCTGTGATAGACCTTGTGGCGTGAGATACGCGAAATTTATTTATTTGTATAGCAAATGTACGTACAGAATTGTGTTATTGTTAAATCGACGATGTTGTATATTAAAAATAGCAATATTTTTATTTGTATCTTCGGGAGGGGCTCCTTTTTTCGTTGAATTATGGCCTCGATTCAAATCTTTGGTCTAGTAAATATAACTTTACCAAGTGATATAAACAATTTCTCTGAGACATTTCCCATATTTTTTTCTCCTTTATATGTACAAAAAGGAAGGAAAACGAGCAAATAAGTATGCCACCTGATGTTACAAACACTTGTGTCTGCTATTTCCCCAGCTAATACTCTCCACATCGGAACACAACAGTGCAAGCACTGCTGCTTAGCCGCGGTATATAGCGAGTAATATGGTGGTAGCGAACCGAACTGGAAATATTAGTCTTTCTATATTGTGCCCTTA
This sequence comes from Clepsis dumicolana, assembly GCA_963691665.1. NCBI lineage: Eukaryota > Metazoa > Arthropoda > Insecta > Lepidoptera > Tortricidae > Clepsis > Clepsis dumicolana. The sequence continues at coordinate 12,617,963 of OY829513.1, forward strand.
AGACCTGACATTCATGCAGTAGACATACCCTGCATACAATTCATAAACCTGTTTTAACTAACGTTTAAGTTACGTTAAACGTTAAAGTGGTTTAACTAAAGTTGGATTGTCCTTTTTTTGTCACATTGACATTTCCGTTAGTAAGAAGAAGACGAAACCTATTTTAGCTAATGGAGGCTTGAGTGACGTTTATGAATAAGGGCAAAAAACTCGTTTTAAAAAGTTGTGCCTCTACGACCTGACGATTCACACAGTGGGACGCTGGTCTATGAGACCCTCATATGCGTGTTTTCGCGCTCAATTCCGCTAATGTTTTCTCTCGTCGCCCGTAAATCTCAAAAGGGCCATATTAAGCTTTTATTTTGTTTATTTCGGGTTTATTTCGCGACTGTTACGGAATAGGACATTATTGTTATTGGTGGAATTTGTCTCGCAAGTTTTCTGAGGGGATGAGAAAAAGGGAGACGTTACTTCAAACTGGCGCAACGGGTTTTTTTAAAAGCCTTATGTGAAGGGTAGGTACACGGAAAGATCATGTCTAGTCAAGTTAGCAACTTTTTGAGTGATCGCGATTTGAAAGTTTGGAACGATGTAATTATCCATATAATTTTCGTATTCTTCTTTTGTTAGTGATAAAAAAGACCAGTTACATAAATTTATGTATCTGTAACTGAGCGGTAACTCAGTCTATTGATTGAGTGCTCTACATTTCGAGATTAATATCTCGGTTTAAAAAAAAAGTCACTACCTAGACATTTTCTATCCGTGTACCGTTCATGTTATAACGACTGGATATAGTCGTAAAGGAAGTGTGAAGGATGAGGCCCGAGTTCGAACCCCGGTCGGGGCAGATATTTAGTACAAATAATACGAATGTTTGTTCTCGAGTCTTGGTTGTTAATAATGTTTAATATAACATGTATTTAAGTACGTATTCTTTATCTCTTTAAGTCTGTTTATGTGTTGTCTAGTACCCGTAGTACAAGCTTTGCCTAGTTTGGGACTAGATCATTGGGTGTCAATTGTCCCATGATATTTATGTCATCATCATTATCATGTCAGCCGAAAGACGTCCACTCAGACCGGTCTTGTGCCTTCCGCATCCACCGCGGTCCCGCGATCTTTACCAGGTCGTCGCTTCATCTTGTTGGAGGCCTACCGACAGCTCGTCTCCCGGTCCGTGGACGCCATTTGAGAACATTCTGGCCCCATCGGCCATCAGTCCTGCGAGCAATGTGCCCCGCCCACTGCCATTTAAGTTTCGCAATTCTTCAGGCTATGTCGGTAGCCTTAGACTGCTATTTATTTATTTTATCATAAACCGAAACATAGGTTCTGGTTCTCTGCACGCAAATCCTTTCTACACCAGCAAGGCTTGCTTGGAGTATGCCGCTGCCTTATTAGCATGAAAAACGTTACATTCATACTACAATTGACTACAAAGCTAATGGTTATTAAATATATTAATGCTTGGCAAAAACCTCTCTGGACTTTTATAAGTCCGCTCAATTTAAAAATGCGTGCGAAGCGTCTAGCAAAATTCATAAATTCTAAATTTTATCAGCAAATAGACAGTTCAATTTTGTCTAAAAACAAGTTAAATTAGCTCTTACAATACATAACCACAGATGAATTACACAAAGAAAACTCACTATGTAATAAAGAAAAAAAAAAAAGTATTTTTGAAACAAGTGTAAAAAAATAATTAACACAGAACTTAAGCCCTAGCTTAGCCGTGGCCTAGCCTTCTCTCAGTCACGGGATTGTTAATAAGGAAAACATAAATAACTTCATGACATAATTTTCTGGAAGAGTGGAAAATCTATCTTTCGCTTTCTCCCTCTATCACCCTCCCTCTCTATAGCCGTTCGGAAAGCCGAAACTTCACGAACAGAACCGTAGCGCATAACTTATGTCTTAATCCGTCCCATTGTACGCACTAGTTCCCATCTGCTCCTGAGTTATTGTAAAGCCACAGTCTAACGGTTGAAACGAGTATTATTCCCGTCCATAATTTAGCCAACGATACGAAGCTAGACGTGCTCAATTATATTAATTTCGTGGCACTGGCCGCGGTGGACAGGCGGCTGGTGGTGCAAGTTATGAAATAGTACTTTTTGATATAAGTGAGGATAGTACGGTCATTTTGCACGACCTCATTTATTTATTAAGAAACAAACAGGCAATATAGGCACAAGGTCAGCCAGAGGTGTCTGGGCACCTGCACCTGCAGATAAATCTGAGAAGGAGGGTACGGAGAATGAAGACACGACATCTGAGGTACCGGAGCCTCGGTGGGTGGAAACATAAGTTGGACAGATTGAAGTTGAAGACCCAGATGACTACTTAATATACTTGGGTGATATTCTTGTGAGAATACATAAGTACTTTTATGAACTCTAAGACAAAATGGATGGTAAACAAATACCAGATTTGAAGGCTGTTATTTCAGAAGTGAAGAGCACAAGCCGTAAGCCGAGGGTCAAGACTCGGGACGAGTGACAATATCACTTTCGCACGACACGTGTCCGCACGAAATATTTAAACGCATTTGCGAAAAAAATTAACGAGGCGGTGAGCCGGTACGAGCTTCCCTACCACGGCCCACCTGCGCCCGCGGTGAGATACTTCCGCCGGCGCCTTGAAAAAGGAAAAAGCACTAGTGCGAAATATCCAACTTTCTGCACGATACGTAGCAACGAAAACTACCACTTTTTGAGGAACTGTATTAAAATTACATCTTTTTCTTTGAACGATAAAAAAGGGAAATTACCTTGATCCTCAGGAAATGCAGATTTATTACTGTTTATTGACATTGAGGTTAATTTCAAAGTGATTCTTAGTTCACCTTTGAAGAGTTCCTTTGCCGCTTTTACGTGTCAGTCAATAAAACCTCGTAATGTCTTTTACATCCAAAACAGGGCAATTTTATCGTTCGGAGCCAAAATTGGACGATTTAGCGTTATTCGGGGACACCGGTACACCGGTGCAGGTTGCTGGAAAAAGGGACTGTCCTGGTCATAACGGGACGTACGGTCAGCTTAGTTATTATCCGCTGCGACCTACAATCGTCCCACTTGATCAAGATCTAGACAACTAATCAAGGATGACTAGTACACTCCACGCACAGTGTAACGCTGCTCACGGACGATAAGTCTCGCCAAGTGCTCTTCCCTCAAGGGCCTGGTATCGGATTCCGCTTTGAGACAAATATTTTATGCAAATACCCTCGGTTTGGGAATGTTAAGAGCTTTTCCTTGTAGTTATTGGTTTTGTATCCAAGCCTTCAAGAAGGTTCGATTTTGGGTGTTACCTTTGAAATAACAATTTGGGTTCATGTTACCGAGGGCAGGTCGTCTCGTGTTTAGTGCTTTTTTATTACTTCACCGTGATCAGCATATTATTATTATTATTATTTATTTACTATTATTTCAAATAATACACTAGCAGCTCATAGAGCTGATACGTGTATATCACTGCACTTGTGTTTAAATTTTTTTTTAATGATTGTCCAGTCTATTTTTAAAACTGTTCACTGAAGGCGCACTTATCATAAATTCGGGTAGTTCATTCCATGTTGTGTGTGTTCCAATATGTGTGGGTTGTGACGATTCCTTTTTTCTTGACAAGCTTGGAAGCTGATTGATTTTTTGAACTCTAGCGTTGTAGTCAGGGGCTAGGGCCTCTAACCAGTAGGCTATTCGGTCGGTTATTGTCTTGTATTTATTAACGTCTATTTTGTTCTAAAATTTCAACTGAACTTGTTGACTTCTTATACACACACTCATGTATCATTCACGACCATGCACACTCGCATTCACTCACACACACTCACGCACACATGCAATCACACGATGAGCTTGCTCCCACGTTCAAATTGATGTTTGTTTTTTGTATTTATTTGTTTTATCTTAACACTAGCTTATGCCCCGCGGCTTTGCTCCCGTGAAATAATTCTAAAATGGGCTAGTTCCCTATCCCGTGGGAATTTCGAAAAATCCCTTCTTAGTGCACCTCTAGGATACTCAAGGTACTGTAATGGTTATTTTTTGAAAGACACATTATCGGTGTTTATTGCAAGTACTCGAACAGTATTGTTGATTGTTATTGTATTTAGTCTATAGAAGCAGTGTTGCTAGTTGACATTAAAGCAGCCGAATAGCTGTCAGGAAGTAAGTATTATAATTAAAATATGTTCGAAATAATTTAGATTTCCTCCTTTTATCGCCCAATCGTCTTCTTTTGAAAAGTTTTTGCTATTTTGGTAATTCCAGGGCTATTCCTCCACTTATCTTGTGACATTTCATGGACCTGTCAAACTCGATTGTTTCGGGTGGCAACTTTGGTCATCCATTGTTTTTTATTCTTACTATTTGGCGAGTGCAGTGGAGTTTAGTCGAAATCGAGGAAAATCTTGTAGGATTCCTTCTATATTGGTGTTTAATGGCGTTATTAATATTGAAGTTCGTCTATTTGACCTGTATTTTGTTCAATTTCAGTTGTGCATAATTTAACAATTAATTTGGTGGCCTAACCTACAAATCCGGTGAGGTGTGCTGCTGGTACCTCCGTTTGTCCGTCTCTGTACCGACTTAAATCGAGGGATTCGTTCCCCTGCATCGTAAGTATCTCCGACAGTGGCTACAGACGAATGTTCACAAATTCTGTGGTACTAGTGTTAAACTAAACGTGTCATTTCAGCGAGCGCACCGAAGTCTTGAGTGACCAGAGTGTCCCAGCTTTCCCTGGAGTTGACATTTGTCACTTTCTCAAGCAGGACAATTATCCTCCGAAAGGTGAGTTCACTTCAATTCTTACCACTTGACCCGCAAGCGAGGTTATGCGACATGCTTAGGGCCCAAGCCTTCTGCTGTGTTTTCCCCTATCACTATGGCCAAAGCCTCCAAGGCAGCTAAGCATATAGAACGATTGCTAGCCTGTCACCTGCCGTAATGTCCCATCCTGCGGAAGGTCGCTTTATACTTTCACGATATTCATTGAGTTGCCCGTTGCAGGAGGCGTTTGGTACACCCCAGTAAGCTCGCCTGGTCACCCCAGACGTGCTCTGCCCTTCAGGCCTTCACCGCGGTCCGACCTCAGCGTTGACGCCGGCTACCAGCAGCCCCAGACATCCAGGGAGCTCCGCTGCCAACAGCTGAGTCGAACCCAAATTACTCAATTTTGTGTTCCCATCTTCAGGCGTTATCGATCAAAGCGTTTAGATAGAACCCTTGACTTAAAACGTTATAAAATATTTGAAATACCATACATATATATATACATATACATATACATATACCATACATACCATACCTCTCAACCATATTTACCGAGCCCGTTTAGGGCCTGATGTAAGCTGTATATACTTGCATTTTTGAATACAGTAGTGTTCTGAACCGGTGTTTGATTTCGTGCCCCTAAAAAAATCAACATTATAGTACATGTTTGCCAAATTTCAAGTCTCTAGGTCCAGTGGTTTAGGCTGTGCGTTGTCTGTCAGTCAGTCAGTCACGGTACTGTTTTATAGGTATAGATAGATATGTAGTCGCCATCTTGTATGGGAGCAGTGTTGGACCATTAATGTTTCGTAAGCAACTGTAACGAATGTGAACGAATGGACCTCACGAGACAGGCTCTGCCTAATGTGCTGGTCATAGGTAGCTACAATCATGTGAAATTGTATGGCAAATAAACTGTATTTTATTTTTATTTTTTTTAAATTACAAAACTGGCTCCACTTAATCGACCGCTCCCGCCCCCTCTTATGACTCGCTTCCCATAATATGGCACTCCTTTGAGGATGGCTCTATTAACAAATTGCATATTTATTAATGGATCCACTATAATAACGTTATTACGGCATTCTGGAAAGCATTTAGTAATTACGAATATAAATTGCGATTGATCGGAGAGTACTTAAACGATTCGTGCAAACGTCACTTATGTGATTGGAAGCGTTTATGGAAGAAAATATTAAGCACATTAATTTATTTTTCATGTGTAAAATTAATACCTAGTGTAATGGTTATCGATTTTATTGTTATTACAAAGAGAAAATTGAATAAATGGAAAAACACAAGTGATAAAATTGTTATCAAAATTATCGTCTGAAATGGCAAATGGCGTACTTACGCGAAATACATTTTAACGAAATTTTAAAGAAAATATCGGGAAAAACATAATTAAAAGCAGATTGCTAAGCAAAAATATTGAGAATTATTAAATTATTAATTAATTTTTGAATTTCTTTCGCTTGCTCTATCAGGTTTTTGGCGTATTCTTTAAGTCTCTGTATATCTACAACAGATTAGGAAATAATATTGCATTTTCGTATTTCCATACATAAAACCATCTCCTAGGAGTTATTTGATTAGTGCGAGTTCGAGTTCATACTTTTGCTACTTGCACTTAACAGAATTTAGATTATTGAATATTCATAAATCTAAAGCCTAATTACATCCCACTGCTGGGCTATAATTTCCACGCGGGCCCAGTGCGGTTTAGAAACTTCACACACACGATGGAACTGCTTCGCAGGTGTGTGCATTATTTCGGTATTTCCCTTGACCGTAGAGTTCACGATACTTTACAGCAGATTTCACCCGAAAAAAAGGCTTGCACTGAGAGTACTGGGACCAGTGCAACTGCTGGGACTGGGAAAATGAAGATGCTAGCCCAGCAGTGGGTGGATGTGGGCTAATGATTAATTGAACCTCTGAGTAAAGTTGCGGTAATTAGACACGGGTATCTCACTCGATTGGTAGCGTTTGTCCACGAATTCACGACCGGATGGACACAGCTTTCGCCGACGATAAACGGGACCGCTGATTGGCCCAATCTTTCACTGACCTTTTTCCGAATTTACTACACGATAAATGCCGGGTTTTGTTTACGAGGCGAATCATTTACACTATACCAGTGTTGCTGAGCTTACGGGGTTTTTCCATTAATTTTGAGGTAAAATGAGGTAGGAGTCAAATGTTTTAGGGGGTTTTAAGGTATAAGTATTTTCTTAGTGACTCTAGCTGATTGCTACTAGCATCAACTGTTTCAAGAGGTATGTAAACACAGTAAAGCCATCTTCATCTTTCAAGAGATTTTTAGGGTATTTCGTTCCTCAATATGAATGTAACCCAAGCTGACGATTTCCACTATACAAAACTACAAACTACATATTATAACGTACCTACAAACCAATTTACTGCATACTTGCAAAAATGTATACGCACAAAGTGGCAACGTAAATTTATCTTTGGCATCGTCTGTAAGCTTCACAGCTTACAGACACTTCACAGTAGGGACAATATTTAGATTTTCGCCTTTGCAGGGGGAAATTCTATACCTGGTAACCCCCAACCATCCCAAGGGAAAGGGGGTTGAATAGACAGTGACAAGTGAATAGCGCCGACAAACACATCTGCCAACAGATTTGCAGGGAAACTGCTCAGAAAATTGCCTTCCTATAGCTAAGCTCTTATTGATTTTGATAAAGGTAGAGGTTGGTCTGACGTGGCAAAGTGGAGTAGGGGTTCCATTTTGTGGGATTAGCCAATTATTGGTCGTTAAATCTCTGTTGGCCTGCTAAGGCGCACCTTGCAATAACTTACGCAGTGTATTTTGGAATCAACTGTATATAGTAGAGTAGAATTCATTTTTAAGTAACGAAAAAAAGGTGGATCCGCTATTTAACACATATTTTGGTCTTTTTCGGCAACTGCATTTCTATTTGCAGTTCCTTTATTTTTTGCACGCGGAGATTTGGGAGCAGATTGTTGTCTATTTATTTATTGACCGCGATTACCTATTATAGGTTCGACGAGCTCCCGATATTTCGTCGCAGTTACATGCACCATGATCACGGATAGACTGACTACTTATTTGTATGTCTAATGTAATTAACCGCGAATCATTTCAAACTTATTTATTTACATTGCCATAAAAAGTTCACGCAAATTCATTGGACGTGTCTTTTCCTTACAGGGTTAAAAACATGTCTAACCTACCGGCAAATTTATAGACATTACACACCTCTACCGTAATAACTTCACTATGAACCTGTGCTTACGCCGTACTCCTCATAATTTATGCACCGAATGGGCCACGAATGGTGGCCCACAAATCTCCAGCGTCACATTGATGGCCCACTTACCAAGTTTCGAGAAATATCACAATTTCAACTCGCCCCTTTTTTGAGAATCTGGCGTAACGGGCGAGATGAATTACTACTTTGCGAAGTGTGTGATGCACAAACAAAGCGTGAGTTGAATTTTCACATATTCTCGACGGGTTTCGAGCTTCAATGCGATTTAGCGCGAGAAACCAAGATTTAAGTTTGTATCCTGTTGCCATTAACAGCCTATTTTTTATTTATTTAAGTTCAGAACACATACAGTCGTTTACAAGCATAGTTAGAAAATCATTATTTGTGAACAGACCTAAAGGCCAAGTAAACTCTAGGCTTACTTGTTAGCTTACAAAGTCCATACTTTTGATGCATATGGCTTATTGTATGTGATTTATGTCTGAGTTTGATAGATACAATTATTATTCTCCAAAACAATACAATTGGTACATGACTTTATGACGAAGGGCAAATAAAAACGAAAATATGACACAAATAATATAAACAGCATTAACACATTGAAATCAGGCAGTCGTGTGATGCTGACTCAGCATGATGCTACGGCAAGCCACAAAGCTGCAGGAAATTTGCGTAACTGTTTTGAAACTCGTCATCGGATTGACATGTCAGTTTTTGTACGACTGTGACAGCTAGCTGTTTCCGATACCAATTGTCAGCCCGTACAAAATGACCGCGATTCTGATTCCGAGCGAGTTAGACAATAAGGGTGCAGGGGGGCTAGCACGCATGCCATTTTGTCACTTGTCGCTCAGTGCGTCCTTCACTGATTCCATCACTATGAAAGGGACGCACTGCGCGACAAGCGACAAAATGGCGCGCCGTGCTACATGTGCTAGTCTTCTGCCTGTTTCCGGCTGGGCAAGGACGTCGGCTAGTGTAATGTCATTTCGCCATGAGAATAAAATAATAAAATGACCAAGCATTTAACGTGTGGTGGACAAAAACAAAAGAGTGTTATATAGATCTAGCTGTCTTGTACATTTGTGTGAAGAGTAATAAGGTCTTTTACATTAGCTCATCATCATCATCATCATGTCAGCCGATTGACGTCCACTGCTGGACGGCGGCCTCCCCCGCGGCTCTCCACTCAGACCGGTCTTGTGCCTTCCGCATCCACCGCGGTCCCGCGGTCTTTACCAGGTCGTCGCTCCATCTTGTTGGAGGCCTACCGACAGCTCGTCTCCCGGTCCGTGAACGCCATTCGAGAACCTTCTGACATGACCTCTTATATTAGCTCATACCAAGTTTAAATAGATTGAACCTACGATGAGCACGGCAAAAAGAAGTGGAAGAAAATACAAAGAGAAATCAAAAACTAATTTCCCAACGAACAAACATTTTCTACACTTAAGTAAAAAAACTCGCGTTAAAAAGCGTTTACCAACTTATCAAAAAGTTACCATATTAGCGTCCTACCACACGGTAAGCGAAGCAATTTGGCAAATAAAACTTTTCGGAAAGAAATCCAGGGATTTTAATTACTTGGAAAGAAAACTCGGGAAGTCAAATCTCGCTTCCTTTGAGAGAATTGTATGCGCGAAGTTTTGCACGTTTTTTAGGATTCCGGAAAAAACGGAACCCTTAAAGGATCACTTTGTTGTCTGTCTGTCTGTCTGTCTGTCTGTCTGTCTGTCTGTCTGTCTGTCTGTCAAGACCCATTTTCTCTAGAACGCGTGGAGGTAGCATGCTGAAATTAATATCAAATACTCAAGCCTGCGGTCCCTTGAAGCCGTGAAAAAATCAACTTTCTAAGTCAACGCAATCAAAAGATTTGCCGATTTCCAAAAACCTAAAGGGTACTTCCAGATGTCCTAGAAACTTGAAATTTGGTATGAAGGTAGCTCTTATAGCACAACCACTCCGAAAAGTCTCAAAATCTTAAATTTTTATGTCTGTCTGTAGATTTTGCAGACCAATATAAGTTGACTCCACACTGCGCACATTTTGCTTAAGAGCAGGGCTCTGCTAACACTAGACTCTTTAAAACACTGGGGAAAAGCGTTAAAATCTTTCTACGGAACCCTTGTGCGCGAGTCCGACTCGCACTTAGCCGGTATTTTTTTTAATGGGAAATAAAGTATTTAACAAGTATTTTTACCTTGAGTGCATATTGACAAAAACCGACCAAAAGCATGTCGGACACGCTCAGGATAGGGTTCTGTAACCTGTACAAAAAAGTCCTTGAATATCTAATTTTAATACCTACACGAATTATTTTACTATTTACTTATTAGTATAAGACTTTCTCTGGTAATGTCCGTACTTACTATGTATCGGACAAAATGCCGAACCGCTTCTCAAGCCCCCATACCACTAAATTCGAAAATCGAAGTTCGTATCGTGCCGTCCCTCTCAAGCTAATATTGTTTAACACGAGAGTGAGCGGGACAATACGATACCAACTTCGATTTTTGAATTTCGTAGTAGTCCCTAAGGAGTGGCACAGTTCACGTCGACGTTCAAAATTCGACTTCAAAACCGTATAGCCGTAGCTGATCCGTATATAGCAACACGTTTCTAAACATTACGAAAAACCCATCGTTATTCATACAACCCATAATTCAGCCCCAACCGCGTCCCAAAATGACCTAAAGTGTTCTCAAATTAGCATGTTTAGGAACACATGAATAATTGATCGACCTCTATAGCCAATTACATCAAATCCCCGTCATTTGGCACCTCGGGGGATTAGGGGAAAATGCGGGGATACGGGGGCGGTAACTGGTAACTCCGTTTTCTGGTAATTGTCAGAGCTATTAGTGGACGCTAATTTGACTTGGGCTAGTGACGGTTTCGTAGAGGTTTACAGGGTCTTCCAACTACGAGTAAATCAAGGAGACACTTCTTTACATCTGTGTCAAACATTATACACACATTTATGCAGTAGAAAATAACTAAATCTGCTTTTGTAATTTTTTAGTCCATTGCGTTTTTTTTATATTAGAAGGATAATTAAAATCATGATTAGATATGTCTAACCTAACAGCGTTACTGATTTTAATGACTTACCAACTGAAGGAATATCTTCAAGCAGGAAGAAACAGTAGACTTCATTGTAGGTACATACCTGTAAATAAAAATAAATTAAGTAGCATTTTTTTAAGATCGGTTTTAGCTTAATATACATGGATACCGCTAGGATAATAGCCTGTTAGAATATTGAAATCAAGCAATAATAATAAACTTAATCTTATTACATAACATCTATTCGCACATTTTTTGGACTCTTTCACAATCTTAACAGCTTCATACTAGACATCAGAGAAATTGATATAACATTGTAAAATACACGTCGTTATATACAGAAATATGTAAAGACGCATTCATTAGGTATTCATCCAGTTCATAAATACGTACCGAGAGTTTATAACGCTTGTATTGTAAGTAAGAGCTTGTGGTACCGACATATTTTTAAGTAGACGACACACCTTTAATTTATTGAATCAGGCGTTACTTTATAGAGGTCCATATTTATGAACTAAAAACAATTACACATTTACACATCTGATCGTACTAAACATACCTATTCTGTAACAAACTTGTAGCGAATCTGCTAAACCAAAAAAAACCTATCCTATTTTGTAACGGCCAAAGAAAAAAAAAAGATTTCGTCAAAAAGTTTTTTTAATAAAAACCACGCCAGATGGATCGTATCGAATCGTACGTTCTGAATAATGCATTTATATTAAAAAGTATTCAAAGCAACTTGGGACGGCATTCTGTCTGTCAAAGGGATGTGACAGAGGCAGGGTTGCGGGACTATATTTCACTACACAAATCTCGGTTTTGCACAGCTAATATCACTGTTATAGCCACTCTGAGGGTCGAGCACGACTTTTCGAAACCTGCGTCACGTAAAATCGAATAGTAAATGTTGTCGAGTTTGTATGACGTTTGGAACAGCGCCCGCACAAGAATTTAGTATGAGGTTTCTCGATCTCGATACTATAACCGTAACGTTACGCACCATTCGTAAAGTCGTGGTCGACCCTCTCTAGGTAAAAGTAGTTTATGCAACTGCTACATAATGAGTGTTTTAAGGCCTAATTATGTGGAGTTGCATACATTACTTTATCTACACACATATATTATAATAAGTACTCTAAGATGGGTTCAGAAGCCGAAGGCATATATCATACCCATACCTGTCACGAATTTGACTGTTTTTTTTTATCATAGACAAACATGCTGATCTGACGTTTCGTGAACTGTTTTTTTTTTGTAAAAAAAATAAATAAATATCACATTATTAATTACACATGTCGGACTGAACTCGACTTATATACGTGAGTGATCCGTTTTATTTCACTATGATTGTAAATTACGTTGGTTGTAAAATTCGATACATCGAATTCGATATCGTAATGACTATTACTTTACTGGTGGTGGTGGAGGAGGTGCTGGGGCTGGCGCTGTCAGCGAGAAGGCCACGTAGTGCTGCAATGCTGGTCATTTTCTACGGTTTCCGAACGCATTATAGAGAACTTATGATATGTGTGTAGATAGATAATAATAAATATATTTACATAACAGAAGCAATTTACAATGACAATAAATCCCAGCTACAACTAATGAAACTAAAACTTAAAACTAAATTTAATCTAAATAACGCCCACGTGACATAGTGCCCAAAAGGCTAAGCGTTTCCTCACTGAATACCGATGCTGATTCTTTGAGAGAGAAAACTGCTAGCCCTTTGGTTACAAGTTGCATCGACCAAGCGCTTTTGCAACTCTGAAATAAGACCCCATATAATAATGAAAACATTCCATTGATATTTATATTGGCATACGAAAAACAAACCATGTAAATAGCTCGCGAAGCGTTAGTACGAAAATGCAGAAATTATTAGAGAACCACTAAAAAGTTTTTTCTATTTTCTTGAATAGCAAAATAATCCACATCTATTCAGAAATTTTGCACGTGCCAGCGTGACATTGCAGCCAATACAAACCCAAATAAGCCAAATAAGCCATAAATTTACATCGACGGGATTCGATATTTGATATTTTGTTATTTTCAGCGCTGACCGAAATTGTTCTATTTTTTCCGCTGAAAAATTACAAAAATTCACATTCACGTCCGAATTTGCGAAAATCACAAATCACGTATTCGTCACATGACTGCCTCCATACACACAATGAAATACCCATATTGCGGTGGCAATATGGGTTCAAACTACTTAAATTTAAGTATCTTAAAAATGTACCAAACATGATACCTTTTATCATTGAAAATGATTGAAATCTTGAGTTAAATCAAGGAGTTTTCAATTCGCTGGTGGAAGAAAAATGACGGACAGGCCGTCGGCATAGACCCAAAGGTGTTGATGCCGCAAGTTATGGGAAATAGGTACAGGTTACTAGTATGTTTTTTTTAATAAAATATTAGTCGTAAGTAGCCTTAAGATGGGATAGCCCTTTATAGCATGAGAAATATCCGGAGTTAAGGATTTTTCTCCAAAACCAGGTAAAACGTCTAAAGGTATTCAATTACTTTCGTAAGGTCTGTGCATTGAATCATTAAAGAAATAGTTTCACGGACAAAATGTAAGAAAATCGGTAAGAGAAAATGCTGCGCTACCAACGATAGTTAAAATAATAAATACTTATACTTATAGCATAGCAGTTACTTTAGTTTTGAGTCACATTATCTTTTCTCTTGCTCGTTTTAAGTGATAAATAAAATTCGAACAAGTCTTAAAAAAACTAACACCATCTGTATGGAAAGCTAAATGGCTCCCATTATTGTCTTATGAAAATTGGCATTCTTTGATTTCCCTGGGAAGTGGGGGGCTTAGCGGCGGGGGAAAGCTTAGGGGAGGGAGGGGGGGGGGAGGGGGTTGTATTGTTTGGAAAATGCCGACACCATGGTAAATGGATTGGACATTTCGTGCTGATTAAGGGTGTTTGTTTTTAGAATAAATTGTTCTTGAAATTTAAAAGTTAAATTATGGAGTAGAATAATGCGACAACATTTTGTTGAGACGTTCGCTATCAGGATTCAGGCTAGTCAAGACATACTGTAACTCAACTTATTGTAATTGCGTATTGTATAGTTACTGTTATCATTACGTATCGTATACGAATCTTATTTTTCTATCAATTGGTCCCACTACAATTTCTGTATCAGTTTAAGTCACGTTTGGTGTGTGTGAAGTTCCCAATCCGCACTGGGTCCGCGTGGGAACTATAGCCCAAGCCCTATCATTCTGAGAGGAGGCCTGTGCCCAGCAGTGGGACGTAAAAAAAGGCTGGTGATGATGATGATGAAGTCAAATAAAATCAATCATCTTCACTTCGCCGTAATAAGCGTAAGAGAACTCCGTACTCAGATTGAGGGTCACAACAAAACCATATCCATCTCTCTCCAACATATAATGGTACAGCACGACTCTTTCACACATAAAACCGCCCACACATGAGCTAGAACTCTATAATGAACGATTAAAGTCCCTCAAAGGGAAGAGGGTTTAAATGTCACGGTATCTCGGACGTCTTTGAAGATACCGACTTGTTTTTACTCGACTTCAAACAAGAACATGGCTAGGTTATGCTTTTGTATGTGTGTACGAATATCCCTCTAATTAGTGGGGTAGCTTTGGGACTAGTAATATGCGCATATAATATTATCTGTAAATTTATGCTATTTTGTACATAGTCCGGGGAAGTACCATACTCTAACAGAAAAACGATGAACCCCTGTTGCGTTTCATTCGGTCAGTGAGAGTGTCGGAGGCCCAATCCCCTCCCCCCTCCCCCCTTCCTCTATCCCTTTTCCTCCTTAAAGGCCGGCAACGGACTAGTGACTCTCTTGGGGTTGCTGGTTCTCATGGGTGGCGGTGATCGCTTACCATCAAGTGACCCGTTTGCACGTTTGCCACAATCTTTCAAAAAAAAAAAACAGAAATAACACGGAAGACAAAAAATTCAAACTAGACCATTTTCAATGTTGCTTGTGTTTTTCTGACAACATTTTCGCGCGTTGAAAATTGAAAATAACGGCTCCAACGCAAAACTCCTAAATCGCATCGCATCGCAAAAAAGAGTTCGCAGATTTGCGTGGAAACCCCGCAGGTTCAACACGTACGTACATACGTACTGCACATTATGTCGATAGAAAGACGCCAATATTATTGGAAAGTTTCAGCAATAAAATTTACAAACCTTAACGCCCCTGTTCATAATTTAGGTATAAGAAGATAGAATAGATTAAGATTGAAGTGTCGACTATATTGTATTGGTGTTGGATACAGGGAAATTGTATGTATTATATTTCGTTTTGCACATAAAACATAAAATAACAGATAACAGAGCAAAAGCAAATGTACAAAGGCGAACTTATCCCTTAAAGGGTTCATCTACCTTCTCAAAATTATAATTGGATTTAGATAGTTTTAGCAGCAGTATTGTAGTGTAGGTCGGCTATTATGGTATTCGAATATTGAAGCTCAAGCTGAAACAATGGGCCTCCCACGCAGTTATTATTTAGGCTACGGACACAGCGGAGTTAACCTAACTTAACCATAAAGCAATAATTTCTAATACAACCTTTTCTTGAAGACTGTACTTTACGTTATCTGTTCTTGTATTGTCATCCAACTTATTCATACCAAATTTTAAGTCGATGCCGATAACCGTTGAAGAGTGCCTGTGGAGACGATCCTGGACGCACCGCCAGAACTTATTGTATTGTCACAGGATTTACAAAAGCATGCCAAATTTCATCTCAATCGGTTGAGGGTAACTGCTTTAAAATTCAGTTGCAAGATTTGACGGACAACTTACAACTATTTACTTACTGTAAAAGAAGGAGGAAGTTCTACAGGGTGACTCGAACTTAATGTAGATACTACACGTGATTGGGAAGCTAGTATTGATTTTGAAGCTAACATTCTTAATTAAGAATAAGTCTAAAACTATCTCAAAAACTCGCTTTTTCGACATGTTGGTGATGGCCCATATGACGACCTTTTAGCCAATTATGCAGATGTAAATTTATACTTTTCATCGTGTATCATTTGTGTAGTTTGTTATTCTTATCATTATGGAAGCAGAGATTTCAACACAATCAAACGATCACTCACAAATGAAGTCCGAGGTTACCCTATATATTGGACAATACGTATTTTTTATTGAGATTATAAACAATGCTAAATTTGATAGTCAGTTGTCAGAATATAGCCATAGACCATGCCTCTACAAACGCGAGCATCACATCCCCCTTCCCTTCCACAGTTTCTTTCGACCTTTGGTGTAGACCTCCTTCAACAATATTCACTCCTTGCGGCATTGAGCTCTCTGCATCACATATCCGCCGTAATTTTTGTGTCGACAGAATCTTGTTAAGTAGGTATTCAGTAGAACGCTGGTCGCGTCCGAGGAATTGTCTACGTTTACGTTACGTTACGTTCGTGTCCATTTCGTTTATTAGCAGCTAGTAGAATACGAGTATAGTAGTAGTTTAGTACAATTACGTTATTCGAAAGTAGTTTGAGTAATAACAAGTAGTTACCGTGGAATTAAAAGTATTGATTGACTTAATTGTGTTATTTCAGTCATAATAATGAGTAATTACAATCAAGTAAGGCCTCCTTTCCATATCTTTTTAATAACATCTACTTTATTTACATAGTAAAAGCAATTTACAATGACATTAAATCTAAGCATAAACTAAATAAACTACAACTTAAAACTAAATATCTTAGATTCTATAATATTAGGTATATCCAAGCAGCTATCAAAATCACCATTTTACGCGTAGCCTTACTCTTACAAAATCTGCGATGCCCGCAGAATTCCAGATGGAAGGAACAATTGGTTCGTTAATTAGTTCCGAATTTTATACGAGGCACAAATTAGATTTCTGTAGATTTAAGCGAGGTCGCGAGGTGCTTTAGTTTACGACCTTTAGTTTTAGGGCCGGTTAATATTGTTACGGCTTGTTAGCTTAGCTTTTGTAATTTAGCATTTATTTTGGTTAGCGCTAATTTATGAATGGGGCCGTTTCCTGGTGGCTGGTGATATTATTTAGCTGTGGCGTAACAATTTGTAGGCACTTGTTGCTATTGAAAGGGCCACATATATCCCACATGCCGGTTCATTAGTGAATTAGATTTCAATGTATTTTTTATGGTTCTATACCTCAAGAGGACTGTGTAGTGTCTGTCGGTCTGTCAATCACAAGTAATTCAAAACCACTATAGGGTACTTCTTCCCTTAGATCTAGAACCATGAAATCTGGTACGAAGGACAGTCTGTCAACATCATGATTCCTAACAACAAGATGGTCATGGAAAAAACCTAATACTTCACTAATAACGCCTCGGTTCTTGGTCCATGGTCTTTCACAGATCATGGACGGCTCAACGGTCATCAGTTTAACAAGGTGTATAAGTACATATGTCGAGCTTATTGCCACTTCAACTTGTAGAGCTACTGCTCTACAAAAAAGACGTCAAAAGACGGGATCATAATCTGATGTGCTATGCAAGACGGCAGGCTATGCAATCAGCTGTCACAACATTCCTTGCCAGCTTAACTTTGTTGACAAATTGTCACCTGTGTTTCAATTGCGATCCCAATTTACCACAGCTCTGAGCCAGATAATGTATGTGCATGAATTATACCGAAATTCGGTCGCTTGCAGGTGACGATATAAATTATACGTTTGATGAAAAGAAATTCGCTTTTCATTTACGCCCTTTTTGTGTTGTCATACGACGCTCATCCCATTGTTCCCATGCAGTTAAATTGTTCTGTAATAAATCTGCGTAGTCTGTAAAACAGATGAGAGGATATTACTTGAACAACAAAAAACAGGAATGAATTACACTTCGAGTTCCTTGTACTAACTTTTTGTTTTCCGCTTAGGGGCGATCTTTACGAATTGTGAATGAAAGGAAACGTCAATGACTGTGTTTGACCTAATTTCTTATTGTTTTTAAATAATAGATATGTCGTGTTAGGGAATGGAAAATGACAGCAAAAATTCTGACCACAAGCATTCTGGTAAAATCCAAAGAACTGACAATGAGTACCCCTTTAGAGTTACCAGTATATCTTTGACTACTGGTCTAGTTAGCATCAATGATATAACCAATAACTTAGCTACAGCGTGACTCTTCCACTAATTACAATGTTAAAAAATATAGATATTAAGCTTAGTATTTTTACGCCTTAAAAGTTAAAACTTTACTCGTCCATATATCTATCCAATTAAACACTTCTAACTTTTCAATGATTTGATTCCACAACCTGTGTAAACAGCGGTTAATAAGACATATGAAAAGTTTAATCTACGGAAGGGTACTTGATGCTGACTGCAGAAACTTATTTACGGAAGATAATGACTAAGCAATTCGCGGAACAACCCTAAAAGCCTCGTTGATATCGCCCCCCTCGCAGCGACTGCACGATTTATCAAAAACCGGGCAAGAGCGTGTCGGACACGCCCAGGATAGGGTTCCTAAACCATTACGAAAAAACCTAATTTCTGTGTTACAAAAGCGCTTAGTTGATGCAACTTGTGACCAAAGGGCTGGCAGTTTTCTCTCTCAAAGAATCAGCATCGCTATTCAGCGAGGCAACGCTGCCAGCCTTTTGGGCATTATGCCACGGGAGCCTTATTTAGATTTAATTTAGTTTTAAGTTGTAGTTTATTTAGTTTAAGCTTAGATTTAATGTCATTGTAAATTGCTTTTATTATGTAAATAAAGTATTTAAAGATATTTTCATCACACCTATTCAAAACCAGTGTTAGCAGAGCCCTACTCCTAAGCAAACTGTACGCAGTGTGGGGTCAATTTATGTTGGTTACTGACATAGACAAACATAATTAACTATTGCTCGAAAGACTGTAAAGCCTACTTATATCTGATAGTTTTCTTTTTAAATTCACTATATGCACTACTGCTCTGATTTTTTTAACATTTCCAAATACAACCGTTTCTCTGGTAGAGATGGAACACTGGACTCCAACAAAAATGAGCACTTCAAAGCTAAATATTTCGTAAACGAATAACTTTATCGAAAAATGATCTTTGACCACCCCCAATATTTTTGAAAGACCTATTCAACCATACCCCACACTATGAGGTGTGCAAGAAACATAAAAATCAACCCCACTTTACGTGTAGGGGAGGTACACCAAAAAAATTTTTTTTTCTAAATTTTATCCCAGCCCTTTTTCGGCCTAGTTAATATGTAGTAGTAGTAATAGTAGTAGTAATAGTTAATATCTATGCAAAATTACAGCTTTCTAGTACCAATAGTCTCTGAGCTATGCCGCGAACAGACAGACGGACATGACCAAACTATAAGGGTTCCTTTTTGCCATTTTGGCTTCGGAACCCTAAAACGTCCGTCCCGGGCGATCCCTCACCCGCCGACTGGTATTAAATCAAACGCCAAACGATGCCTTAATGGAATGGACTGGCGAGATTGAACGCTCCTGAGACGGTGGATTTTTTAGCTACCGGTTGCTACCAGATGCAAGAATGAGAGTACAGACCCTGGCACAGAGCCTGGTATATGCCAGACTAGCATCCACCCGCGTTTCGTCAGTCTATACCCGTGATCATGATGCATGCAACTGCGTCGAAATATCGGGAGTTCATCTACATAATCCTAGTAAGGTAATCGCTGTCAACCGGTAGTTTAAAAAAGCAACTATTGTAATATTTAGTAACCCTGTCATAGGTGAAGAAATCATAAAAACAAATTACTTCCTGTTTTAAAGATGAGAAACCTCCATAAAATACACAACCGAGAAACTCTTTTTGAAGATGGTTAAAAACAACCCCAAAATGAATAATATTGTAGACGCTACACTATTGGTCACAAAGACGCTTCAAAGTAAAACGACAATAATAATGATCCGTAGCGTACTTGACGATAGCAAATTATCTACTGCCTAAAGATGAGCCGTCACCTCAGGGTCACGACCTCTCTTCTCATGACTCACGGTTGGCAACAAGCCATAAAACATCGGTAAGCAACTAAGCAGGCAGTTACTGACCCAAGTAAGTGGATTCCCGCTTGGGAAGCCTTACGACCTGTGTAGCCTTAATACCTTCGGTTGCACGTTAGCTGAGGTTACGCCGCATGCCTGCTGTTTCTAAGAATTGGACATGGACGCGTATAATGTATACACAAACATTAATAACAATGTACGTGCTAGAGGTGGTCGGGCTTTAAGTTCATCGCGTCTGTCATAGCTGAGAGCTGCCAGTTTAAAAATTTTTTTTCGACGCTAGTTTTCACCAGGAATCTCCACTCCAGTCCACTGGCAGCTTCTTGTTTCCAACAGACGTGTATATGTATAAATAAATAAATAATAAATATTATGGGACAATAGGCAAAGTCTGTACTATAGATTCAACATACAATGACAATGCAAAGAAGGATTTTTTTTTGCATTGTCATTGTATGTTGAATTTCATACTATGAATGTTTCATAAAAATAAAAACAAAAATAATCAATAAATCGATTATTTTCATTGCACTATAGATACTGGACACTGGATAAATATCCAGATAATAAGCAACCAAGACTGCCAACCTGCGCCAAAAACTAACATTGGCCCAAGCCTTTTGGCCGCCATCAAGGAAAATAGAATCCATGGACGCCATTCGAGAACCTTCTGACCCCGCCGGCCATCAGTTCTGCGGCCAATGTGCCCCGCCCACTGCCACTTAAGTTTCGCAATTCGGGTATGTCGGTAACCTTAGACGCCGAAATATGTCGTATGGCAACTCTGTCTAAGTACTGTAACCAATCCAGTGTTGTTTTATATCAGATCAGAACAGACAATCAACGCCAAACATCACAGCGATATTATAAAAACCGTTTTCGTCCGCCTGCAAAGACTCGTTCCGGTCCAGCGAGCCGTATCAAAGCGACACATATAGCGCGTACCTATTTATACTTAGTGACGTCATCTGCTAGGGTTTAGGGTATAGAGAGCTCGTCTTTGAGGGTTTTGTTATGGAGTTTCTACCATAGGTTAGTGGTGACCCGTAAGGAAGTAGAGAAATTAAAAAATGAATCCAACCAGAAGCATATCAGAAATCATACCTAGTGAGGTAAACGGATCACTTACGTAGATAAGTCAAGAATATCCCAAAATGTTTCGGACTAACCCGTAGTCCTTCTTTTGGGAACACACGCTTCGCCGGTAGCGAAACGCAAACTGCGGACCGCGGCTATTACGGATTAGTCCGAAACATGTCTGGCTATTCTCGACTGACATACGTGGGTGATCCGTTTACTACACTATGATTGAATCTCACGGTAGTTTCATGTTAAAAGATATCATAAATGTTAATATCATTAGCACACATACAATACTTATACCGTGATCGCTCGAGCGTCTACAATTTCATTCCATCGGACTCACATACATCTACAATAACAACGTTATGTCAAGATAACCTGTATACATGAGAAAACCTGTGTAGTATCCTAAGCTAAGGGGGGCATGGCCGCCGTAAAGTTAAATGGCAGAATAGTTGATTTGGATTTAGACTTAGTATGCATTGCCACAATTCCTTTATTCTATTTAGATCTACCTTCTTGATTAGGCTAGATTTGTCACGTTACATTCTGAAATAAAAGACCTGACCACGACAACTGGCGCCCAACGTGGGGACTAGACCTGACCACCACCACTTTGAAGTCGTTCCTATTCCCAACGTGACATCTGGCGCCCAACGTATAGCCTAGACCTGACCACCACTTAAAGTAGTTCTTATTTCCAACGTGACAACTGGCGCCCAACGTGGGGCCTAGACCTGAACACCACTTGAAGTCGTTCTTATTTCCAACGTGAATACTGGCGCCCAACGTGGGGCCTAGACCTGACCACCACCACTTTGAAGTCGTTCTTATTCCCAGCGTGACAACTGGCGCCCAACGTATAGCCTAGACCTGACCACCACTTGAAGTCGTTCTTATTTCCAACGTGACAACTGGCGCCCAACGTGGGGCCTAGACCTTACCACCACCACTTTGAAGTCGTTGCTATTCCCAACGTGACAACTGGCGCCCAACGTATAGCCTAGACCTGACCACCACTTGAAGTCGTTCTTCTTTCCAACGTGACAACTGGCGCCCAACGTGGGGCCTAGACCTGAACACCACTTGAAGTCGTTCTTATTTCCAACGTGACAACTGGCGCCCAACGTGGGGCCTAGACCTGACCACCACCACTTTGAAGTCGTTCCTATTCCCAACGTAACAACTGGCGCCCAACGTATAGCCTAGACCTGACCTGACTTGAAGTCGTTCGTATTCCTAACATGACAAGCGGCGCCCAACATGGGGCCTAGACCTGACCACTACTTGAAGACGTTCGTATTCCTAACGTGACAAGTGGCGCCCCACGTTAGGCGCCAGGACCCACGTGGCGCCAGTTGCCGCGTTGTGGCGTGTTACATTTTAAAATAAAATACCAGACCACCACTTTAAGCCGTTCCTATTAAATAATCGAGCTCGAATCAGTCAATGCGTTTAAAAGCTACGCTGCCACACACGTTTTATCTTACAACACTCCTCTGCTATACTTTTGGGGTTAAACATATGCTCGTAGGTAACACAATAAACCAGTACGGAACCCTCGGAGTCCTCGCACTTGACCGTCTTAGATCAATAAGTGGATAAATTTCAATCTGCCGATTCCTTAACAAAGCGAGCCCAATGAAAGTTCAACTACCCTATTGTGAGTTCCGAGGGTGTAAGAGCCCTCACGGCGGAACGAGCGGATCCATTTGAATATGCCGGGTAAACACTGACATAGGTAAATCGGGATGTGGTTTGGGCATTGAAAATCGGTTTTTAAACCCCCGACAAAAAAAGGGGTGACATAAGTTTGACCTGTGTATCTGTGTGTCTGTGTATCAGTATGTGACATCATAGCTCCCAAACGGAAGAACCGATTTCAATGCGGTTTTTTTAATCGAAAGCTAGTTTAATCGAGATGGTTCTAGCTAAGTTTCATTAAAATTAGTTCACCCATTTTTGATCCTCATCTTTTAACTAGTTTTCTATTAAAAATAACCCGCAACGAAATCGATCTGTCCGTTTAGGACATACAGATACACATGCCAAACTCATAAGACCCCTCTTTTTGGGTCGGGGGTTAAAAATTTCAATAATCTTCCGTCACAAAAAAGCTCTAAAAAGTAAATATTATTATGAAAAAAAAAAAAAACATATATTTTGATTCAAGCGTCATCGGAGACTACTGCTATTATTTTTATCTGTCCCCTGACGACGCTTGAATCAAAATAATTATTCTTATGCATATTAAAGTGAAATTTCAATTTTTACTTTTTTTGGGTTTTTTTGAGTCGTCATAACATCATTCCAAATTTTGTTTTTAAAGGGCGAATTTTATTTATTATTTTTACATAATTATTATTTATTAGACTCGATCGTTATCTGTCTGACGTCTAACAATTACTCATTGAGCCCATTTTAATGAGCCGAAACACGCTATACCTGCTGTAAATTGCTGAGGAGTTTAGAGCACAAGCTCTTATGTCTATAACAACAGAGCCTTGCTTACATCATTGTGAACGCGTCGGTTGCTTAGCTACTATTGCTGCTGACTGTACACACTTAAGGTTTCGGCAAAATCAACACGTCGAAACCAACAACCGGTATCCACCCTCCCACCTCTCTAACGCCATGAAATATTCAGTTCGTTCGAGCTCAAATAATCCCTACCACAATGGACACCGCACAATAGATACTGATGATCTAGTTCTGTTGTGCATTGCTTTATCAGATGTTCACAATAAGCATCAAATATTATACACCTACTGCATTCTGCGGCGTTTCAAAACAAATGACATCAGATTTATTCTCACTCGAATAAAACAATTGAGCATCGCTGTTATAGTATTCTGCATTTAAACCACATTTAAACTGTGCTTTGGTGATATTAGCCTCCCGAGCCCGTTCAAACAGAATTAATACAGTATAATCATTATTCGCCTATTTACTTCCCACTGTTGGGCACAGGCACAATGAGACTGGCTTGTGCTGTAGTTCTCACGTGGGAACAGGGCGGATTGGGTACTTCTCATATACTATAGAATTGCTTCGTCGGAGTGTGCAGGTTTCCTTAGAGTGTTTTCCTTGGCTGAAAAGCCTTTTTTTCCTTACCTGATGGTAAGTGATCACTTTGCAGATGCGCTGCTAACGTAGAGAGCTAAGATGAAATGCTTCTTGTGCCCATAATTACACCGGCTGTCTCATTACAAATGTATGCTATGTACGTACGTGTAGAGTGTATTCGTACCTACAGTTAAACTTGGAGCAAAGGAGACCGTTATAATCAACTTATGTAACCCGGAAATTTAATATTCAAAGCTACAATGCAACAGACAAATACACAGATAAGAATATACACGTCAAACTTATACAAAATTATAACACCCCTTCATTTTCCGTCAGGGTTTGAATTTATCCATACTTGCATTTTTTCCAGCTTAATTTCCTTTATAGACGAAGCCTTACAATTATAACCTTTCTTGCGAAACTGCGCCCCGCTAACTTAACTTATTCGCCCTTAACAAGTATTATCCTCACCATTACATAACTTTTGTTGCCCATTAAAACACCCTCCATTTGTACCTAAAACTCTTAGGGGACACTTTCGCGACAATTATAGCACCATCGGAAATTCACTTAAAATTAATTGTTATTTTAAGAAGGTATAGTCCAATCGAATGGATGTCTCTTCGGCTGACTTGTTAACTTGACATATTTGTAACATCTAGCCCCATTGCACATTTACAATTGTCAGTTATCAATGACAATTCGGGGTCAACTGCTGACTTGAAGAGCTTTTGTTTTAGCGCGCTTCATATTGTCAGAGAAATGTAGTTCGAATCCTAACTAATAATATAAATGTGAAAGTAACTCTGTCTCTCTGTCTGTTTGTTACCTCTTCACTGGAAAACCGCTGCACCAATTTAGATGAAATTCGGTACGAAGATAGTTTGAATATTGAGGAATAACATAGGCTACTCTTTATTCGGGAAAATTATATAGTTCCCGCGGGACAGCGATAACCGAAATCTACGCGGACGAAGTCGTGGGCAACAGCTAGTCATCATATAAAACTGACAATTGTAAAGATGGTGGAATAGAGCCCTGACGTAATGTTAGTTGGGCTACGGCGAGTCAAAAGTTCCTGTCATTTCATTCTCCACCAATGAGAGACAAGCTACTGGCCTATGATTGGTGGAAATTGACAGACAGACCTCAACATACAATGACAATGCAAAGAAAAATTCGTTAAGCAGCTGGACTTGAACCAGCAACCTCGGTAATCCGTACCACGCTCCACCAATTAAGCTATACTTAACGTTGGTGTACCTAACGAATTTTTCAATGCCTTGTGTCATATTTTATTTGGAAGATCTCTCCTCAGCGCCATCTATGAGTAGCTTAATCAAGCGGCTCACCCACTACGGAACTTCTACAGTTACGCATTAGTGGCAAGAGATGGAGCTATTTTCTGAATCAATGAAAATAATCGATTTATTGATTATTTTTGTTTTTATTTTCATGAAAGATTCATAGAATGAAATTCAACATACAATGACAATGCAAAGAAAAATTCGTTAAGCAGCTGGACTTGAACCAGCAACCTCGGTAATCCGTACCACGCTCCACCAATTAAGCTATACTTAACGTTGGTGTACCTAACGAATTTTTCAATGCCTTGTGTCATATTTTATTTGGAAGATCTCTCCTCAGCGCCATCTATGAGTAGCTTAATCAAGCGGCTCACCCACTACGGAACTTCTACAGTTACGCATTAGTGGCAAGAGATGGAGCTATTTTCTGAATCAATGAAAATAATCGATTTATTGATTATTTTTGTTTTTATTTTTATGAAACATTCATAGAATGAAATTCAACATACAATGACAATGCAAAGAAAAATTCGTTAAGCAGCTGGACTTGAACCAGCAACCTCGGTAATCCGTACCACGCTCCACCAATTAAGCTATACTTAACGTTGGTGTACCTAACGAATTTTTCAATGCCTTGTGTCATATTTTATTTGGAAGATCTCTCCTCAGCGCCATCTATGAGTAGCTTAATCAAGCGGCTCACCCACTACGGAACTTCTACAGTTACGCATTAGTGGCAAGAGATGGAGCTATTTTCTGAATCAATGAAAATAATCGATTTATTGATTATTTTTGTTTTTATTTTTATGAAACATTCATAGAATGAAATTCAACATACAATGACAATGCAAAGAAAAATTCGTTAAGCAGCTGGACTTGAACCAGCAACCTCGGTAATCCGTACCACGCTCCACCAATTAAGCTATACTTAACGTTGGTGTACCTAACGAATTTTTCAATGCCTTGTGTCATATTTTATTTGGAAGATCTCTCCTCAGCGCCATCTATGAGTAGCTTAATCAAGCGGCTCACCCACTACGGAACTTCTACAGTTACGCATTAGTGGCAAGAGATGGAGCTATTTTCTGAATCAATGAAAATAATCGATTTATTGATTATTTTTGTTTTTATTTTTATGAAACATTCATAGAATGAAATTCAACATACAATGACAAGGAGAGATCTTCCAAATAAAATATGACACAAGGCATTGAAAAATTCGTTAGGTACACCAACGTTAAGTATAGCTTAATTGGTGGAGCGTGGTACGGATTACCGAGGTTGCTGGTTCAAGTCCAGCTGCTTAACGAATTTTTCTTTGCATTGTCATTGTATGTTGAATTTCATTCTATGAATGTTTCATAAAAATAAAAACAAAAATAATCAATAAATCGATTATTTTCATTGAGACAGACCTCACCCGACGCTAGTGATGTAGCGATCCTTAGTACTCATTGCTATAAAAGTGTCCCACCTCTTATTATTTATACCCGCCGCGTATCGACTCTTTCGCTCCGGTCTGGCACACTAAAGCGGCCGGGCACTAAAACAGATAACTCGGCAATCCAATATTTACAGCCAGCGCCAGTCGTTTGTTTCCTTTGGAACTATAAAAGAGTATCGTCTTTGTTGCTGTATACCGGTCTCTTTCGTTTTTTAAGCGAGGAAGCGGGATAGTTTGAAGCACGCATAAATGTGGACCAGTGATGTGCCGGATAACGCGGATATTCGCGTTTCCGCGAGGGGGAAAAGAATCTGCGTCCGTATCCCTTACATGTTAGCTTGTTAGTGAAAAAACTAATAATAAAGACCAAGTGCGGGTAGTTAGAGAAACTCGTGCAGCTAGAAGATGTTGATACCCGCCCCTCCAGTCCCTTCGAGAATATCGACGCAACGTCGCGTCCGAAACGTCGTGGTATTTAAATTTAAATATATTTTTTACGCGATTAAGTCCCAAGTATCATGATTCATGACAACGTTGTTAGCTAATTTTGATGAATTCTTTTGTATACAGTTTCATAAAATATAGCTAAAAGCTAATCAAGAGCAACGAACGAAAACAATCAACTTCAACTCAAATTACTTTAAATGTAAGCGTTGTCACAAGTACAGTCAGTTACAGGGTTGCTATTGTAATGTGGGAGCTTAAGGAGACAAGTCAAACGTTGGAGTTGCGAGTGAATGCTAGTTTACTCGTATTATTAGTTAAGGTCTACACAGCCTACATATGGGAGAGTGTGTGTGAGGCGCAGATGACACTACACGCACCCCCTATAACTATATAGCTAGTCATTGTGTACCTACGCTTGTGTGCCACTTGTGCTCTATAGCCATACGCAAAACGTCATAACGTTTAACGTTTTGCGTATGGCTATAGAACGACAAGGTACATACTAAAAACCTACCATAGAGCTGGGATATTAGAGTTTTTCAGTTACGGAAATTTGCTTATAAAAATACTTTTTAATTATTTTTTGATTGGCTTAAAACTGTTCTTACTCATGTTTAAGCAACCAATCACGAGGCTTTAAAAAAGCTCGTTATCAGAATCAGACTTAGTATCCTTTTTCTAATGTTATTGTTTT
The DNA here is from genome assembly GCA_963691665.1 of Clepsis dumicolana. Taxonomy (NCBI): domain Eukaryota; kingdom Metazoa; phylum Arthropoda; class Insecta; order Lepidoptera; family Tortricidae; genus Clepsis; species Clepsis dumicolana. Next base: position 12,646,123 of record OY829513.1, read on the forward strand.
ACTCAATAAGAGTACTGAACCTAATGAAATTAGTATGGGTTATTATGATACTGAATTTTGACCATAGAGCATAGAACTCGGAACGGACTTACAACGTTAGTTGTTGTTGTATAATTTTTTACCATTTAATTGACAGATTATAATATAGGAGCAGAAAAAAAGAGGTACATATGTCATCAGCACGCCGAAAATGAAGCGCAGAAAAGGCTACCATGTTGGCCTTAGCCGCTCTCGAATAAGGTTCAAACTTGCGCGCATATGTCAACATGATCGGAACATGTTTTTCGATTGTTTTGTGAGCATATGACGTATGTTTACTTGAATATCATTCTAATGAACCGTATCCGGTACATCACTAGTGAACGTATGTACTCATTTGTATCTCTTGCACGTAGAGCTCGGGATAGTTTTATGAGCGGTATGGGGTTTATAGTAGACTAGCTTATGCCCCGCGGCTTTGCCCCCGTGAAATATTTCAAAATGGGCTAGTTCCCTATCCCGTGGAAATTTAGAAAAATCCATTGTTAGTGCACCTCTAGGATACTCAAAGTACATGTGTGCCAAATTTCAAGTCTCTAGGTCCAGTGGTTTAGGCTGTGCGTTGTCTGTCAGTCAGTCAGTCAGTTAGTCAGTCACGGTAGTATTTTATAGGTATAGATATTAGTAACATAGGGCTGGATGTGGGAAACCGGAATTCCTATATAGGTATATTGCAATTAGTAAAGGAACGAGGAAGTTTGAGAGTCAAGATTTGTAAGTAAATGCTAACATAGTCGTTGTCTCCGATGACCCCTGAGCAGTCTGTTACTTCGCCCAAAGGCAGATTACTACTTTACGAATCACGAATTCGAATCTTTACGAATCGAGCACGACTTTACGAATGCTGCGTAACGTTACGGTTATCGTATCGAGACCGAGAAACCTCATACTAAATTTAGTGTCTTGGGGACAATGCCCCGAGCTATTTCGGAAGAGAAAGCTCCTTATTGAGACTTTTTGTGTTTTTTGTACCGAAACTGTGAATGAGTTATACTGTATATTTATTTTAACGTCTTAGGCTAGGTTTTTACAATATTCATATAAAAAGCAATAAAACAATATTAATATAAAATACAAAATCATTATAAAAACCTAACTTAGAGTGCCGCCGGTAGCGAGGCGGGGCCTAAGCTACCGGCAGTCAGGGCGACAGAGAGGAACCTCCTGACTATCCGAGCCGTGCCCAGTGCCCTAAGCACGACTTGTCGAATCATGCGTCACGTAAACTCGAATAGTAAACTATAACGAGTTTGTATGACGTTTGGAACAGCGCCCGCCCGTGAGCGTATTTGGAACTAAAATTTAGTATGAGATTTCTCGATCTCGAAACGATAACCGTAACGTAACGCAGGATTCGACAAGTCGTGCTTAGGGCACAGGAGTACCGCCTTCTGTATCTGGCCCTTGACCCAACCACCTAGCGAGAGCCTTTTAATGAGTTATTATTATTACTTAACAAATTATTTACCTTTAAAATAAAAAGTAAATGCTTTATTGTACAGAAAATAAAGTAATAAAGAAATGTTACAAGCAATGAGATACAAGCACAAAGGCTGACTTTATCCCTATAAGGGATCTCTACCAGTGACCTTTTGAGTGGTTGTTGTTAAAAAATTTACTACCGAAACTTTTGCGGGTGGTAGGACCTTGTACGATGTCCGTCCGGATCGCTACCACCATCTTACCCGCTAATCCTGCCGCTAAGTAGCAGTGCTTGCCTTGTTGTGTTCCGATGTGGAGAGTAAGACAGCCGGTGTAATTACGGGCTTATAATGTGTGTAGATAAACTACTATTAAAATGCACTTATAAGTGAGGCCTCCATTATTACAACTATTTTTAACCAAAAAGCAAAAAGAGGGGTGTTATAAGTTTGACCGCTGTGTGTCTGTGTGTCTGTGTGTGCCGCAGACAGCTGTGGCACCGTAGCTCTCGAACGGTTGAACCGATTTGAAAGCAGTTTTTTTATTTGAAAGCAGGTTTCCTAGCGATGGTTCTTAGCCATGTTTTATAAAAATCGGTTTCACCGATTCTGAAATATTACGTTTTTCGAATTGATTAAGTGGTAATGTAAAATGATAATTATTTTGACATCGGTCATTGACCCAATGGCTAATAATAATTAAAATAATAATAATTGCTTTATTTGGGATTAACAGAGCCCAGTAATGAGAGTCCCCTACGCCCCCTGGTGGCGAATTAGGGGTACGACATTATCATTTCTCCGTAGTCAGGTAATTAGGCGCGTTCCCGTGGCAAAATGCGGGAATTCCGACAAAAAGGGAGTCATTTGGTGATAATTTATAGAATCAGGCGTTACTTTGCCGAGGTCCATATTTATGAACTAAAAACAATTACTTTGCTCACCCGCGACCACAAGTGAAAAATACAAAAATGTTCTTGCATTGTTGTGTTCCGGTGTGGAGAGTAAATACAGCCGGTGTAATTACGGGCACAAGAACAAGACGTGTTTCATCTTAGTTTTCTAGGTTGGCAACGCATCTGGAAATGCCTATTATTTGTGTTAAGAGTGACTAACCGTCACCCGCCATCTTAGATCCAAAAAATAATATCAAAAATTATTATGAGCAGTGAGCACTTCACATTCAAATTTCAAAAGTTCTTTCCGTAAAAAAATATCTGTGCGGCAAATGCATGTTGCGGAAAAACACCTCCGCCTCCACTGCTACACGAATCAACACATGCCACACAGACCCAACTATCACCACCACCACTAAACCACCACTTCCACTGCATGCATGTTGAGCGGTTGTTGTTGGGCTTCCTTAATGTCCTCGCGGAGAGTGCCGAAGCCGAAACGCGTCAGTGTGTAGTTTAGTGGTGGTGGTGGTGATAGTTGGGTCTGTGTGGCATGTGTTGATTCGTGTAGCAGTGGAGGCGGAGGTGTTGCATGGAAACATACATTTGCCGCACAGATTAACTATTTTTTTCACTTGTAATCGCGGGTGAGCAAAGTAATTGTTTTTAGTTCATTTGGTGATGTCGCGTTCGTCATGTTACTGTGACGAAATATGCTCGAGTCATTTTGTTCAAATTTGGCATTACGCATTACGCAGGAATTGAGCAGGAAAGCATTTTAGATTTATTATACTTTTTTCTGAGATATTATTCTAATCTAAATAATCCTGACAGCAAAACTGGAACGTAGGTATCTCCTAAAATATTTTTTTACTTTTAATACGGTTTGAATGAAACAGAAGTTGAGATTTACAGTTTAAAATAAATGGGCTGGGCCATTTATCCTCCCCAGACACAGCCCCAATAGTTGACACCTTCAACCTTAATTCGTAGTAATAAAGGATGTCAATTATTGGAATGACAGTGTCAAATATTGGGATGTTTATCTTACACTCAATTACAATACAAGAACTCAATTGAACATCACATACCTAATATGTAATCAAAATAGGAAAAGGTACACAAAAAAAGCCAAGGTCATCATTACCCAGCCTCTTAACATCCCACTGCTGGGCACAGGCCTCCTCTCTGAATTCCTCTCTGAGTTCCAACGCGGGCCCAGTGCGGATTGGGAACTGCACACACTATTGAATTGCTTCGCAGAAGTGTGTAGGTTTCCTCACGATGTGATAAATTACTAATGTAAATGTAACTTAGTTTCCGTGATAGCCTAGTAGTTTGACCTTAAGACTCTACTGAACTTTTAGTAAACTATTAGAAACGCCAATTACGTTTTCAATCTCAACAAAGCGTTAATATTAAATTCTAAGCGAAATACAATACATATTTATAACTTCCATAACGAGATACAGGATAAAAGGCGACACGTACTCGTAATTTCAAATTCCTACTTTCACAACCTCTTATCTTTCCGAGGTATATAGCTCTAAAAACAACCTTACATCAAATACCTCAATGTTGTTTTTGGAAATATAAAAGAATGGTGAGATACGCCGTAGGGGAAGTAAGGCGAGTTGTCCCGCGAAATGTTTCGATCGCACTTCAAAACAAAATGCTTGTGAGAGTTTGGAAGTTTTTTTTCGTAAATAGTCTTAACCTTAAGTTTACTTTGCGATGTTTAATGCTTATTCGGAAAGATTATTTTGGTTATTTTGAGTCGGTCGCAATTACGAGTACGGGCTGGTTTAACCTTGAGTGGTTGGTTTACAATTTCGAGGCCTATAAGTTACTAGAACAAGCAATGATATTTTCTGGTAATGAAACTGATTTTTAATTTTTTAGAGTTGTTTTACCCCAAAAGGATAAAAAGACGAGCTGTCGGTAGGCCTCCAACAAAATGGAGCGACGACCTGGTAAAAATCGCAGGACCGCGCTGGATGCGGAAAGCACGAGACCGGTCTCAGAGGGTCGACCACGACTTTACGAATGCTGCGTAACGTTACGGTTATCGTATCGAGATCGAGAAACCTCATACTAAATTTTAGATCCAAATACGCTCACGGGCGGGCGCTGTTCCAAACGTCATACAAACTCGACAACGCTTACTATTCGATTTTACGTTACGCAGCATTCGTAAAGTCGTGGTCGACCCTCAGTGTAGAGCCTTGGGGGAGGCCGCCGGCCAGCAGTGGACGTCTGTCGGCTGACATGATGATGATGATAAAATGTAGATGCAAAATTCCTATATGTAACAAATTAATAACCAACGAGTTACTTACACCTTTAGCCTCATCTGCACTTTCCATCAGCTGCAGGTTTTGGAAAAAATACATCACAACCCTTAAAGTAAAAGATCGAAGCAAAATGACCGCTGAACTATCCCAAACAAGATAAACGTAAGCTGTAAACTTTATTTCTGGCAAATAACGAACTAAGCCTAATTCAACCGACTAGAGATGTGCCAAATATAGATTTCACCTGATTCGACCATTCGGCAGAAACCGAAACGCATATTCGGCCGAATTATTCGGGTCAACTTAATACCCTCACAATTAATATTGATATTAAATCTAATTATTTATTTCTAACGAGAAAGTTTACTGTTTAATATAGATAATTGCATTGATTACTGATAGACTGAAAATAATTACTTTGCTCAACCTTCTCTCTTCTTTTCTTTTTAGTTTTTTCTTGTTTGTTGTTTGTTTTTAGTTCATAAATATGGCCCTAAGCAAAGTAACGCCTGATTCAATAAATTATTGATAACTGATGTCAAAACAAAATCATTTTACATTTTCACTGTATCAAGCTTCTGAAAATATTCGTAAAAACTGATGCCTCACTTATTACTGCAATAAAGACGACTTTTAATTTAACAAAAACTAATAAAACTAGTTTGATCACTGGAAATTGTGACATCATAGTTCAGTAATAATTCAATACAAACTATATATCTAACCGATCGAATAATGTTAAATGTTATGCGTTGTTTAACCAAAAACATTTCTAGGATACAGTGAATATTTGGTAATATTCGGTTTCGGATCGAGAGTCAAAAATGCCGAATATCGAATAACAACCGAATGTTCAGCGCATCTCTACACTCGGCGATTATTAGCCCCACAGTTATCACGTCGATTGAGAGTAAACACGGCTAATGAACCCTATTCACTAGGCAGCAAGGTTTATGTGCCGTCTGATTGCCTCGTGCCAGCTCGGCAAAAGTTAAATGAAGAACAATGTGTACGGAGTTTGAAAGTTGCTAACGGACTCTGTTTGCTTCGACTGGTAGCGGACATCTATCTATACCTATAAAAAAGTACCGTGACTGACTGACTGACTGACTGATTTGACTGACAGACAACGTACCGCAGTTTCAAACGAAATATTATGTACCTGGCGCCTAGTAGCACACGTTATATGTTGAACAAAGATGAATGATTGTGATGTTATATTTAATGAACGCGATTGTGTCCGAGAACGCGTTAGACAACGCCCTCGAGTATCTTATGTAGAATGACATAGTGAATGCCTTTGTGATGCTAAACACGAAAGACAAAGCCTTGATCTAGGAATTCTAGAATGTGACATTTGATACCTAATTAAATTCTTTATCTACAGACATATCATAAGTCCTCTATAATGCGTTCAGAAACCGTAGAAAATGACCAGCATTGCAGCACGACGACGCCTTCTCGCCGACAGCGCCAGCCCCAGCACCTCCTCCACCACCAGCAGTAAAGTAATAGTCATTACGACATCGAATTCGATATCGTAATGACTTTTCGATATCGAATTCGATCTTTCAAATTTGAAAACCAACGTAATTTACAATCATAGTGAAATAAAACGGATCACTCACGTATATAAGTCGAGTTCAGTCCGACATGTATAAATAATAATGTTATATTTATTTATTTTACAATAAAAAAAACTGTTTACGAAACGTCAGCTGGGTATGTTTGTCTATGATTAAAAAAAAACAGTCAAATTCGTGACAGGTATGGGTATGATATATGCCTTCGGCTTCTGAACCCATCTTAGAGTACTTATAATATGTGTGTAGATAAAGTAATGTATGCAACTCCACATAATTAGGCCTTAAAACACTCGTGTGATCCTATTATGAAACTCAGCTTCGCCTCGTTTCATAAAAACACACTCGTGTTTCAAGGACCCTCATTATGTAGCAGTTGCATAAACTACTATTCTTTATCATACGAACTCTACGTGCAAAAGCGTTTTTGAAATTCGAACGTGAGGTTCGTCGTTACATTCGAATTTTAATAAACTAAGGACACTGGCTGGAGCTAACTTTTAGATGACGATTTTATGTAGTTAATTTGGCTACAGTGAGCTCAAATTAGACACGATCTCAGTAGGAGTATCTTTTTGTATTTTTCTCCCAATTTATTTTTTATTTTTTATTTAGTCACTGCAAAAAGTGATAAAAACAAGCTAAGATTTGAATACATGGAAAAAATTCGGCCTTTTCTCTATGTCCAACCGTGGTGTAGGGGAAAAGCACACGACGCGGAGTGTCGAGGATCCGGGTTCGATTCCCGGGGTTGGCATTTTTCTGTTTTTTTTTCTGTGTATTCATGTTTCAGTGAGTTTATAAAAAGTATAACTCAAATTAGATGTTATTTTTTGTTTCCAAGTTGTTGCACGTGAGAACTTGTCATTTTGGACACAACAATAATGGCCGACACCCATGGCCCATTTTTAACCCCCGATAAAAAAGATCGTGTTATAAGTTTGATCTGATAACCTAAGCAACTTAGAAAAGTTGGAAAACCCACGACATTGTCATTTCAAAGTTCTATATTTCAAAAACGGGTGAACCCATTTTAATTAAACTTAGGAACCATCTCGATTAAACTAGCTTTCGAACAAAAAAACCGCATCGAAATAGGTAAATCCGCTTGCGAGCTACGATGCCACAGACACACAGATACACAGGTCAAACTTACAACACCCCTCTTTTTCGTCGGAGGTTGAAAAAAGGTTATCCGCGCAATTGGGTCGAAAGGATTATACGTTTTATCACACTTTTGTATTCGACAAGTCAATTTCGAAGTTAAATTAATGAAAAGCCGGAGTTTAGTCATAACTCCACCTGTGAATTACTTTATGTTAATTCAATCAGCAATTGAAAGTGTAGGGTTGTCACACATCGTAAAAAACACTTTTTTTATTTATTAACAGCAATGTATAATTATTAACGTTCGTACCATTGGTAATAAAAAGGTTAAATCTCAAAAAGTAAAGTTCGTAAATAAATTTTGAGATTATTTTGCGTTCCCAGTCAGTCCAGCACGACTGACCGCGACATTGTTTGTCGCGCGAGATTATGATACCCGTCCCGTTGCATTCTGAGTGACAGAAAAGGACGGGGAGTTGTTCCCGCGCGAGATAGAAGTCGCACTGTGAGTTGTGCTAGATCTAAGGATGGACTACCAATTAGTCCGAAACATGTCGGGCTAGGTCTGTCGGTAGGCATCCAACAAGATGGAGCGACGACCTAGTAAAGATCGCGGGACCGCGGTGGATCCGGAAAGCACAAGACCGGTCTGAGTGGAGAGCCGCGGGGGAGGCCGCCGTCCAGCAGTGGACGTCAATCGGCTGACATGATGATGATGATGTCGGGCTATACTCGACTTATATATGTGAGTGATCCGTTTTATTTCACTATGGTTGACTTTCACGATAGTTTCACGTCACAAGCGTCGATTTTACTATTTTGTTCCAAAAGTTTACACTTTACTCCCAGTTGTGGACTGACTGCCTTTTAATTTGATACAACTTTAGGTAGGTACACATATTTTTTAACCCCCGACGAAAAAGAGTGCTTCTGTGTATCTGTATATCTGTCTGTGGCAACATAACTCCCAAAGGGATATACCGATTTCGATGCAGTTTTTTTTTATCGAAAGCTCGTTTAATCGAGATGATTCATAGCTAAGTTTTATTAAAATCGGTTCACCCGTTTTTGAAATATTGAACTTTCAAATGACAATGTCGGGGCTTTTTTTAACTTTTTTAAGTTGGTTAGGTTATCAATGACACATGACATAACACTATTATGTATAGGCAACTATTTCAACTGGCAAGCCAATCCTGCGTAACGTTACGGTTGTCGTATCGAGATCGAGAAACCTCATACTAAATTTTAGTTCCAAATACGCTCACGGGCGGGCGCTGTTCCAAACGTCATACAAACTCGACAACGTTTACTATTCGATCTTACGTGACGCAGGTTTCGAATATTCGTAATCAGGCCTCAGTATGGGGGCACAGCCCTATCATGAGAATCTATACCGGTAAATAACCGGCACTCGGTACTGGTCGAAATTGGTTCCGCTCCCTACCTGATGCCATTAAGATCGCGAACGATAAATTTATTTTATTTACAGCACTGAAAATTCTGTTATCTGCTGTTAATTACATTTTGAACCGAGCATACAACTCATGACAGGAGTGGCCTTACGTACAGAGGGTCGAGTACGACTTTACGAATGCTGCATAACTTTACGGTTATCGTATCGGGATCGAGAAACCTCATACTAAATTTTAGTTCCAAGTTCAAGTTTGAAGTTTAGTTCAAAGTTCAATATTTCAAAAACGGGAGAACCGATTTTAATGAAACTTAGCTAAGAACCATCTCGATTAAACTAGCTTTCGAACAAAAAAAACCGCATCGAAATCTTTGAATTCACTTGCGAGCTACGATGCCACAGACAGATGCACAGATACACAGACACACGGGTCAAACCTATAACACCCCTCTTTTTCGTCCGGGGTTAAAAAAGAAACGTAACATTTTGTGAACAGATCCGATAATTCAATTTTTTAGCCGACTTAGTTTTTGGAAAACTTAAAAACAATACGAAAAATGTAAAAAAATTTGCTCGCGAGGTCTACAGTTCACAGAGTCACTGGTAATCATTTAGTGTTAACTTGATTTATAGGTAAAGTTAGAAAAACTTTCCCGTGTCAAAATGTTTATGACATTGTCATAAAATTCATTTTTGCCCGGGCCGTGGGAAAGGTTTTTCTACTACGTCTATACATGTGTAATATTAGGGGTAATTTTATCCCCTGATTACCGAAATCCAGTTGAACTGAAACTCTACACGAGCCATCGAAGATATCGATTGCATCCCTTCCCTATTTCTGCCAAAATTAATTCCTTTTAAGCCAAAAAGGGTTGTTTGGAGGTCATTTGTTTCTAAGGGTTTCACCGAGGCGGCTGATTGCTAGGTATCGGAATTGTTTTATAAGTATTGGAAATATCAGTGGAAATAACTTTGGGCTTACTCTGTTTAGAAGTAGATTTTTATTTCATTTAAATGATGAAACCAATAACCTAATAATGATTAAAATTAATTACAAAAGTTGAAAAACCCCGACATTGTCATTTCAAAGTTCAATATTTTAAAAACGGGTGGACCGATTTTAATGTAACTTAGCTAAAAACCATCTCGATTAAGCTAGCTTTCGATTAAAAAAAACCGCATCGAAATCGATCCACCAGTTTGGGAGCCATGATGCCACAGAGAGATACACAGATACACATGTCAATCTTACAACACCCCTCGGGGGTTAAAAACACGACTGCAATCCTGAGAATCAATATACCCTATGTCACTCCCACAACTAGGACGAATCCAATGACACCTCATACGTTGAAATCCGTCAAACGGTTTAGGCTGTAGAGCGTGCCAAAGAATTAGACATACATACATAAGCTCCAAAATCATAACCCCCTTGGGCAGTCGGGTACAAACAATTAATTCGCTTCTCGTCTGCGACAAATGTATGTCTTTGTGCACTGCCTCCATCTCCACAATGGATATGGGTCACATTATAATTATGGAGGCACTGCACGAAGTTGCACTGCAAGATGGAGCGACGACCTGGTAAAGATCGCGGGACCGCGGTGGATGCGGAAAGCACAAGACCGGTCTGAGTGGAGAGCCGCGGGGGAGGCCGCCGGCCAGAGGGTCGAGCACGACTTTTCGAAACCTGCGTAACGTAAAATCGAATAGTAAACGTTGTCGAGTTTGTATGACGTTTGGAACAGCGCCCGCCCGTGAGCGTATTTGGAACTAAAATTTAGTATGAGATTTCTCGATCTCGATACGATAACCGTAACGTTACGCAGCATTCGTAAAGTCGTGCTCGACCCTCTGAGAACCTTATTACGCGTTCCAACTCCCGACTGCTTTCTACGTGCGACGTCAGGTTATAAAAACAGAACACCTCGTTGTTCAGCAATTAACTGTTCAAACACCACCACAAAAGTTGGAGCTGATAATCGAGGTATTTCCTCACTAAAATACACTCGTGACGTTAAAATATCTACGCAAAATATAATAATAGGTTTTATCTACACACATATCATAAGTCCTCTATAATGCGTTCAGAAACCGTAGAAAATGACCAGCATTGCAGCACGACGACGCCTTCTCGCCGACAGCGCCAGCCCCAGCACCTCCTCCACCACCAGCAGTAAAGTAATAGTCATTACGACATCGAATTCGATATCGTAATGACTTTTCGATATCGAATTCGATCTTTCAAATTTGAAAACCAACGTAATTTACAATCATAGTGAAATAAAACGGATCACTCACGTATATAAGTCGAGTTCAGTCCGACATGTATAAATAATAATGTTATATTTATTTATTTTACAATAAAAAAAACTGTTTACGAAACGTCAGCTGGGTATGTTTGTCTATGATTAAAAAAAAACAGTCAAATTCGTGACAGGTATGGGTATGATATATGCCTTCGGCTTCTGAACCCATCTTAGAGTACTTATAATATGTGTGTAGATAAAGTAATGTATGCAACTCCACATAATTAGGCCTTAAAACACTCGTGTGATCCTATTATGAAACTCAGCTTCGCCTCGTTTCATAAAAACACATTCGTGTTTTAAGGACCCTCATTATGTAGCAGTTGCATAAACTACTATAATGATTTTGATGAGGAACTTGATATTGACTACTGTCGCAAAATAAACTGAATTTTATTGCATTGTAACCTTGCAATTTGTTGTATGTATCACTTATCGTATTTTTTCCTTAATTATGAATGACAAACTGTTGCAAATGATGTGCTCACCTACAATTGGGGTGCATACGCAACAAATAACTGTAACCATTATTGCAAATGTGACCAACCTAGCCAACTTTGAATGCAAACGTAAGGATTTATTACTCTGTACGCACGTTAAAGTACAGTTTACGTTCTTGTATATACTCGTAAGATGCTTGTAGTATAAATGTTAGCGGGTGGTCTGCATTTAACAAGCTTTGCACTTTCAAGAGTATGTATGGATGTTCATACGTAGGTACATACATTTAGGATCGTATTTGTAAAAGTATCCAGCCATTATTAAAATACGTATCTTTCTATTTTTCATGTAGGATTTGATGAAAAACATAATAAATTTCATAGTCTATGTTAACACTTGCATATTCCAATGTTACTTTGTGGGTGAAGAGCGCAAGATTACATACCTGTAACGAAATAAGAAACACATTGGATTAAATTGATCAAAAATTACAATTTGTATAAAAACTTGAACTAAAATACAAAAGATAAACTGACTAGGTACTAACATTATAAATGCGAAAATTTGTGTGTTACGTTATGCATGTTTTTTACTTCTTCATGCAGAAACGGCTGGACGGATTTGGTTTCAATTTGGAACTAAGATAGCTTATACCCTAAATGAAAACATAGGCTATCTTCTATCCGGGAAAATTGAGTAGTTCCCACGGGATAGCGAAGTGCGGGCAACAGCTGCTCTAATTGTTATAATTCCTTATTTCTATTGTGACGTTCTTTTCACATTTAATTCATCATCATCATGTTAGCCGATTGACGTCCACTGCTGGCCGGCGGCCTCCCCCGCGGCTCTCCACTCAGACCGGTCTTGTGCCTTCCGCATCCACCGCGGTCCCGCGGTCTTTACCAGGTCGTCGCTCCATCTTGTTGGAGGCCTACCGACAGCTCGTCTCCCGGTCTGTTGACGCCATCATCACATTTAATTCATTTCTTTGTAATTTTTTATACGATTTAATTATACATTCTTCTGACATGACATAGTGCAATTTATGATGTAATTTTATGTACTGAAATAAATAGTCTAATCTATGACTATGACAAATTTGTGACCAATAAAACGAACGAACAATAAATAAAACGACGGCTGTTTAAAATTTAAAATAGATATCCTCAATCTACTTTTCCCGGCGTGACTCAGCCATTATGATTATGTGGGATAAGGACGAGCTGCGGTTGCAGAGGCCCGAGCACGAATATTCACATCCTACGTAAATTAATCGTGTAGTATCGCCATCGAGAAAGTTTATATTAAATTTGGACGACTGGATGGCCAAGTGGTTAGCGACCCGGACTATGAAGCTTGAGGTCCCTAGTTCGAATCCCGGTCGGGGCAGATGTTTGTATGATGAATACGAATGTTTGTTCTCGGGTCTGATGATCGGGATGTTTAATATGTATATAAGTATGTTTATCCGTTGTCTAGTACCCATAGTACAGGCTTTGCCTAGTTTGGGACTAGGTCAATTGGTGTCAATTTGTCCCATGATATTTATTTATTTATTAATTTTAGTACCAAATACGCTCACGCACGAAGGCAAGGCCCGAGGACAAATATTCGAACCCTGCGTAACGTAATTGAGTAGTACGTTAGCGAGAAATTTGTATGACGCTTGGAACAGCGGCCGTCCGTGAGCGTATTTGGAACTGAAATTTAGTATGGAGTTTCAGAAACTTCATCGAGAATCTCGATATCGATACGATAACGTTACGTTACGCAGGATTCGACGAGTCGTGCTCGACCCTCTGAGGACGAATATTCGAATCCTGCGTAACGTAATCGAGTAGTAACGTTAGCGAGAAATTTGTATGACGCTTGGAACAGCGGCCGTCCGTGAGCGTATTTGGAACTAAAATTTAGTACGAAGTTTCTCGATTTCGATACAATAACGTTACATTACGCAGGATTCGAATATTCGTACTCGGGCCTCTGTTCCAAACACATTCACTACTTCTAACAGTATTTTTCTGACGACGCAATTTTGCACACCTTGCGGAATCGGAAGTTCAAAATGACTGGCAAATCAGGCGAAAGTCTGACATATGGTAACCCAAAACTCGGATTATCAGTAAGTGACTTATATAATAAGTAAGTGATCAGTTTATTTCATTATTTCCGTGTTATATCCTAACTAATTTAGAAAAGTTGAAAAACCCCCGACATTTTTCAATGTTCAATATTTAAAAAACGGGTAAACCGATTTTAATGAAACTTAACCATCGAAATCGGGCCATCGATCCGTGTGGGAGTTATGATGCCACAGACAGACACAGACACTTCAAAACACAGATACACAGGTCAAACTTATACTCCCTATTTTTTCGTCAGAGGTTAAAAACTGTAGCTACGCCCGGTGTAGCCGCAGCCGTAATGGTATTAAACCAATGAGTAAATTCAATTACTCTATAGTAGTTTATGCAACTGCTACATAATGAGGGTCCTTAAAACAGGAGTGTGTTTTTATGAAACGAGGCGAAGCTGAGTTTCATAATAGGATCACACGAGTGTTTTAAGGCCTAATTATGTGGAGTTGCATACATTACTTTATCTACACACATATTATAAGTACTCTAAGATGGGTTCAGAAGCCGAAGGCATATATCATACCCATACCTGTCACGAATAAGACAGTTTTTTTTAAATCATAGACAAACATACTGAGCTGACGTTTCGTGAACTGTTTTTTTTTTTTGTAAAAAAAAAATTACATTATTAATTATACATGTCGGACTGAACTCGACTTATATACGTGAGTGATCCGTTTTATTTCACTATGATTGTAAATTACGTTGGTTGTCAAATTCGATACATCGAATTCGATATCGAAAAGTCATTACGATATCGAATTCGATGTCGTAATGACTATTACTTTACTGCTGGTGGTGGAGGAGGTGCTGGGGCTGGCGCTGTCGACCAGAAGGCGACGGCGTACTGAAATGCTGGTCATTTTCTACGGTTTCCGAAAGCATTATAGAGGACTTATGATATGTGTGTAGATAAAAGGATGTATCGTGTCATCATATCAATTGCAATGTAGCAGCAGTGCCCTAAGCACGACTTGTCGAATCCTGCGTCACATAAAATCGAATAGTAAACTATAACGAGTTTGTATGACGTTTGGAACAGCGCCCGCCCGTGAGCGTATTTGGAACTAAAATTTAGTATGAGATTTCTCGATCTCGATACGATAACCGTAACGTAACGCAGGATTCGACAAGTCGTGCTTAGGGCGCTGATTCCGCGGAGATAGCTGTCACGACAGCGGGGAGCGGATTTTGCTAGTGTTTTAAGGAATAATTTAATATAATGTTGTACGAATACTACTACGTGCCTCTGTGAGCTGTAGACATCACGAGCTCATTTTTTAAATATTATCGTAAAAAAAAGCAAATCCATAAAAAATCTATTATTTATTATTATTTTGCTTAGGAGCAGGCTCTGCTAACACTGCAGGACTTCTTAAAACACTGGGGAAAAGCGTCAAAATCTTTCTACGGAACCCGAGTCCGACTCTCACTTGTCCGGTTTTTTGAGTCTACCAGCGCTTTCGGAAAGACCATGATTGATAAAGAAGAATGCGCTGCAACCTTTCCCTTCCTCCTTCAAGGCCGGCAACGGACTAGTGACTCTCTTGGGGTTGCTGGTTCTCATGGGTGGCGGTGATCGCTTACCATCGGGTGACCCGCTTGCTCGTTCGCTGCCTTCTTTCAATAAAAAAAAAAAGCTCGGTCAAATAATATGGTACGAAATACAGTTAATTTCCCGTCATTAACACCTACACGTTCCAATTTCACTGTACCGCAAATAATTAAATCCTTATTTTTTCGGAGCACACAAATAAAACATCCGGGTTCCGCCGGATACACCGGGGTTCGGGATAAGTGATGTTGACGGGATCTGCAAATACGCTTAGTGAGATCGAAGATATTTTATTTTATAATATCCTGTTGGAAAAATGTTTGTTAGTCTGTTACTGCTTTCTCAAACATTTATGGTTTATGGGTATCATTAGTTCGCTTTTCGTCTCGTTCTTTTTAACCCTCGATGAATGTCTATGGCCTTATAGACAGACAGACTGACATACAGACAAGAGATACAGACAGACGGACAACAAAGTGATCCCATAAGAGTTCTGTTTTTCCTTTGGAGGTACTGAAACCTCAAAATACATATTTTGGCTACACCTGTAATTAATGTTGCCAATTGTATGGATTAGGTACGTCTGTTGCAGTTTTTTTTAAACCTGACGCAAAATAGGGGTGTTATAAGTTTGACCTGCGAATCTGTGTGTCTGTGTATCTATGTATGCTGTATCTGTCTGTGGCATCAAAGCTCCCAAACGGATGAACCAATTTCAATGCGGTTTTTTCAATCGAAGAAAGCTAGTTCAATCGAGATGGTACTTAGCTAAGTTTTATTAAAATAGGTTCACCTGTTTTTGAAATATTAAACTTTGAAATGACAGTGTCGGGAGCCTTTCAACTCTTCTAAGTTGGTTAAGTCCTCTACCAAACCGAACGTTCAATAGGAAATAAAGTATTTATTACGATTAATTACTATGTCTCTGAATTCGAGAATAATGATGAAGCGATGGATTAGACACGGGACAACAGTGTTCCAGATCGCCTTTAGTTAGTTAATAAACTAACTTTTTGTATTATTTTAATTTTTACGGTCATCCCGTTTTGAAATTATTTTTCACAAATTTCAAATTTGATGCGTAAATATACAGAAAAACCAGAAAAAATTGTTCTCGAATTGGGGTTCGAACCCAAACCTTTACCATACCGTGGTAACGCGCTAATCCAATCACGCTATCCGAGCAATTAATTGAATTGGTATGAATTGCTCGGATAGCGTAATTGGATTAGCGCGTTACCACGGTATGGTAAAGGTTTGGGTTCGAACCCCAATTCGAGAACAATTTTTTCTGGTTTTTCTGTATATTTATTATAAATTTGAAATTTGTGAAAAATTATTAGTTACTGTTTACAATGTACAAATAATATCGTCAACATACAAAGCAGCTTAAGCAAATCCTTGCAGCATCATATTTCAAGACACAATAGCTTTAATCTCTAAGGATACAATCCTTTTGTGGTGGAAAAATAAGGTAACAAAAGAATATCGGAGTTTTTTTAAAAGATCTATCCCCGTTCTGTTTCCCGCTTCGCTTTCCCAACAGCGGAGCTTGGAAATAATGAAGGTATAATTTTTTTAAATAGTAACTAAGATACATCGTAGATCGTGATAGCCTTAAAAAGCCGTGATAGCCCAGTGGTTTCACCTATTTCCTCTCAAGCAGAGGGTCGTGTCTGTCTGTCTGTCTGTCTGTCAAGACCCTTTTTCTCAGGAACGCGTGAAGGTAGCATGATGAAATTAACATCAAATACTCAAGCCTGCAGCTTGTTTTTTAAGTCGGTTAAAAACAAAAGATAGATTTAATATTGACGACCGAATAGCCTAGTGGTTAGAGACCCTGACTATGAAGCTTGAGGTCCCGGGTTCGAATTCCGGTCGGGCAGATGTTTGTATGATGAATACGAATATTTGTTCTCGGGTCTTGGATGTTTAATATGTATATAAGTATGTATTTATCTATATAAGTATGTTTATCCGTTGTCTAGTACCCATAGTACAGGCTTTGCCTAGTTTGGGACTAGGTCAATTGGTGTCAATTTGTCCCATGATATTTATTATTATTATTATATTGGCAAAGGCTGTAAGTCAGTCCATGACGCGTAAATGACCCTTTTCGATTGCTGTTGGGAACAGAAGGCTTTTCGCAGATACTATATCTCCTGCTAAACGCTGCCGGGTCAAGAGGGCGCGTTATCAGATCCTGAACCTCCCGAATTGTAAGAGAGTACACTGCGAGAACGATCAAGTATTTTGACCTCCGACGCAAAAAGAGGTGTTGTTAGTGTCCTACGGGACGTTAAATAAAAATAAGCGGACTGTATAATACAGGGCTAATTTAATCGCTGTTACAAATACAAATTTATCGCTAATTAATAATAAAAATATAAATTAATTTGGGAGGTGTCCGCGGTCGGTGGAGATCGTAAGGCGAGTGGTGGCGACGCAGCCGGCGCGGTGGTCGTGACGTCGCCGTGTCGTCCGCCCGCGCACCTCCTCCGGATCGTAGCGGAGCCGGTGTTTAACAGGTGTTATAATATGTTTGACCTGTGTATGGGTGTATGTGTGTGGCATCGTAGCTCCTAAACGGATGAACGGCAGGCTTATTGAGTAACCCTATTATTCATGATCTCAGTAGGAGTATCTTTTTGTATTTTTTCTCCCAATTTTTTATTTTTACGGTTTTCCCGTGAATATCAATTATATTTTTTATAAACTTACTGAAACATGAATACACAGAAAAAAACCAGAAAAATGCCAACCCCGGGAATCGAACCCGGATCCTCGACACTCCGGGTCAAAAAGTGATAAAAACAAGCTAAGATTTGAATACATGGAAAAAATTCAGCCTTTCCTCTATGTCCAGCCGTGGTGTAGGGAAAAGGCACACGACCCGGAGTGTCGAGGATCCGGGTTCGATTCCCGGGGTTGGCATTTTTCTGGTTTTTTTCTGTGTATTCATGTTTCAGTGAGTTTATAAAAAATATAACCCTATTATTCATAAACCTATTTTAACTAAAGTGTCGTATAAGTTCGTTTGTCCTTTTTTAAGACGTAAGTAAGTTTAAGTAAGAAGAAGACAAAACCTATTTTAACTAACTAGAGGGCTTAGATGAAATGCCTCTTGTGCCTGTGATTTCCTCGGCTGTCTTAATCTCCATAACGGAACACAACAGTGCAAACACTGCTGCTTAGCGGCAGGATTAACGTGTAAGATGGTGCTAGCGATCCGGACGGATTTCGCACAAGGTCCTAGGTCAAGGTTTTTGAATCGAAAGCTAGTTTAAACGAGATGGTTCTTAGCTAAGCTTCATAAAAATTCAGCCGGTTTTTGAGATATTACACTTTGAAATGAAAATGTCGGCGGTTTTTCAACTTTTCTAAGTAGGTTATTTGACTGTCCCTATTTATAAATGTTATTATAAATACAATAGAGAGAGTTAGATATAGAGTTGCTAAAGGCACACTATTAGGTCGCTACTTGTTACTTATCTACATTTTCGCATTTGGCTAATCAGTAATAACCTTTATTTTTAACCCCCGACGAAAAAGAGGGGTGCTATAAGTTTGACCTGTGTATCTGTCTGTGACATCATAGCTCCCAAACGGATGGACCGATTTCGATGCGGTTTTTTCAATCGAGAGCTAGTTTAATCGAGATGGTTCTTAGCTAAGCTTCATAAAAATTCAGCCGGTTTTTGAGATATTACACTTTTAAATGAAAATGTCGGCGGTTAATCAACTTTTCTAAGTTGGTTATTTGACTGTCCCTATTTATAAATGTTATTATAAATACAATAGAGAGAGTTAGATATAGAGTTGCTAAAGGCACACTATTAGGTAGCTACTTGTTACTTATCTACATTTTCACATTTGGCTAATCAGTAGTAACCTTTTTTTGTGTGGTAGCATTGTAACCTTACCAGTAAAGGCTGAACCCCGCCCGGGCACAGCTGAGATAACAATGCATACAGTAATATACTACCTATATGTATCAAATATGGCGGCGTTGCCTTCGTGGCCGAGCGAAGTAGGTACACGTTTGCTTATCATAATACTAGAGGAAATAAAGTTCTGAAAAGTAAAAGCTGCGAGCAATACACTGAAAGTTTTTGTGAGATATCATAATCAAGTTTCAGGAGTTATGCTGTTTGGGCCCTGCAAGAATGTCACGATCGATAGCCAATGATGTACGAAATATATGAAATCTACACTAATATTATAAATGCGAATGTAACCGTCTCTCTGTCTGTCTGTTTGTTACCTCTTCACGGGAAAACCGCTGCATAACTATAAACTATATCTCAAAGACATATAACATATATAACACAATATTGTATAATAACTAACATCGACAGTGAATTGCGTGACGGGATTCACTGGTATAATTTAGAGATGCAGTTTTTTGCTCGAATGCGGCCTTGAACGCTAAATGTCATTTATCGGTACTAAACGACAAACAATTTGACACTTCGATGCTGAAACAGTCATGAATAACCTTAGGGAAAAACACCCCTTATGCAAAAAATCTGTTTTCAACCTTCACTTCACGATATGCCTTAAACTAGTTTATAGGTGTTTTAACATGAAACTACCGTGAGACTTAATCACGGTGAAATAAAACGGATCACTCAGAGGAAGGACTACGAATTAGTCCGAAACATTTCGGGCTAAACTCTACTTATATACGTGAGTAATCCGTTTTATTTCACTATACTTTCTAGGACCTCAAACTTCATAGTCAGATTTCTCTGACCACTAAGCTATCCTGTCGTCAATGGCTCTTCTTTGTCAAAAAAATAGTTGTCAATACACCCGAATTCTATTCTAAGTGCTCACGTAGTGTATTGTATACTTACACAGGAAGTACAAAAACGGGCGCGAGATGTAACAGTGACCTAGATGTAGCGATATCACTTTACGGTGACAGAACAAAACTAGCTATATCTCAATCGTATATGACACAATATTGTATGACAACTCACTTCGACAGTGAATTGGGTGCTCCACCTTAGTAATAAACAAGTCTAGATTAGGGCAGTGAATTCGCAACTAAATCCTGTGAGCGATACGGTTCAAGTTGGAAAAACAGCGAATGCTCTTTTATGCCTTTTGGAATTGAGATGTGATTGAGCTCGCCTGCAATTCGAGTAGCCGCTGTTGAAAATGAACCTTGTTCTAATGGTAGAGGGTTTATAATGGGTGGGAGTAAGTTTTCCAATAGGATGATGCAAATAATTTGTACGTTGTATCAAGAGTTGGAAGGAAGAGCTCATTGCTGTGAATAAAATGAAAATAAATAGTAATAAATTTTTAATTACATGGACTTTGACGAGTTACGACATTATTCAATGAAACTACCGTGAGATTCAGTGATAGTGAAATAAATGGATCACTCACTTATGTCAGTCGAGTAACAGCTGGCCCCTATTTCACCAAGTTGACAATTGTCAGTATACAATGACAATTCGAAGTACATTTCTTTGCCAATATGAAGCGCGCTAATAGAAAAGCTCTTCAAGTCAGCAATTGACAATGATTGTCATTGAAAATTGACAAGTTAGGGACCTGGACATGTTTCGGAACATGACTGTGACATAACTGACATTAGCCCAAGCCTTTTGGCCACCATCAAGGAAAATATAATAGAACTAGCTTATGCCCCGCGGCTTTGCCCCCGTGAAATATTTCAAAATGGGCTAGTTCCCTATCTCGTGGAAATTTCGAAAAATCCGTTCTTAGTGCACCTCTAGGATACTCAAATTACATGTGTGCCAAATTTCAAGTCTCTAGGTCCAGTGGTTTAGGCTGTGCGTTGTCTGTCAGTCAGTCAGTCACGGTACTGTTTTATAGGTATAGATAGAGTCAATGAAATGTTTGTGTGCAAAATTCACTCGACTTCGTAGCAGAGCTACGGACAATGCTACGAGGCTACGAGACTCTACGGCGTAGCTCGTAGGCTTTAGATTTGATTTATTCCATTCTATTTATGATCTAAGCCATATAAAATAGCGCTTTTATGCTTTGAGGAAGTCTGTTGAGAATGAAAACCGCGTAACAGCAAACCTATATTGCATTTTACCCTCCTGATACGACACGCCAATGCATTGGGTAAGAAATGCACCAGACCTATCTATGGTCAAGAGTAATCTATACTCTGTATCTGTGCCCTAAGCACGACTTGTCGAATCCTGCGTGACGTAAAATCGAATAGTAAACTAAAACGAGTTTGTATGACGTTTGGAACAGCGCCCGCCTGTGAGCGTATTTGGAACTAAAATTTAGTATGAGATTTCTCGATCTCGATACGATAACCGTAACGTAACGCAGGATTCGACAAGTCGTGCTTAGGGCACTGTACTACCTACTATACTTAACGTAATATTATAAATGCGAAAGCAACTCTGTCTCTTTGTCAGTCTGTTTGTTACCTCGTCAAGGAAAAACCGCTGCACCAATCTAAATGAAATTTGGCAAGAACATAGTTTGAACATTGAGGAACATAGGCTACTTTTTAGTGGGGAAAATTGTATAATTCCCGCGGGATAGCGATAGTAATTTGGAGGGGCAGGCCATTTAGAAAAAAACCATTAACTAAACCCTTAAATATTCTGTTAACCTACCTTTACCCAACATTATTAAATTTCATAAAAAACAAACAAAGCTGCCAAAAAAATAAAAACCAGAATAAAATAACACATGAATATAAAACGTTGGAGAAATTGAAACCCAGTTTCAAAGCGACCGAATAAAAATAATAAATTATGATTCTTTTGAATTTTCAATCGAGGCACGACCGGAAGGGATTTGAAAATTGTAAAATGTTTAAGAGTTTTCATAGCGAGGCGATGTTATAATTTTGTTTAGTAAAATACATTTGACATTTCACGCGTCAGTCTACAACAGGCGTTCTCGTAATTTTGATGACTCTACACGTATATTAATATATGAACGTTTCCCTATATCCAAAAATATGAATTTGAGTGAGATTTTTTAGCTACCTACCACGGACCAACCACCCTCTGGACACCAAATTTCAGGGCGAACGTTTCCGAAACGCATATGCTCACTTGCACCTATACATCTTATTAGCCACCAATCGCGGCTCACTTTCGACCAGATTACAAGCGACATGACAAGCTGTGAACCAATCACGACGCATTTTACCGGCCCGCTCACCGCGGCTTTTTTTGTAATGACTTTCCAAGTAAATTATAGAAGATGCGGTGAGTAGAGGGTGGTTGGTCCGTGTGAGGTACATAACATAACGCATAAGCATAACGTTCCAAATTATGTTTCCAAGAAAGTCCATCAAAATATACGTGAAATATATAAAGTCCATGAAATATACGTGACAGGTTCTAAGGCAATGATCTCACTCAATCTTACGTGGGGTAGGAGTGTCTCGGTAAATAATCACGCATTTTTTTCCGCAAAAAACAGTGTAAAAATTGCGAGAAAACGTCAAATTAAGGAAAACATGTACAACGAAATCAAGCACTAAACTAATGGACTTGACAAATCACCCTCTACATTTTGTCTGTCTGTCTGTCTGTCTGTCTTTCCCGCGGCATAGCTCAGAGACTATTCGTACTAGAAAGCTGTAGTTTTGCACAGATATACATATTAATTAGGCCGAAAAAAGTGCTGGGAAAAAATCTTAAAAAAAAATTTTTTTTTCGGTTACCTCCCCTAGACGTAAAGTGGGGATGTTTTTTTTATTTCTCGCCCACCTCATAGTGTGGGGTATCGTTGGATAGGTCTTTCAAATATATTGGGGGTACTCGAAGATCATTTTTCGATAGAGTTATTCTTGTGCGAAATATTTAGCTTTGAAGTGCTCATTTTTGTTGGAGTCGAGTGTCCCCCCCTCTACGAGAGAAACTGGTGTATTTGGAAATGTGAAAAAAATCAGAGCAGTAGTGCATATAATGAATTTCAAAGGAAAACTATCAGAGATAAGTAGGCTTTACAGGTTTGGGAGTAATAGTTGATTAACTCATTATGTTTGTCTGTGTCGGTAACCGATATAAATTGAACCTACGCTACGTACAGTTTGCTTTGGAGTAGGGCTCTGCTAACACTGATTTCGAATAGGTGCGAAAATACCTTTAAAGTAGGTATCTATGCCAGGGCTTTTTCGTAATGGCTTAAGAACCCTATTCTGCGCGTGTCAGACACGCTCTTGCCCGGTTTTTTACTACAATTTACTATGATTGGCAGTCCTCTTAGGTTTATCGTCCTAACTGAAAAAACTTTTTCTAACTTTTAGCACACAGTACCTCCAAAAAGCATTTGTCCAAATGAATAAATGAATACTTACGAGCAGAACGAATCGACATCAAATAGAATTTACGTCGAAAACGTCAGATAAACGTCGGTACGACCCTTAAGTAATGAATGACATTAGGACATTAAACTACAGCGAACAGTGCCCTAAGCACGACTTGTCGAATCCTGCGTTACGTTACGGTTATCGTATCGAGATCGAGAAATCTCATACTAAATTTTAGTTCCAAATACGCTCACGGGCGGGCGCTGTTCCAAACGTCATACAAACTCGTTATAGTTTACTATTCGATTTTACGTGACGCAGGATTCGACAAGTCGTGCTTAGGGCACTGAAACCTTCGTACTCCGCGATCACACGTCCAAAAGAGTTACTCCGTTGCGATTCATAAGTTTCCATGTCAGACCACAGGTTGGACATAAAATGGCATATACTACACACACTATGTATAAACTACGTTTCATGGAAGGTTATAAATGAAGTGCACAGTTACACAGTACACTCCAGTAACAGCCCACGGACCGAGAGACGAGCTGTCGGTAGCCCTCCAACAAGATGGAGCGACGACCTGGTAAAGACCGCGGGACCGCGGTGGATGCGGAAAGCACAAGACCGGTCTGAGTGGAGAGCCTTGGGGGAGGCCGCCGTCCAGCAGTGGACGTCTTTCGGCTGACATGATGATGATCATGACACAGTACACTGCCAGTAACTCCGAGAAATAATATCGTAACACTATATCTTGTCTCGCGAGACAATGGCGCGCTCGGTGAATGGACTCTACTAAATGTCGTGTGTCAACTTACGAGCTCGTATATTTGTTACTGTCCGGTCCGAGACGACAAAGACAATTGACAATATTGGATGTTAATCAAGGTTTTTGCTAATTCGTAAAACTATTACAAGCTTTTTTGCTGTCAGTTTTGTTGGATTTCTTTGGATTTTCGTGTGATCTACACATCCATACCAAATTTAACTTGCAAGATTCAGCGAGGAAACGCTGCCAGCCTTTTGGGCACCATGCCACGTGGGCCTTATTTAGGATTGAATTTAGTTTTAAGTTTCAGTTTCATTAGTTTTAGCTTGGATTTAATGCCACTGTAAATTGCTTTTGTTATGTAAATAAATTTAGAAAACTTGCAGGATTTGATTTAAACACAGTTCAGGACAGATTAAACTAAATAAAAGCTTTTAATAGAAAAGTACTTACACGAAAGCCGACGGAGACGGAGCCCATGGCATATCAATAAATAAAAACTGAACAATCTTTAACATGAAACTAACGTGGGATTCAATCATAGTGAAATTAAGTGGGGTAGCAGAGCGGTGGCGCGCAGTGTTCGTTTCGTTACCGCCTCCGTGCTCCTCAAGGAAGGACTAACGGTAACCCGACTGGCATACGTGAACGTTTTTCACTAAGTTTGAATACTTATAACATAAAACTAAAGCGAGTATCACATAGTGATATGACCGGTTTACTCACTTAAACTAACTAAACTATTAGTTAGTTTACGCACTCGAAGCGTGCTTGCGCTTCGAAAAATGTCGGACTGTAGAGTCTACACTGATTTGATTCTTTTATTTGACTATGAAGTTTTGAATACCTCTTAAGATTTCAATCACACAAAGTATGGTCGCGGGCAGGTGGGCTACGCTGTGTATATCATAAGATAGGTTGGCTTCTTGCCAATGTTCAGCCTTGGCATAGATCCGGACGACTTTATAGCGAGTTGGGGCAGTAATATTTCGTTTGTGGATGCTCATATCCCAACAAGTATTGACACTGGTTTGGCCGAATAGTTTCTGTATACATTATATATCATCACCATCATGTCAGCCGATTGACGTCCACTGCTGGACATAGGTCTCCCCCGCGGCTCTCCACTCAGACCGGTCTTGTGCTTTCCGCATCCACCGCGGTCCCGCGATCTGTACTAGGTCGTCGCTCCATCTTGTTGGATGCCTACCGACAGCTAGTCTCCCGGTCCGTGGACGCCATTCGAGAACATTCTGACCCTATCGGCCATCAGTTCTGTGAGCAATGTGCCCACTGCCGCTTAAGTTTCGCAATTCACTAAGTTTAGTAGTTTCACTAAGTTTCTGCCAAAATCTAACATTAAATCTGTACAAAATGCACATTGCCTGTTAATTGTGTGCGTGTTTTAGGCATTTGTGTGACAATTTTGTTTTAGTATGAGTTTGTAGGAACGTAACAAATTTTGACATGAGCGTAGACGTGTGCTGTACGCGTGTGTACCTCGTCTCCATCAAAAAGTGGCAGAATAATTGTAGTGCATAGATAAGCCAAAGGCGCCTCCCGTCTGTCTTCTTTATGGCTTATAATTTGACTTTAGAGATTGGCAGTTCTCTTAATTTTATCGTCTTCGCCTTTAGGAAGTTCCCGCTGCCTCAATTATTTTTTCCTCCTAAGTATCTTACCATTGAAGCGTAGAAAAAAGACGTCTAACCAGCTACGAACAAACCATTAGGGGATTTCGTTTCTGTCACGTCATTTTTTAAGCGCAGAGCAAATACGGGCGTTGCCTGAACGCCGACGCTGATTCTCCCTAGCGGGCGATTGTGTTATCAATAACCTAACCAACTTACAAAAGTTGAAAAACTTCCGAAATTATCATTTCAAAGTTCAATACCTATTTCAAAAACTGGTGAACCGATTTTAATGAAACTTGCCTAAGAACCATCTCGATTACACTAGCTTTCGATTAAAAAAAACCGTATCTAAATCGGTCAATCCGCTTGGGAGCTATGATGCCACAGACAGACACACAGATACACAGGTCAAACTTATAACACCCCTCTTTTTCGTCGGGGGTTAAAAAGAGACTACTAGATAATTTTTCCATGCAATTAGCTCTAGCGAGATAAAAATCCACTAGGATCGCGTATGGAGTGTCAATTTCCACCAATCACAGGCCAGCAGCTTGTCTCTCATTGGTGGAGACTGGACAATGGCAAATAGATAATCGACACAAGCGATCCTTGCAGATTTTTGACTCGCGATAGCTTCCATTGTACAAACCGTGATAGCCTAGTGGTTTGAGCTATGGCTTTCCAAGCAGAGGGTCGTGGGGTCGAGCCCCCGCTCGCACCTCTGAGAATCTTAGAGACTCTACTACTACTCTACTCTGAGAAAGAGACTTAGAAAAGTTGAAAAACCCCCGACATTGTCATTTCAATTCAATATTTCGAAAACGGGTGAACAGATTTTAATGAAACTTAGCTAAGAACCATCTCGATTAAAATAGCTTTTGATTAAAAAAAACCGCATCAAAATAGGTATACCCGTTTGGGAGCTATGATGCCATAGACAGATACACAGATACACATGTCAAACTTATAACACCCCTCTTTTTTGCGTCGGGAGTTTAAAAAAAACGTAAAATAAAATGCATTTATTTCGGACAACAGAAACTAATTCATTCAAAGAATATTCCGCTCGCACCGCACCGACTTCATATTTCTGCTACTTAGTGCTAGGCCATAAACTTTAGGCTTTAGTTTCTGTTGTCCGAAATAAATGACTTATTTTACGTTTTTTGTTAAAAGATTTTTATTTCACAATTTTACGTTGATTTAACATTTTCAGAATTATCTTCCAACTCCTAACCGTTAAGGAGTTGTACCTTCCATCATCAGCTCATCAACATGAGATGATGACTACCAGACTCAAATACTTGAATAGCCTTAGAAAATATATGAAACACATAATAAGTGCCTATAAAATTTGAGGGTTGCCCTCATTTCCCTGGGATCCCATCATCAGATCACGACTTTGTGACAATGGGACCACCCGAAAAGTATACCCTTTCGAATAATGATTTAACATTTTAAGAATTATCCTCCAACTCCTAACCGTTAAGGAGTTGTACCTTCCATCATCAGCTCATCAACATGAGATGATGACTACCAGACGCAAATACTTGAATAGCTTTTGAAAATATATGAAACACATAATACGTGCCTATAAAATTGCCCTCGATTTCCCTGGGATCCCATCATCAGATCATGATTTGGTGACAATGGGACCACCTCAGGAGTATACCCTTTCGAACAAAAACAGAATTTTGAATATCGGTCTACAATTGGCGGAGTAATGGATGTACATTAAAAAAAAAAAACATACAGTGGAATGTAGAACCTCCTCCTTTTTTGAAGTCGGTTAAAAAATACACCAATTCTTTATGTTTGAACATTTCAATCAATTTACGTGCTGTGGTCGCAAATACTTGGTTTCATTCAACTACTCAACTACTTCGTTAACGCAACTTGTTAACCAGTTAAAACAAATAGAATATAAATAATTTATTGAATCAGGCGTTACTTTGCGGAGGTCCATATTTATGATTTATGAAATAGAATATAAACAAGTGCAATATTAATTGAACCGAACGCTGTTACCGCGGCGCAAAATAATTGCTCATCAGCTGCACCCTGTATTAATATTAATTAAAAACGCCCGTAGTAATTGCTCCTTTATAAACACGCCACCAAAAATTTATATGTACACCTCATAGTTTTCGTTTGTTTTTAAAATGCTCGAATGTTATCAAACCAACTGAACCGTGACCCACTGTTATGAAACCTTTTCGTAGAAAATTATATGGTGACATCGCATTGCATGACAAGGAAAATCGTTACGACACGTACTGTGAGAACGTTCTACGGTGGTTCGACTGTGCAATTGAACTACAGAATGTAGAGTCTGTCAAGCGAGTCGTGTCCCTAGAAAACGGCGGCAAATTCAAAAATCTTTGAGGTGTCAACACTGAAAGAACGCCGAATTAATGTTTTTGACACTTGAATTTTAAGAGACCTGTTACTATACGTTTTTTTAATTGTAATTTAGATTGTACAGTCGACTACAAACAGATGTATCCACTTTTTCACATCATTGCTTTATAATAAGACCTAAAAGTGGATATATCTCTTTGTACAAGTATGCAAAATACCGACATAATTTACCTACATTCACGACTTCGTCCGCATGTTATTTAGTTGTATTATAACTCAGTATACATGCACTTTGTCAGTGGAAAAAGCCGCAAATATTTTTTTTCTATGGGAGTCACACCTTCAATTTTTAATTTTTCTGGCTTTTACTACTGACAAAGCCAAAGTACAAGTAAAATAAAGTACATTTTGATTTAAGTATTTATTAGTCTGAATCAGAATCTAGAAATTCAATGTCTTCATAAGAGAAATCACTGTCAGTATCATCATTACGTAGAGAAATAATAAAGGGATCAATTCCGTTTCTGTTATCCTGTCCCTAGTTTTATATTGGTTTTCTACATTAATAGTGTGATCTGTGCATTTTTTCCAATCATTGGCTGTCACACTATTAAAACATTCTTTAATAAGGTTCTCCATTTCTTTACCTGGAATCCCTAAGTTTTTGCTAGCTACATTTCGTTTAGCCAAACTCCAATAAGTTCAATTGCGTTCAAGTCACAGTGATACGGCGGAAGTCTCAAAACATCATGGCCATGCTCCTTCAATAATTCTTCAGCTTCATACATTGGAGTTGGTTTATTTTCATTGACAAGGCACATGAGCTCTTCTTTTGTAAAATATGGTTCATAATGGATTCCATTTTCAGTAAGCCATTTTTGAATAGCAGCCTTTAAATTGTTCATATTTGGTGGATTATTTATTTGCGTTACATGGTAACTAGCGTTATCCATAACAATAACACTGGGTTGTGTTAAGTTGGGTATTAATTTTTCTTGTACCCATTTCATAAAGTTTTTACTATTCGTATCATTATGGTAATCAGCCATTTTTGACTTAGTACTGACCACTAATAAAGCATTGGGGACAAAACCCTGTTCAGATCCAGCATGAACAACGATATGCCTTTTGCCGGGAGATATTTTTTCAATTACTCCGCTTGTGGACGATCCTTGCCATGACTTTGTTACTTTATAGTTTTGATGAACATAGGTTTCATCCATGTAAACTATCAATTTACCTTGTTTTCGCTTTTCATCAATTGTTCTGACGTACCTATGTCGCCATGCAGCTAGTTCAAACTTTTCAAGGAGGATTGATCTTTCATTTTTATTATTTTTATATTCAAATCCATTCCTGAGCAATATTTATCTCAATGTTTCATGAGAACCAGAAAATCCAATAGATTCTTTTAAATCAGCAAGTAAGTTTCGCAGAGTTGGAACTTGCTTCTTTACACAATAAAATTCATTGATTTTATTGCGTATTGCTGATAAATCAAAATTATCAACATTAGCAACAGTTGGCTGTCGTGAACGCTTTTTACCCGGTGTGTTCCATTCTCCTTGGTTAATAGTACCTTCTTTTTTTATTCTTCGCAATGTTTTAACACTTACATCTGAAAGTTCAAATTATTAGCACAAAACATACAAATATGACTTAAGTAAATATTACTTATGTAGAGAATGCAGGTAAAAAGGACTGTACTAACCTGTCATAGCAGAGATCTCAGTCAGATATTCTGTTTCAGATTTTTTTTTGTACTGTTTTCTAAAGCAATGATTTGCTTAACCAAATTGTCAATTGTGCTTTTTATTACTTCATGATTCAAGGCGGCTGAAAAAAATGTATAATACCTATGTTATTTAAAAGGCAGAAAAGCTGTAACAGTTTCAGTTTAACTTGGAAAAACATCGTAAAGGCCCCATTTAATATGATAATTGGACGAAAATTATCACAATGTTTTAGTCGACCTACCTGATGTTGCGACGATTTCATCCAAAAGTCGTCGTTTTTCCTTTATAACGTTGTCCGATTCAATCTTTGTTTGATTATATTTATTAATCATACTAAACAGCATGCTTCTCACACTACTTTTTATAGGTTTCGACATTGTGAACTCAAAATATCCAACAAATCCGTAACGAAGTGAGGTTAAAAAAGAAGCAAGTGACAATCCGTTTGACACGTGTTTGACAGATAATAATGTTGCCATCATAAGAAATCCGCAAAACCGTCTTGGACACGACTCGCTTGACAAACTCTATTAGCGTTGCCAGGGGGTCGAGCACGACTTTACGAATGCTGCGTAACGTAAAATCGAATAGTAAACGTTGTCGAGTTTGTATGACGTTTGGAACAGCGCCCGCCCGTGAGCGTATTTGGAACTAAAATTTAGGATCAGGTTTCTCGATCTCGATACGATAACCGTAACGTTACGCAGCTTTCGTAAAGTCGTGCTCGACCCTCTGTATGGTTATAAATTCGAACATAACTTCGTTTCCAGGAACGATTTCACACTTCAAGCCATAAATTCCTGACCCACCATAGAACCTTATCGCAGTCCACGAGGAAATATAAGGCGTACTAGCCGTCCAGTTAATCCCAGCAATATTTCCTTTACAGTAGCGCTATACCTACTGAAGCTACACGTTTATAATTAAAAAAAAATATATAATAATGTCTGTAAGCCTCGGACGCAGCCGCTTTACGAGTACTTATTTTAATTAAATAACGTAGACTCTGGAAAACTGCTACCCATAGTACAGTCAGCAGCAGAAGTAGCTAAGCAACTGAAGCGGTCACAATGATCTAAGCACGGCTCTATTTTGTTATCTATAGACATAAGACCTTGTGTAGATCATTGTGACCGTTTCGGTTGCTTACCTTCTTCTGCTGCTGACTGTACCTGGTTGTTATTATATAGTTTTTATCGCAGGATAAAAACCCCGGGTGTACTATCTATTATTCAAGACTATTTGAGTTTTTAAGGCTCTGTCCTGTTTGTCATCTATGACATCCATTACACTAATGTCTCCTTTTGTCTATAGACAACGATGAGAAGGTTAGTGAAATAAACGGATCACTCGCGCTCTCGTAGTAGTTAACCATATGTTAAACATCAATTAACCAACCATATGTTATACACAAATATGTATGTATGAAAAGACTAGCTGTTGCCCGACTTGCCCGCGACTTCATCAGCGTAGATTTCGGTTATCGCTATCCCGCGGGAACTATATAATTTTACCAAATAAAAAGTATAGCCATGTTATTCCTCAATATTCAAACTATCTTCTTACCAAATTTCATCTAGATTGGTGCAGCGATTTTCCCGTGAAGAGGTAACAAACAGAGCGCCTAGTGTAATCGCTGACCAGGCCAAGAAATACGTCTCGATCGCGTTCACGTTTAACAATTCTCATATTATTTGACACTTTAACGCAAACGCGATCGAGACGTATTTTGTGCTTTTTGATTACACTAAGGGCACAGAGAGACAGAGTTACTTTCGCATTTATAATATTGGTTAGGATAAGTTCTGATTGACCGAATTATCAACGCCCAGCCCATAGTCTTTCGGCTGACATGATGATGATGAAATGCAAAACGGTATTTGCAAATACTAACAGGCTCGTTATGCCATAGTCAGTACATGTACTTTATGTCAGTATATATTATATATTTGCTAATGGTGAGCTCAAAGGGAGCTCACAGTCCATCGGGCCGGCACAAACGCGGCGCGAGTTGAAATAAAACAGTCTGAGCGGTTTAACACGGGTATTATAATATGGAAATTATATATGGGCCACAACTGGCTTGTTCAGGTAACGGAGATCAGAGTCCCGAGCACGAGTTTTGGAATGCTGGGTGTTCGAATCGAGTGGATCGTTATCGACGTTTGGAACAGCACCGCCCGTGCGCGTATTTGGTACTAAATTTTAATATGAAGTTTCTTGATGGCGATACGATAAGGATTACGTTACCCAGGATTCGAATATTCATACTTGGGGCTCTGTATAAACAATGCTAATAAATTATCGATATCGACAGTCAGGACTATTGGTTCCGTGTGTAGACTTCGCGAGACCATATTCGAACATTTTTTTTTAATTTCTTAAAAAAGAATCTTCAAAAACATCTATTTATTCACTACCCATCGAACCTGGTCACAAAATTTCATGATAATCTTCAAATTTTTTAAAAATTCATATTTTTTTTATCAAAAAACTGTAAGTAATTGCAGACCCTGTTCGCAACACGAGAATCGGTACAGAAATACGACATAAGCCCGCCTTTGTACTCTAATTTGATTGTTTGTAAATTGGGTTTTATCCTTTTTTTTTTGTACAATAAAATGTTTACTTACTTACTTACGACCTATAGAGGAGAACAGCCGGACAGCCGGATGGACATACGAAAGAATTTTCGTTCAAGTTAAAACGAAAACGCTTCACACTCGCTTAGTATAAATGCACTGTGGGTCGAGCACGACTTTTCGAAACCTGCGTCATGTAAAATCGAATAGTAAACGTTGTCGAGTTTGTATGACGTTTGGAACAGCGCCCGAACTTTGGAACTAAAATTTAGTATGAGGTTTCTCGATCTCGATACGATAACCGTAACGTTACGCAGCATTCGTAAAGTCATGCTCGACCCTCTGTACGCAAAACATAACTGTTCTTCCGCTTCGTACTCTTCCAAATTAATCAACGACTTCTTAAACAGAATAAACTTTATTTATCGCAGAGTTAATCTGTAAAGCAAGCACCCGCCGGGCTTGCCTAAACAATTAACCCTTTCAAACTGGGATCAAAATTTTTAATCCGACAGTAATTTTTCGTCGTATTTGGAGAGAAACGGTTATCCAGAATTAACGCGGCTAATTGAGACGGTACGAGAAATGTGTGGGGTTGACATACTTATATTTATTATTAATATGTATGTATATTTTATATTAATATGTATAAACATCAGGCCCCTATTTCAGCATCTTTACAATTGTCAGCTTTATATGACAAATCGAACTACGTTTCTGTGACGAAATAAAGCGCGCTAAAACAAAAGCTCTTCAAGTCAGCAGTTGACACCGAATTGTCATTGAAAGCTGACAATTGTAAAGTTGGTGAAATGGGGCCAGGATATGCCCTTTGGAACATTTTGAAATAGGAACGGGTCATCACTGATACCACTTATAGTACCACAAAATCGGTAACAAAAACGGAGTACCTACCGAAGAACTGGTACTTGAATTGACTTGTTATTAGGATAAGTCATATTTTTCTAGTTTTACGTGTAGCTATTCTTGTTTCAGTGAGTATTTAAAATACAATAGTAGTTTATGCAACTGCTACATAATGAGTGTTTTAAGGCCTAATTATGTGGAGTGGCATACATTACTTTATCTACACACATATTATAAGTACTCTAAGATGAGTTCAGTGCCCTAAGCACGACTTGTCGAATCCTGCGTTACGTTACGGTTATCGTATCGAGATCGAGAAATCTCTTACTAAATTTTAGTTCCAAATACGCTCACGGGCGGGCGCTGCTCCAAACATCATACAAACTCGTTACAGTTTACTATTCGATTTTACGTGACGCAGGATTCGACAAGTCGTGCTTAGGGCACAGAAGCCGAAGGCATATACCCATACCTGTCACGAATTTGACTGTTTTTTTTTATCATGGACAAACATACCAACCTGACGTTTCGTAAACAGTTTTTTTTTATTGTAAAAAAAAAATATATCACATTATTAATTATACATGAAGGACTGAACTCGACCTATATACGTGAGTGATCCGTTTTATTTCACTATGATTGTAAATTACGTTGGTTGTCAAATTCGATATCGAAAAGTCATTACGACATCGAATTCGATGTCGTAATGACTATTACTTTACTGCTGGTGGTGGAGGAGGTGCTGGGGCTGGCGCTGTCGGCGAGAAGGCGTCGTCGTGCTGCAATGCTGGTCATTTTCTACGGTTTCTGAACGCATTATAGAGGACTTATGATATGTGTGTAGATAAACATACAAATAATATCAGCAATAAAGAAATTAAAAAAATTGTTGACACGACAGAACAGAGTTACATCCTTACACTGAATGCTGAAACGTGGCTGAAACTGAACTTTCCTCGAGTATCCATTGTAATGTAAACTGTGTCACCCACACACGGGCATCGCACAAAGCCATTACAGTCTCTGGGACATGTGCATGAGCAGTGCACTCGGCTCTCTTTGTATGGGACCGACAGAGCGACAAGCATAGAAAAATACGTACTCGTATGTGTAAAAAAATAGAGTACGATGTCTTGAATTAATGTAGTTTACAAGCACAGACATCACAGACCCCATGTAAGCAGCTGTTAAGCGTACCCGATTTTTATTTGTGTACAACACAGCCTGTAGCCAGATGCCCATTGGTCAATTCTGTAGCCAATTTACACGATAAAAAATAGAGCATCGGTCGTCTATAGGTAGTAATTCAAATAAAGTGTCACTGAATGAGATCGGGTTATAGTTGTCATCAAAGGTCTCACACATTCAAATACTGACGCACACTACAGATCAAAAAAACGGTACGATTCTTGAAATCGGAGCATACAGTTGTCTCTTTTTAACAAAGGGCATTAGTTACATGAGCGAAGGGTATAACTATACGGCCTTAAGTTTACCTTCCATCTATTGACTTCGTTAATCTGAGTTTACAAGCTTATTTCCGATGCCACTTGTGACCAAAGGGCTGGCAGTTTTCTCTCTCTCAAAGAATCAGCATCGCTATTCAGCGAGGAAACGCTGCCAGCCTTTTGGGCACCATGCCACGGCGGCTTTATTTAGATTTAACTTACTTTTCAGTTTTAGTTTTAGCGTAGATTTAATGTCATTGTAAATTGTTTTTATTATGTAAATAAATTATATTACTTCCTGTATAGTCCAGTATCGGTTTTAAATGATTCGCGGTTTGTGACATTACACGTATTCAAAACGGAATATTACTAGGTTCGGAGTCAGGTCTGCGCAACATTGGCGTCCACCCACGCTTCGCCAGTCTCCCGTGATCACGATGCGTGTAACCGTCGAAATATCGGGAGGTCATCGAAATCTAGTAAGGTCAATATCCCATTTTGGATATGTCTAATAATGTAGTTCATAGTAAAATAAAAACGGATCACTCACGTATATCGGCGTACTCACGCTCGCCACCAGGACTGCGCTGGCTAATTCTCTTCTTCTACCCATTTTGGACTACGCCGATATTTCATATCTTGATCTCACTGAGGAGCAATTGAATAAGCTTGAGCGTATCCAAAATGTCTGCATCAGGTTCATTTTCGGTTTGCGGAAATATGACCACGTCTCCCATTATCGTTCACATCTCGAATGGCTCCCCATCCGTTTTCGCCGTAATACTCATATTTTTTCCCTTTTATACAGCATACTTTTTCATCCTACTATTCCCCAATATCTGCGAGAGCGTTTTAAGTTCATGTCTTCCACTCGTTCCTCACGGAATTTTCTTCTTAGTGTTCCACCTTCTTCCTCTAAATTCTATCATAACTCCTTCACTATATCCTCCATTCGTTTGTGGAACTCACTTCCTTTAGCTTTAAGGCAAGCGAAATCTCTGCATATTTTCAAAAATCTTCTTAAGGCTTACTACTTGTCACTAACTTAATAACTTGTTTCTGTCTTCGGTCCATCTCGATTCTTACTGTCTCTGTTATATCTAGTCCTTTGAAATCCTTTTCACCTGTGGCCTTTTTTGACATTTTCACTCATGTTTTTTATAAGTAGTGTATGTATTGTATATGTAGGTATATGTTTATTTATGTAGTATATTTATCTGTAGTTATTAATTTAATTTAAGTTGTTGTTAATTTTAAGTTTCTCCTTTCTGTTCATTTCTGCCACCTAATTTAGCTTCTTTATCTTGGTTTCTGTATTTTGGTTGTCTGTAAGAGATCGCTTTTAAGCGATAAGACCGCCTATTGTCTACCATACCTGTTTTCTGTAATCTCTTTGTACTATTTTGTGGTTTTCAATAAAGAATATTTGTATTGTATTGTATTGTATTGTATATAAGTCGAGTTTAGCCCGACATGTTTCCGTTTTTATTTCACTATAATGTAGTTCAGTTAGACATAATGAAAACGGGATATTGATCGCGATTACCTTATAGGTTTGATGAGCTCCCGATATTTCGACAATATCCCGTTTTAATTAAGTATGTCTAATGCCATTAAGCGCGAATCATTTAAAACTGTCGATACAGTTCAGTGTTTTGACGTTTGTAATAAGAAATTTGAGATCTTTGGCATGCCGTTCCTGAACAACAGGACAAGGAAGACAATATTAATGTGAAACCTGAAAATGTACCTTCACAGCCTTTTCTATCAAATAATTGAGTCAATGAAAATAATCGATTTATTGATTATTTTTGTTTTTATTTTTATGAAACATTCATAGAATGAAATTCAACATACAATGACTATGCAAACCAGCTGCTTAACGGATTTTTCTTTGCATAGTCATTGTATGTTAAATAATTGAGTGCTTTAATTCAGGGCTTTTCAAACTTATAGGCCCACGTACCCGTATTAAATTCTCTGGACCACTTTAAGTTCATGATCTCAATTGGAAAATCTTTTTGTATTTTTTTTTATTTTTTTTTTCCAATTTATTTTTTATTTTTACGGTCTTCCCTAAATCGAGCGAGGTATTCGAGCCTTACCTAAATACCAATTCTGGTGTAAGGGTGGGCACGCGACCCGGAGTGTCGAGGTTCCGGGTTCGATTCCCGGGGTTGGTATTTTTTCTGGTTTTTCTGTGTATTCATGTTTCGGTGAGTTTATTAAAAATATAATCCACTTTAAGTTAAAAACAGTGAAAGAATGAAGTCAGGTTCATTTGTTTAATCCTTTTCCAGGCTGCGCTAATCTAGGCGGCTTAGCAAAAATCTAAATGCATATTCAGAATAGTAACGTAACTATTATATTATACAATATATTAATAACTTTAAGACAAGTAACGGCATCCTTTAAATTGGCTAAAAAGCGTTTGCCAAACTGATTCTCTAATGTCTCGTTTCCAAAAACGCTTTATTTTTTCAGAAACTGTAAATATTTCAGGATTTATTTCAGGGCCATCTCGTAGAACCCTATAGGTTAGGTTAGGTTCGTTTTATAAAAATCTTGAAATATTTAAAAATATTTAAAAAAAAAGCATTTTGGGAAATGAATCAGTTTGGCAAACATTAGAAAACCCATTAAAGTGGCGCTAATAGGGAACAATACAATCTCAATCAATAAGCAAAAATGCCTGTTTATTCCACACGAGCGGCTCAACTTAGATAAAGACGTTTACCACAAAACAATAACTCAAGCACGACACTATCACGGTCTCCTGTATCTTTATTACGCACTTGTTTGTTCAGTGAAAAAGCGGTTGAGCATGCCAGGAATGAAGACCCTCAAAACACGCGTCGCTACAATACGTTACGTTTCTCGTAATGCGGTTTGTATTCCAAGTGGATCTTTTTAGGGTTCCGTACCTCAGAAGGAATAACCTAACCAACTTAGAAAAGCTGGAAAATCCCCGACATTTTCATTTCAAAGCTCAATATTTTAAAAACGGGTGAACCGATTTTAATGAATCTTAGCTACACAGACACACATGTGAAACTTATAACACCCCTCTTTTTCGTCGGGGGTTAAAAAACGGAACCATTAAGCTTGTAGGATCACTCGCGTGCCTGTCTGTCCGTCTGTCTGTCACAGTCAATTTAATCTGGAAATGAAACGTCACTCAAAATTTCTCGACAACTTTACGTAGGATTCAAATATTCGTGCTCGGGCCTCCATTTATTTCACTACATGAGAAAATAAAGCAGGCGAAAATGTAAAAAATTTAAAGTTTATTTTTTAGTATTAACGGTGAGTCAAAAAATCTAGAAAACTTGCCAAACCGGGTTTTAATGATCTGTAGGCCGAGCACGAGTTTTCGAATCCTGCATAACGTTGTGTTATCGTATCGAAATCGAGAGACTACTCCAAATTATTCCAAACGTCAAACAAATGTATCGATAATGTTACTACTCGATTAAGTTACGCAGGATTCGAAAACTCATGCTCGACCCCCTGTAGGAAATAAGTATAAAAAAAATACAATTATATGAAAATAGCGATGCGATTGCTACGCCGTAGCCATTAACATTTCGTAGCTCTTCGTAGCTAGAAGCACTATGGGACTGAATTTACTTACTGTGGGTCGAGCAGGACTTTACGAAAGCTGCGTCACGTACAATCGAATAGTAAACGTTGTCGAGTTTGTATGACGTTTGGAACAGCGCCCGCCCGTGAGCGTATTTGGAACTAAAATTTAGTATGAAGTTTCTCGATCTCGATACGATAACCGTAACGTTACGCAGCATTCGTAAAGTCGTGCTCGACCCTCTGAAGCCCGAATCGAATATTCGAATCCCGCGTAACGTAATCGAGTAGTAAAGTTGTAGAGAAATCTGCGGGTGGTAGGACCTTGTGCGAGGTCCGTCCGGATCGCTACCACCATCTTTCTCGCTAATCCTGCCGCTAAGCAGCAGTGCTTGCACTGTTGTGTTCCGGTGTGGAGAGTAAGACAGCCGGTGTAATTACGGGCACAAGAGACATTTCATCTTAGCTCTCTGGGTTGGCAACGCATCTGCAAACCCCCTGGGGCTGCGGGTGTCCATGGGCAGTGGTGATCACTTACCATCAGGTGACCCACTGCTCGTTTGCCTTCCTCGTCGTATAAAAAAAAACCTGTATGACGTTTGGAACAGCGCCCGCCAGTGATCGTATTTGAAAGTAAAATTTAGTATGAAGTTTCTCGATTTCGATAAGATACCGTTACTCGGGCCTCTGAGACCTATAGCTTGGTATTCTCATAAACGTCATGACGTTCAGCATCAAAAACGCAAAGCTTAGATAACAAGAGATAAAGATGTTTAAATGTCGTAGCACACGCGTAGCGGTCGTAGCTCGTAGCAAGGCATTTGCTACTTAATTTGAGGACCCGTAGCATGACGTTTATATGGCACCAAAAACGCAATCATCATGTCAGCCGAAAGACGTCCACTGCTGGACATAGGCCTCCCCCGCGGCTCTCCACTCAGACCGGTCTTGTGCTTTCCGCATCCACCGCGGTCCCGCGATCTTTACCAGGTCGTCGCTCCATCTTGTTGGAGGCCTACCGACAGCTCGTCTCCCGGTCCTTGGACGCCATTCGAGTATCTTCTGACCCCATCGGCCATCAGTCCTGCGAGCATCGAGCAATGTGCCCCACCCACTGCCACTTAAGTTTCGCAATATACGTACGAATATAAATTACGAAGAAACGTCACGGCAGTAAAAATATATAATCATCTTAACAGCGACATTAAAACCCAAACAAAAGACAAGCTATTCAATAAAATGTTGAAAGATTTTCTAATAAAAAAATGTTATTACACCTTGAAGGATTTCTTTGATGACACGGTTACAGGCACCATCTAACCTAATCCAATTTAATTTAATGTAATCTAATTTAAATTAAAGCGCTTAGTTGATGCAACTTGTGACCAAAGGGCTGGCAGTTTTCTCTCTCAAAGAATCAGCATCGCTATTCAGCGAGGCAACGCTGCCCGCCTTTTGGGTACTATGCCATGGGGGCCTTATTTAGATTTAATTTAGTTTTAAGTTATAGTTTATTTAGTTTAAGCTTAGATTTAATGTCATTGTAAATTGCTTTTATTATGTAAATAAAGTATTTCTCATCTAATTTAATATATTTTGTATTTTGATTTGAAGATTTTAAAATTGAAAATTGATTTAATTTAATTTCGATTTGATGTACACTTGTTAACATTAATTCCATTTATTTATTTTTTATGTTTATACAGTCATAACTAAGTACCTAATCCTAACTGAATTTTTTTAACACTTTGACATTCTAAATAGACATCATTTTACATCAACCAACCAACATGGAATTGTATTAATAATATTACCCAGGAATTTCCAAAAGTAATTTAAATAGAACCTAGTATAAGATAACAAGACACTTGTCTACAATGATTATTTTAGCATTTCGTAAATTTGTAATTTAGTGACTGTGAAGTTTTGTTCTGTTTAAAAATATGTTATTTAAAACTTATAATGTGCTGTGCCCTGCCAGGGTCCATGTGAAAAAATGTATGTCATGCTATAACATCTATACTGTACCATGGTTTGTAATAAATAAATATGAAATAAGAAATCAGCGCCCTAAGCACGACTTGTCGAATCCTGCGTTACGTTACGGTTATCGTATCGAGATCGAGAAATCTCATACTAAATTTTAGTTCCAAATACGCTCACGGGCGGGCGCTGTTCCAAACGTCATACAAACTCGATATAGTTTACTATTCGATTTTACGTGACGCATGATTCGACAAATCGTGCTTAGGGCACAGAGGTGCGAGTCTGGGCTCGAACCCACTACCTTCTGCTTAAGAGGCCACATAGTTCACGGCCTTTTTAGGGTTCCGTACCCAAAGGGTAAAAAACGGGACCCTATTACTAACACTCCGCTGTCCGTCCGTCTGTCACCAGGCTGTATCTCATGAACCATGATAGTTAGAAATCACTAAAAACAGAATAAATAAAATATTCAAGTGGGACTCCCATACAACAGACATGATTTTTTTGTCGTTTTTATAGATAAATTGCTATTGCCCACGACTTCGTCTATTCCGCGGGAACTGTAAAATTTTCCCGACTAAAAAGTAGTCTATTTTATTCCTCAATATTCAAACTAACTTCTTACCAAATTTCGTCTAGATTGGTGCAGCGGTTTTCCCGTGAAGAGGTAACAAACAGACAGATAGAGAGACAGAGTCACTTTCCCATTTATAATATTAGTTACGATTAGGATGGTACAGAACCTTTCGTGCGCGAGTTCGACTCGCACTTGGCCAGATTTTACCTATAGAACATTTTTGTCATTTTCCATTCCTCGTTTCCCTCCATCCAAATACAAACCACACTTCTCTTGAAATCACACAACCACCGCGACTGTGTTCCCAGCTAAATCAAAGATAATATTAATTTTCTCCAAACCGCTGAATGTAAACGTAATTCTGTGTGTTTGTCAGTAATTTCAAGAAGATACACAGCGGTAACAAGTCTAGACTCCATTTGGGAAATTAAACACACCACATTGAAATGAGAGCAGGCAATTCGTTGCGCAAAGAATATTTGAAATGATTTTTTAGGGTTCCTTACCTCAAAATTGTATTGTTAATTCTTGGCATGTCTGTGTAACTTCAGTTTCACATTTAGTTTAAAGATTAAAATTTTTGCATGCTTATAATAGCTAGGTGTGTGTTCAATGTAAATACCACCTAACATCTATGTATACCACGCTTAATGCAAATAAATTTAATTTAATTTCAAAAGGAAAAAAACAGAACCTTATAGGATCTAGGTTTTTTTATAGGGAAAGCTGTGACCTAAATGAAGGGTACACGGAAAGAACATCTGTCTAGTCACCTTAGCAACTGTTTGAGTTATCGCGATTTGAAAGTTTGGAATGATGTAATTATCACTTCATTTTGATTCTCACTCATTGGAGACGAGATAACAATAACCTAACCAACTTAGAAAAGTTGAAAGA
The DNA here is from genome assembly GCA_963691665.1 of Clepsis dumicolana. Lineage (NCBI taxonomy): Eukaryota > Metazoa > Arthropoda > Insecta > Lepidoptera > Tortricidae > Clepsis > Clepsis dumicolana. The sequence continues at coordinate 12,688,034 of OY829513.1, forward strand.
CCCTGACATTGTCATTTCAAAGTTCAATATTTCAAAAACGGGTGAACCGATTTTAGGGAAACTTAGCTAAGAACCATCTCAATTAAACTAGCTTTGGATTAAAAAAAACCGCATCTAAATCGACCCATCCGTTTGGGAGCTATGATGCCACAGACAGATACACAGATACACAGGTCAAACTTATGACACCCTTCTTTTTCGTCGGGGGTTAAAAAAGACCAAAATTCATTCCTCCATAACAATAAACAGTAAACAATAAACACATATTCTTTTCCAATGTTTATGTTCCAGCGCGTGTCATTGGGAAAGGGTAAAGTAAGCAGTTAAAAATAAATGCATTTTTCCTCCAACACAAATTCAACCTTATCTCAAAAAGCTGAAGTTGCTTTATCGTTAAGAGTAATTGGTAGTTAAACCCGTTTCGTGTGGAACGGTTGTCACAATGCTTTTTTCGGTGATGTTTTCATCTCGTGCTGTTGTTTGTTGTATGAGCGAGAGGGAATGATGATGATTTAGGTCGGTTATTACGAGTTTTAGACGCGTTATTGCTGAGTCCGTTTCATTTGAAATTCAATTTGTTTTTTTCATTCATATCTTTATACGCCATTTGTAAAACGTTCTGCCAGTTCTAACACAGGAGTCAGTAATCAGTATCTGTCCAGAGACAAAGCTGGCTAAAATTTACTACTTGTGCGAAGCAAGTATAAAAATTTACAATACAATACAAGAACGTAGCAACAGGCGGCCTTATCGCAACAGAGCGATCTGAGGGTCGAGCACGACTTTACGAATGCTGCGTAACGTAAAATCGAATAGCAAACGTTGTCGAGTTTGTATGACGTTTGGAACAGCGCCCGCCCGTGAGCGTATTTGGAACTGAAATTTAGTACGAGGTTTCTCGATCTTGATACGATAACCGTAACGTTACGCAGGATTCGAAAAGTCGTGCTCGACCCTCTGGTCATATTTCCCAACCAAATTTCGTAAAACCCGCAACATCAAAACAATTACATCGCATTGCTTGCCAACGATATCTTTCTCGAAACTGAAATAATTATTACTAGTACATCGTCTAAATTTCGTTTCACAAGGAAACTCCCTTCAAAACAGCACAGCAATTAGTAAAAAAGTTCTAAGCCTCATTCCGGGGTCGTTAATTCTTTCAAGCTTCCGAAACTTCCAGAAACTTCCCGATTTCAGTTATAGATAAACTTAAGTTTAAGACAAAAGTCTTATTATTAAGCATAACGACCATAAGGGCGGCTTTTCACTAAACTTAATTACAAGTTTGCGGGTGGTAGGACCTTGTGCGAGGTCCGTCCGGACCACTACCACCATCTTACTCGCTAATCCTGCCACTAAGCAGCAGTGATTGCACTATTGTGTTCCGGTGTGCAGAGTAACCCAGCCGAGGAAATCACAGGCACAAGAGGCATTTCATCTTAGCCCTCGAGTTCGGCAACGCATCTGCAGACCCCCGTGGTTGCGCGTGTCTATGGGCAGAGGTGATCATTTACCATCAGGTGACCCACTTGCTCGTTTGACTTCCTTATCGTATAAAAAAAACAAGTAATAAAAAAATATATAGAAAACTTTGTCAAGTGTGCTAGTGTTGTAGTTGAGATTTGCATACGGTCGAAAAAAATATTGATTTCTGAGTCCTCAATTCCTCACCCACCATAGAAAGTTTTCACTGTAAACGTTACGTAATTTTTTATTGTCAAGCAATGCTATCACTATAACGTTTACTGTCAAAAGGTTCCAATGCTAAATTGGTTTTATAGTAAATGAAAATGTATACACACAAGTACACACCCACTTAATCTTGGACTTTAGCGAGAAAAGCTCTTGAATATAATCCTAGCAAGTTTGTTTGATATCCCGAAGAATTGCTAAACTTAAGTGGCAGTGGGCGGGGCACATTGCTTGCAGGACTGATGGCCGATGGGGTCAGAGAGTCAAGCACGACTTTACGAATGCTGCGTAACGTTACGGTTATCTTATCGAGATCGAGAAACCTCATACTAAATTTTAGTTCCATATACGCTCACGGGCGGGCGCTGTTTCAAACGTCATACAAACTCGACAACGTTTACTATTCGATTTTACGCTACGCAGTATTCGTAAAGTCGTGCTCGACCCTCTGATGGTTCTCGAATGGCGTCCGCGGACCGGGAGACGAGCTGTCGGCAGGCCTCCCAACAAGATGGAGCGACGACCTGGTAAAGATCCCGGGACCGCGGTGGATGCGGAAAGCGCAAGACCCCGGTCTGAGTGGAGAGCCTTGGGGGAGGCCTATGTTCAGCAGTGGACGTCTTTCGGCTAAGTTAATGAAGTCTGTTTCAGAGTCTGAAATTAATTATAAACATAATCGCCAGTATATATTTTTTATTATAAATAGAGGATAAACCCGTGAAAGTTTAGAACAATTAATAACGTTTAATTGCTAGGTTTTAATAAGGGTTCGTAGGAAACAACTTTCTCAAAATCCGTTTACCCTCCGTAATTGGGTAAGTAATAGAATTATTTTGTAATCCAAGCTTTTGCATAATATTAATAACGTTTTAAGTTGATTTTGTCTTCACATCGCTATGTATGTTTACATATTATTAAATTGCATTGCCAGAAAAGTATTGCAAGGTTCTTTTTCTCCTGTCCGCAAGCGGCGATTCAGTGTGTTTATAAGGGCGCTAATCGCATAACACACAAAACACGCACATTGGCAATTGCACAGGCGTTCGCGCATGTAATGACAATAGTGAAGCCTCTTGTTGTTAAACGTCGGTATAATAAACAAAAGCCACTCAACCTGAGGCCAGATTATTATACGAATATTCGAATCCTGCGTAACGTAATCGAGTAGTAACGTTATCGAGAAAATCGTATGACGTTTGGAACAGCGTCCGCCCGTGAGCGCATTTGGAACTAAAATTTAGTATGAGGTTTCTCGATTTCGGTACGATAACGTAACGTTACGCAGGATTCGAAAACTCGTACTCGGCCTAGCAGCGCCCGTGAACGTTTCAACTGACGAGAAGTAGTTTCGGGCAGTGTTGATTGGTCAAATACCGGTTTTCTCTTCTCCACTCCGCCTTAATCCGCACACTGAACGTTCGGAGTGTCCACTCACTCTACGCAATACGAATATATTCAATGTGTTTCAGTTCAAACATCGCGTCCGTATAGTAAACACAGCCACAACACAAAAAACTACTCGACCTGGGATTCGCAAATCGCTTTAAACAGACAAGCACCAATACCTGCACAGACTAGGGATGGCCAGAGTTCGATTATCATAATCAATTAATCGAGCAATCGATTCTTAACGATGTAGCAAACATTTTTTATATCGATCAGAAATAAAGATCCAGATTCAACTTTTAAGAATCGGTCAAGACGCAAACAGTAACACTTGTTTCTAAAATACGGTTTTTTTTTCTCTCTTAGTTTTTTAATGACAGAGTGAGGTTTCTTTGTGTAATTTATCTGTGGTTACGTATTGTGAGAGTACTTGTTTTTAGAAAAAATGACTTTGTGCCAAGTTTCTTGAGGCGCATTCTTCTTAGCAATCAAGGTCTTTCCGAAAGCGCTGGTAGACTCAAAAAAATTACGTGTAAAAGAGCATTCAACTGCCTATTTGCTGAATATTTTTTTTAATTTTGAGTAAAATAACTTTTAATTAGATAGTTGACCGCGTCCAAACACATGTAAAGTATTTATCTTAATTAACATGATAGAATTAAGTAGCTTGTCACGGAATGGCGGTACCGGCGATCTTTAATTGTAGGTACGAATTAAAATTCAGAATTTGGGAATTTTCAGACAAAGTTTTAACTTTTAACTACTGACAACAAAATGACAAAGTTTAAGTCAGAGGCCAGTAGGCCGAGCACGAGTTTTCGAATCCTGCATAACGTTACGGTTATCGTATCGAGATCGAGAAACCTCATACTAAATTTTAGTTTCAAATACGCTCACGGGCGGGCGCTGTTCCAAACGTCATACGAACTCGACAACGTTTGCTATTCGATTTTACGTGACGCAGGATTCGAAAAGTCGTGCTCGACCCCCAGTTCTAAACGTTATACAAATTTTCTCGATTACATTACGCAGGATGCGAATATTCGTGTTTGAGCTTCTGAGATGTATCAAACTGTCGCATTCGCTCTTGCCTGTCACATTATGAAATAGGATCTTGACTGATCTGATCTGTCATAAATCACTTGAATTATCGATTCCGTTGCGACCGATTTGAATCGATTCGGAAATTGATTATGTCCGGAAATAATCACAGCCCTAAAACCGGTACAGACAAGCATAATCCTGCACCCAATTTCACTCCATTCCGTCCAGTGAATGGCATTGAACGAGTTTATCGGATCACGAAATACGGAATCGGATCAAATTTGATGCAGTTACGGCTTTTTTGATGTTATATATACAATTATTGTACAACGTAACAGTGAGAGTATTTTAAAAGTTAATCTGTGAGTTGTAAAGAGGGTTGAAATGGCAGCTGGGTTTTTTATGGCTACGTAGCCAAAATGGCAAAAACGGAACCCTCATAGTTCCGTCATGTCCGGACGTATGTCACAGGCATTGTATTCGAAAACTGTAAGAGGTATCATCATCATCATGAGGTAAATTGAGGTATATTGATGAAATTTGGAGTATAAGTGTCTTGTAGAAGCCGCTACTTAGTTTGATAGTTAAATATCAATAATAAATATTTCTAGGGGGGCACTCCACTCCATACATTTAATGTAACAAAAGTTGAAGTTAAAAATTCAGCAAACAACAACGTGTGGCATATATTTCGACAGCTCTTTTAAAAACATTGAGATTCCTAAGCAATTTTTTTGATTAAGCGAATATTTTCGTAAATAATCGCTCCGAAAGTTGCATAAATTGTGTCCCCCACCTTATCTTCTGAACCGTAGTTTAAATAAATCTTTGACCTCCTGGCACGACACAATGTCATGTATTATTCTTAATTTTGCCCACGTTGAAATTGACTAAAAGACCCATCTTTGTTACTAACTCAGTTTCGTTCCATTGCGCGAACACAACTCAAGTTTAATCGAGTCAGTTCTCAGATCCCATTCTGCGCGGGAACAGCTGACTAACTTAATATTAATACCGCATCGAGTTAAATGACATGATACAGTTGCAACTGAATGCGAGAGGTAACTGAATGCGTTTAATGGAAACTTGATGCACTCGCTGAGACGTGAGGACATGGTGAAGTAGGGAACTTTAAGGGAAAGTGAGAACGCGGACAAGTTGTGAAAGTAATTCAGACTTAACCGGGAACGCGATCGAGACGTTTTTTAGGGTTCCGTACCTCAAAAGAAACAAAACGGAACCCTTATAGGACCACTTTGTTGTCTGTCTGTCTGTCTGTCTGTCTGTTTGTCAAGACCATTTTTCTCTGGAACGCGTGGAGGTAACAGGCTAAAATTAATGTCAAATACTCAAGCCAGCGGTCCCTTGAAGCTGTGAAAAAATCAAACCTTCTAAGTCAACGCAATCAAAAGATACAGTCATGAAAAAGGTTATTTCCATACAAATTGTCGTTCCCTGAAAACTTAAAGGGTACTCTCAGTTGTCCTAGAAACTTGAAATTTGGTATGAAGGTAGCTCTTATAGCACAACCACTCCGAAAAGTCTCAAAATCTTGATATTTTATGTCTGTCTGTAGATTTCAAAGACCAATATAAGTTGACCCCACACTGCGTACGTACATTTTGCTTAGGAGCAGGGCTCTGCTAACACTGGACTTCTTAAAACACTGGGGAAAAGCGTTAAAATCTCTCTACGAAACCCTCGTGCGCGAATCCGACTCGCACTTTGCCGGTTTTTTTTAATCGAGATGGTTCTTAGCTAAGTTTCATTAAAATCGGTTAACCCGCTTTTGAAATAGCGGAGGATGTTGTGAACCGAAGTAAGGTAGGTACCTAACGTTGGGGAATAAGGTGCTCAATTTTTTAAAATTTTTAACTTCTACAATTTTTTTACACTTTTTTTCTAAAATACGGTATTTTCTTTTCTCTTTATTTTTTTTTAATGATAGAGTGAGCTTTCTTTGTGTAATTTATCTGTGGTTACGTATTGTAAGATCTGATGTAACTTGTTTTTAGAAAAAATGACTTTGTGCCAAGTTTCTTGCGGCGCATTCTTCTTGGCAATCATGGTCTTTTCGAAAGCGCTGGTAGACCCAAAAAAATGACGTGTAAAAGAGCATTCAACTGCCTATTTGCTGAATAAAATTTTGAATTTTTGAATTTCAAGTAGACGAATACAAGTCTTGAATACGTTTTTGTTTGAACTAGGGTCGCAGTTTCAAACCAACGCCGTCGATACAAGTTGTTCTAGGAGCTTATAAATAACATAAATGTTTTTTTAGGGCGTTATGTTTACGTTACATTAAACCAACAATTAGTATGTGAATAATGTGAATTTATGTTAAATCGTTGTTTCACTTTTTAAATACAACTAGATTACTCTGCAGTTCAGATAATTAGAGGTTTCTGAAGTGACAGGTAGACCAGTAAATTTGATCCTATACCTAGCATACTCATATTCGTATATCAAAATGTGTCATTTAACATTTTGATTCATTTGTTAAAGGTAAAATTACAGAAAATATTAATTTATTTTTGTAGCAATGTTTATTTACAAACAATTACAATTAGATACTATACCTCAATGTTGCGTGTTTTTTGAGTTCGCTCGAGTTAAATTTCGAGCTAAAATTAGTTCCTTGTCACCGAAATAATTTAATAACGTTAATTCGATGACGAGCTTTTGATTGTGAAACTTCAAAGGAAACACGTTATATTAAAAGCTTTTGTTTTAATTAATTATCTGTCACTGTCACAGTTTTGTGGTTTGTTTTTTATTTCGTACGAGACGTGGAGCGAAATTAGATTCGTGTTCTGTAAAATAGAGCAACTATCAAAGTACTTGTTAGTTTTCGGTGATTGTTCGTTCAGCTTTAGTGTCTGGGGCATAAGAGTGAAACCAAAGAGTAAAAAGTTCAAAGAATATTCCGCTCGCACCGCACCGACTTCATGTTTCTGCTGGGCCATAAAACTCATGGCTTTAGAGGATTATTTTATGTTTTTTTTCTGAGGTTTTTTTGAAGGCGGTTTTAGTTTCTGTTATCGAGTAAAGCGCCTGCGACATACGGACAGACGGCCATGACGAAACTATAAGGGTTCCGTTTTTGGCTATGGAACCCTAAAAACTAGGTATTTATTTGAAACGTTCGAAATGTCTTTCAATCCCGGACAGAGATCAGAGAGTCGAGCACGAAGTTTTCTAAAACTGTGTAACGTAATCGAGTAGTAACGTTATCGAGAAATTTGTATGACATTTGGAACGTTTTTGGAATTCAAATTTTGTATGAGGTTTCTCGATATCGATACGATAACGTAACGTTACGCAGGATTCGAAAACTTCGTGTTCGGCCTACAGATGTCCCACGACTTCGTAGCGTTTGGTATGCTCTATTATTTGGCATTGGATAGCGGTTATAAAATCCGACAATCGAAGTTAACGACGAAGCCGGCCTTCGTTTTTATATTATTCTTGGCAGCTATTAATGAACGCGAGTTTTAATTAGCGATACGCTTAATTTTCGCGCGAATATAATCACTGTCTGTCATACATTTGCTTTGAGGGTTTTTAAATAATTTTATCTACACACATATCATAAGTCCTCTATAATGCGTTCAGAAACCGTAGAAAATGACCTGCATTGCAGCACGACGACGCCTTCTCGCCGACAGCGCCAGCCCCAGCACCACCACCACCACCAGCAGTAAAGTAATAGTCATTACGACAACGAATTCGATATCGAATTTCAAATTTGAAAACCAATGTAATTTACAATCATAGTGAAATAAAACGGATCACTCACGTATATAAGTCGAGTTCAGTCCGACATGTATAATTACTAATGTGTTTTTTTTACAATAAAAAAAAACTGTTTAAGAAACGTCCGTTCGGTATGTTTGTCTATGATAAAAAAAAAAACATTCAAATTCGTGACCGGTATGGGTATGATACATGCCTTCGGCTTCTGAACCCATCTTAGAGTACTTATAATATGTGTGTAGATAAAGTAATGTATGCAACTCCACATAATTAGGCCTTAAAACACTCATTATGTAGCAGTTGTATAAACTACTATATTGAATCAGGCGTTACTTTGCGGAGGTCCATATTTATGAACTAAAAACAATTACTTTGCTCACCCGCGACCACTAATGACAAATAGTTATATCTGTGCAGCAAATGCATGTTTCCATGCAACACCTCCGCCTCCACTGCTACACGAATCAACACATGCCACACAGACCCAACTATCACCACCACCACTAAACTAAACGCTGACGCGGTTCGGCACTCTCCACGAGGCCATTTACGAAGCACAACAACAACCGCTTAACATGCCACCACTCCCAACACATACATTTGCCGCATAGATATAACTATTTGTCATTAGTGTTCGCGGGTGAGCAAAGTAATTGTTTTTAGTTTGAGGGTTTTTGTTGTATAACCATACTACAAAACCGTATTTTTTCCGTGATGTCCACTAGGATCAGCTATTTTGATCCCCTCCATAAAATTTTGTACTAGGGGGATCATGTGGACATCACGATTTTTTCCAATTATAGGATAGACTTTGAGGGCGGCTGGCAAGTGTTTTTAAGGAGAAATATTGTTTAGGATTTTGAATAATCCCCACTAATAATGACACATGTTTAGTTCAGTAAAACACTAATCATTTAATCAATAATCCCCACTAATAATGACACATGTTTAGTTCAGTAAAACACTAATAATTTAATCAATAATCCCCACTAATAATGACACATGTTTAGTTCAGTAAAACACTAATCATTTAATCAATAATCCCCACTAATAATGACACATGTTTAGTTCAGTAAAACACTAATCATTTGATCAATAATCCCCACTAATAATGACACATGTTTAGTTCAGTAAAACACTAATCATTTAATCAATAATCCCCACTAATAATGACACATGTTTAGTTCAGTAAAACACTAATCATTTGATCAATAATCCCCACTAATAATGACACATGTTTAGTTCAGTAAAACACTAATCATTTAATCAATAATCCCCACTAATAATGACACATGTTTAGTTCAGTAAAACACTAATCATTTGATCAATAATCCCCACTAATAATGACACATGTTTAGTTCAGTAAAACACTAATCATTTAATCAATAATCCCCACTAATAATGACACATGTTTATTTCAGTAAAACACTAATCATTTGATCAATAATCCCCACTAATAATGACACATGTTTAGTTCAGTAAAACACTAATCATTTAATCAATCACAGAAATCAAGTATGATTTCAATGTACCCCATACATATGTTGGTTGACTGGTAGAGGTCGCTATGTAGCGATAAGGTCACCCATTGCTACCTTGCATTTTCTATGTACCTTTTTCTGTTTTGTTTATTATGTGACGTTCAATAAAGAGTTCTTGTATTGTATTGTATTGTATTGTAGTGTACCCAAGTCTACTCGTTCAACTCTTTCGTAATTTAGGCTTTCCTATAAAAGTGTAATGCAAACAGCACCCACCCCACTTATGGGATTCTGTGCAGTGGGTACAGTCAAACCATATGATTCCTGAGACCCAAACACGTACGAATATTCGAATCCTGCGTAACGTTACGGTTATCGCATCGAGATCGAGAAACCTCATACTAAATTTTAGTTCCAAATACGCTCACAGGCGGGCGCTGTTGCAAACGTAATACAAACTCGATAAACGTTTACTACTTATTCGATTTTACGTGAAGCAGGATTCGAAAAGTCGTGCTCGACCCTCTGTGACCCGAGCACGTACGAATATTCGAATCCTGCGTACGTAACGTTATCGTATCTAAATCGAGAATCTTCATACGAAACTTGGCGGGCACTGTGCTAAACGTCATACAAATTTCTCGATAACGTTACTATTTAGTACTATTCAATTACGTTACGCAGGATTCGAATAGTCGGGCCTCTGACCCACTGTAGAATGTTATCCCAGTAAGGACCACTTGTAGCAAAAAAAAAATCTAGTTTAAAGTCTTAAAACCAGGTTTAAGTTTAATTTTTTTGCTGCAACTTTTACGAGTCCTCAAATTTAAGTCTTTTTAATTTAACGTTAAACAGCGGTATCATTTACTGATTTTATCTTTAATCCAGTATTAACCCGCCCGAGGGACAGACTAGAATAATCGTAACCGTAATACTTAATTACCCCAACTTATATTTGCCGTCAACAATGTCGCCTCAACCTACGTAAAAACGCAAATTAGTACGCGTGTGGATTAGTCCCCCTTCTCGCCACCTGATTGAATAACTTTGCACACCTGGAATCGTACGCCGCCATTTTCATTATCATCCCGAACTTACCCGAGCACGTTTTCGCCGAAACACCTTTGCATGTTGAGATTGACCTTTGCTTGGAATTGGACCGTATGGCGTGAGTACTTGAATTGAAATTTGTTTGGGGGGTTTTCAATTAATGTTTAACAAAATGCGGGGTAAAGTTCGATCGCCTAATCAAGGTCATCTTGATGACCTGTTGCCTGCGGATTGGAATTGAATCGGTTTTTGCGAATCTGTTTAGCGCTAAGGTGTTTTTTCTGGGAGTTTTGCGTTGCTGTTATTTGGAAGTAAAGGTTCGCGGATAAGCTTTACTATGAACTGTTGTTTTTATTTACTGTTGATGCAAATTGGTATTATCGGATGGTGGGACGGAAATAGAAGCGAGGGAAACCAGACAAACAGACAGTAATTCATAACTTTGCAAATTAAACCGACAGCTCTAGCCTTGCATTGTAAGCATCGACTATGCATAAACACGGTGTTTTAAGGTGCTGATTGTGAATTAGGTTCTAAAGCTGTAAAGCTTCTCATTATTTGGAGTCCAAGCTTTACTTTGGGCGAATATTTTTCGTAATGGCGTGCGTAATGGCTATGCAGACTACAGAGGGTCGAGCAAGACTTTACGAAAGCTGCGTAACGTTACGGTTATCGTATCGAGATCGAGAAACCTCATACTAAATTTTTGTTCCAAATACGCTCACGGGCGGGCGCTGTGCCAAACGTCATACAAACTCGACAACGTTTACTATTCGATTTTACGTTACGCAGCATTCGTAAAGTCGTGCTCGACCCTCAGCAGAAATCTTCTCACATAACAGATAAGAATTTCGTTTTTTGAATGGGTATTTCCACATGTGTGTCCTATAAAAACTGGGCCCAAAATATCAGCGCGCAGTGTTCGATTAGCTGCCGAAGCGACCGCTCCCAGAAGGTCTACGAAGCATGTCGACTTAACGCTGTTCCGTTTATTTGACTACTATGACGTTAAAAGTATCAATGATATATTTTTCTCTTCCTTGTTTCAGAAAAAGCCGCCACACGTATATAGCAGGCAGTCTGCAGTTATACGGGGCGGGTATGATAGCTGTCGGAATATTGAAGCGATGCCAAGGTCTCGGCCGCTCTGAGCACACTCCAACGAGATCGTGACTTGCTAATCAACTAAATCCAACCCTGGCCATGGGACATTGTATTTAGAAAATTAGAGGGGATTTTTATAAAAAAAAGAGACTATTCGAAAAGTTTTTCAGCTGTTTACGGTCTTTGCGATATAACAATATTCATTGATTGTGTTTTATGGTTTATAGCTCTATGTTGGATGAGCACGGTGAGCAAAAGCGGGGTTAGATTACCTACAATAGAATTGAGTATTGTCGTTTTTAACTTCCGACCCAAAAAGAAAGTTGTTATAAGATTGACCTGTGTGTCTGTGTATCTGTCTGTGGCAAGCTCCCAAACGGATGGACCGTTTTCGATGTGGTTTTTTTAATCGATAGCTAGTTTAATCGATATGGTTCTTAGCTAAGTTTTATTAATATCGGTTCACTCGTTTTTGAAATATTGAACTTTGAAATTACGTTGCTTTCGTATATCTTGCCGGCTGTTCTCTACAGGGCGCATTTGTCAACCGATTCTCGTGATATTTTGTGAGCATGCCCATACTTCCCAATCTTAACAATTGTCAGTTTTATAATGACAATTCGACCTACATTTCTTTGACAATATGAAGCGCGCTAAAACATAAGGTCTTCAAGTCAGCAGTTGACACCGAATTGTCATTGAAAACGGACAATTGTAAAGTTGGTGGAATAGGGGCCAGGTTCGATAATTTTATTACACATAGTTTTTTTGACGATTCATATTTGGAAATTTCAAAAACGAGTTCGCGAGGTCTACAGCTCACAAGCCCACTAGCAATATCTTAAATCATAATAATTAAGACAATGGATCTCAATATGTAAATTCTAACGCGCAGAACTTAAACTGTTAGTAATAAACGCATAATTGAATGTAAATGAGGCGATTGGAGTAATTCAAACCGTAGGCGGTTCAAATTACGGGATAATCCTTTAAAGGGACTCTTGCTTACTTGTTCTCGGAATTCTATGTTGCCATATAAGGGATTTAAGATTCGTAATTGAACTCGGGGATTAATAATTTTATAGGAATAGCCGAGTTCTTCGGGGGTCTCAGCTAAGTAACTGCCTAACTGTGTAAGTACATACTGAAAAAAGCCATTATCAGGTGAAAAACATGTTTACTATGCTCAATCTTATCGAGGACTACAGTCTGACCGAAATAAAGAGCTAATTATATAGGTACAACATGTTTTTCCCGCAAAAAGGCACAGACCACAGTGGGTATTTATAAGTCACGCCACGAAAATCTAGCGATGACCGTTAATGCGCAGAAGTCAAAAACAAGGTGTCGTGGGGATGAAGACGGGGCGCGGGGCGGGCGTCCGTGTTGTACGAAGCGCTTATTGGCTCCCCAATCACATCCATGCGCAGTATCCCCTCACATTTTTACAGGTCATCGCTAGGCTTTCGTGGCGCGACCTGTAATTACGTATGAAAAACATTACTTTACAAAAGTCAAAAAGTCAAAGTCAAGCTTATGTCGCTGGCACTAACTAGTGTCACAAAATTGGCAACAAAAACGGACTAATTTTACTAACAGTTAAAATGTATGTGTGTGTAGTTTCCGCCGCTAAATAAATAGTTTATTTTCAGAAACTCGTTCTTGTGTTTCACTGATGGGGAAAAACTTAGACATTATTACAGCTACTACCTGACCTGTTTAAGAGAGTTGCCCGCATTTTCAGTGTGGATTAACGACTTACCTGTAAATAAAAAGAGTAATTAGCTTTTTAAGGATAGAAGGAGAATAATAGTAGTACCTACTCTATTCTTCTCGTAGTACTTAGTAAAATAACTCAGTGATAATAGAAGAATATCTCGAAAATCAACTATTTAACCAGGGTGCCTAAATAAGATGACCTATGCAGTCATGGTGGCATACCCAGGCTTATTTCACCAACTTTACAACTCTCAGTTTTCAATGACAATTCGGTATCAACTGCTGACTTAAAAGCTTTTGTTTTAGCGCGTTTCATATTGTCAAAGAAATGTAGTTCGAATTGTCATATAAAACTGACAATTGTAAAGATGGTGAAATGGAGGCCTGTACTCACAAGACAGCCTATATTTGGATAATTTATACTTCAATAAAATTATATTTGAACTTAACATATCTTGACATTTGAAGTCCTATGCGGGTCTAGTCCCATGGCTACAAATTGGCTCTCCTTTGAATACGTCGTCGAAAATCACAGTCGAAGAGTATTAAAAAGTTTTACATAATTATTTTATTTATATGTCGGAGAATCGATACACTAGTCGGTGTTGATCATAGTCTAAAGTTATAAATTACCTTCATTTGTTATGATTTTAACGAAACGTCAAGCGGTGACAGCTGTCAAATAAATACTGCTTTGGAGTGGTCTGTGCTTGGTTCATTTGTGGGTAGTTTGTATAAGGTCGAAATGACATTTAGTAACTTTAAAAAGAAAAGGGCATTCTTGATCGGGGGGTCGGACTGATCACAAGTTGGTAATGTAATCCGTTTGCATCGGCTTGGTGCTTTGAGTTTTAATGAGAATTGTTAGTGATTTAATGAACTAAGTGCCTGTGCCCCAAGTACAGAGTCTTATTTTGAGTCTTAAATGATATCTTGGCAATAGATCACGTGAATGGGCGCAAGCACAGAACTCTCCAACGTTTCCAATATGGTACTTGCATTTCGCGTTAATAGTAACGAGTTAACTGTGATATCAATTGTATCTAATTTAGACCTCGTATGGTGTTATTAATGAAAAGATTATACCTCATTGAGTTTCTTGCCGGTATCTTCTCAATAGAGGTTATTTCCGAACCGTGCGGTAGAGTCATTGATGTAGGCCTTAATCAAATAAAGACTGGCTTAGAAGTGAAACATGATGTGTCTGCAGTTATTTCTACCACCTCAATCGACCTTGAGGATGAGTAAAGCTCATGACCAAGCTCTACTACGTGTAAAACCCATTTCATCCTGACACAGCTAGCTAGCAAACCAAGTCCGCTGGTGTGTGCGATGTCTCGTCCCGGTCCTTAGTCTCCGAGTTATATATAAGTCTTCATCCAACAATGCTCTTTCAGCGGCATAACAAAATATCTATAGGTAGGTACGTTATGGTAACTTGAGAACCAATGGAACTAGTTTAATGAGAAAAAAGTTTAAAATATACCTCTGAGCGCCTCAAACGCCTTCAAGACATTGTTTCAAATTCTATGAAGGTTTTCTGCCCTACAAAATACGCATAGAGGCAAAATTCATAGCTCACCCTATTTTAACTGTTTATTGTAAAAGTATTCTTTATTTAAATAACAGTTTCTACATTAATTTAAAAAAAAATGTTGGGCGATTATTTGCCTCCGAGTATAGTTTAGGACAGCTAAGCAATGTCATGACTTCATGAGGTGTAATTTAGGCCATAATGCAAGGTCACCACGGTCACTAATACGAACACGTGGTCACTTAAAATTCCATTACGCTAATACGAAGGTACTCGTACCCAAAATACGAAGGTACGCACCTCATTAAATATTGATTTAGCCAAACGCCAAAGGTCTTGTTTTTGTTGTGACTGGATCCCAAAATCAAATTACTTGCCTTTTTAAGGCCTGACGAAAAAGAGGGGTGGTATAAGTTTGACCTGTGTATCGTGTATCTGTCTGTGGCATCATAGCGCCCGAACGGATGAACTGATTTCGATGAGTTTTTTTTAATCGAAAGCTAGTTTAATCGAGATGGTGCGCAGCCAAGTTTCATTGACATGGTTTCATCTGTTTTTGAAATACTGAACTTTGAAACTTTTCTAAATTGTATGTCCTTCTTGTTTGCCCGTCAATTTCGGGGAAACTAATTCTTTTATTTTGATCGCTTTGCCGTAGCCTGACCTTTCTGTAAAGGATCTTAAGGCACTACTCTTAAAACCTGTGGGTACTTATTTAATACCCAGTAGTTGCGTCAAATACGATGACATTTTGTGTCTCTTACGTGTCGAATCAATGGTTTCAATTTGCTGTGAAAAGGTTCCTTAATGGGTCGTGTTTTAACCAATTTGACTCACTGTGACAGCCAAACACGAACTTCAACGAATTTGACGGGTATTAATAAAATGCAAGTACTGTATTTATCCCAGTTTACGTTATTTTATGACGCACTTAACAATAAAAAATAGCCTGAATATCCTACTCGAGGGCCGGTCGTTAGCGATATCTCTTAAGAATAGCAATTCAGCGAAACATCGTTGTACTCTCGAAGTCGTTGCAAAAATAGCAACACTGGCATTTAAAGAATAAGAAGGATTGGAGTGCTCAAGCGAAGTGTCCATTCACAGACCGCGCCATTTCTGACGACCCCCTCCGCGCCGCCATCTTTATGACTCCACTCGTGAACATCTGACTGCCATTTAGACATATGAGATGGACCCTTATATTGCCGAAGGGTCGTATACAAAACGATATTTACAGAAGGAATTGTTTCCCCATTTACCATTTTGTTTTTTTAATGAAAGACAGTCTCAAAAGGAATACGTTTTCGGTTTTCGCTAAGCAAAAAAAACGTTGGCCTCCGGGGGAGTACTTCATGAAAGCGCGCTCTCATTTCTACCTCGCGATTCGCAAAATGTTTGGGTACCTAACTGTAAACAACTAAATTTTATATTAATTTCGAGCGACCGCGGCTCAGCAAATGCTTTTAAAATCACCTGGTTCTCTCATAAAAATGTAAATTACATTCTCTTTGGTGCGCAGTTTAGGGATATCACAAAGGGTGCGTTTTATAAGGCTACTGGAAAGGAATTACGGCACGTAAAACATTTTCCGTCTTAATGATTGCGATTTGCGTAATCGTCCGTCTGCTACGTACGCCGCCTGCCTTACAGCCGTTCCCCATATTCAATCTCTCTTGTTCTGATCTATTGCATGACAGAAATGCAACATGTTTTCTTTTCTACTCTACTTTGTTTATAGCCTTCTTAAAATCATATTCTCGTCCCTTTCTTCTACTGAAGCCTAAAGTATTTGTACAAAATGGACAACGGTTAGCGTGCTAAGCACGACTGACTGGCTGTAAACCTGTCGACAACAATGGACTTCACTGAGCATTTTATTGCTCGAAGATTTAGATAACGGAATTGTAGCCGTAAACCTTTCTCGAATGAAGTCTTTAAATCGTCATAAACATGAACATGACACTATAGTGTTGCCATTCGAAAAAGTTGGCGCGTAACGTGTTTAGTGCCGAAATAAAATGGAATATACGAATACATGTATTACTTATATTCGTAGAGCGTGCATTTATAGCATTATTGACACACAATAATACTAGTATTATACCTATGTTTTAGCCGACACTATGTTGCTCTTGCCTTTCGCACTTGATGGCGTTAAGTGATCTATCGCGATTATCAATTCTACGTGAATTACTAACGCCATTTTCACTTAATCAAGTTTCAGAATATACTCATAAAAACCGAATGTTGCGATAATATTACCAAAGGCGTATTCCTAACGTCACCTTAAATTAGCATTTGACAGCTGTCATTCGCGAAAAAATCGCGGTGTTAGAAATTGTATGGAAATGACAGCCGTAAAACGCGAATTGAGGCTTATCAAGTTCAGTATTTACCGAACACGGACAACTTTACCGTATAAGACCAGAGGTCGTTCAGCAGTGTCTTATCCAACCTCGACATTTGCGGAATCTTCGCATAGATCGATGGGGCCATTATTATCCCAAAAATTGAATCAAGTTCAGTATTAAGTATTGAACACACCTACTTAAAAGATGGCCCAGCTACGTTTCCCAACAAAAGCCTTTCGAGCATGTCTGTTCACTTTATTTTCGAGCAGGAATAAACTAGCCAATCTGAGGAGCGCCGAGACTCCCCTGATTCAATTTAGCACGTTCCTCGGCCCTCCAATCCTGAATAAGAATTTCACTAGTTTTCCAATTCGAATCGCATGGGTATTCAGATTTGTACTGCCGTGGTGCTACCTGATTGATTGCGCTGATCACCTGCCCGTTGAGATATTTATTGTTGCCACTTTAGCAAAAGAAAGAAGGCATTGAAATTGATGGGCCGTTTGTCACAAAATCTATCAGGAGATACGTTTTAAGAGAGACGATACGTTTCATATTACGAAAACCTCTGGAATAAAACTTTGACGTCAAGTCCCACCCATGATCCTGTTTAGGACACTATTAGATAATATCAAATACTCAACGCCTAAGTTTTCATTTAATTTATAAATGTTTCGCAACTGTCAAATTAATCTCTTTTCAAGAGATCTAGCACACACAATAAAACAAGTAATTAGGAGAAGCCATCATCAAAGACAGCGAGACGGATCAAAGGTTAATTGTCGTCCTACTTGTCAACCTAATATTCGCAATCGCTGTCTCAAACACGCTTATATTAAAGCAACCCGAAAAACGTCCCTTATTTATTTCTCGTTACGTTTTGTTTGCTAAGCCTTGATTCGGAACGGATTTAAATTAGGAATGTGAAATTTGAACAAAAGGCGAGTAATGCTGCTTTCGTGATTGGCAATTGTGCGGGATTGCCGCGTTCAGAGTTAAGTAAATTATTTTAACTGATCTGATTAATTTTTGATTAAATTTAACAATGCGATTAATTTACGAGGTAGCGTTTACTGGAAACAGTTGTTTCGTTCATTGGTTCTTCGATTTGGTAACCAAAACATTGTATGAATAATTATAATTTATATTTAATACCTAAGTATATATTTCATTACATTTTTAGGGTTCCGTACCTCAAAAGGAAAAAAATTAACCCCTTACCTGTCCCCCTTATTACCCCTGTCTGTCTGTCAAGACCCTTTTTCTCTGGAACGCGTGGAGGTAGCATGCTGAAATTAATATCAAATAGGTACTCAATCTGTGAAAAATTCAAACCTATAAGTCAACGCAATCAAGAGATGCAGTCCTTAAATTGGTTGTTTCCATACAAATTGCCGTACCCTGAAAACCTAAAGGGTACTTCCAGTTGTCCTAGAAACTTGAAATTTGGTATGAAGCTCTTATAGCACAACAACACAGAAAATTCTCAAAATCTTAAATTTTTATGTATGTCTGTAGATTTCACAGACCCCACTGGGTACATTTTGCTTAGGAACAGGACTCTGATAACACTGGACAACTTAAACACTGGGAAAAAACGTTAAAAACTTTGTACGGAGCCCTCGTGCGCAAGTCCGACTCGCACTTGGTCCGGTTTTTAAACCATATTCAGCACTAAAGTTTTCGTCGAAATTAAAAAAAAAACTCGAAACCCAGCGCCAAAATAACAGATCAATTAGCACACGCCTTAACAGTCATTATTTCATCCGGACACATAATAAATTAACAATCTACGTTAGACATACATACAAAAACCTACATGATACGAGTATAATCACAACTATCCATCTGTACATGTTTTCGCAGGTGTGTTCGGTTTGTGGAATCTCCATCTTTGTTATTGTAACATTTGTTACATGTGCGCGGACTGGTGGAATTCTATTGTAGTGAAGAATAGATAGATGTGAAGATGTGTCTATAACAATCGGGAAACATTTATGTCGGAGCTCTTTAAGTTATGGGCCTCGGCCATCTTTGGTTTCGGAAGGCTAGGGTTATTCCCACTTAGTAATAACATGTGTTTTCGTAACCTCTAAGGAATAATCCTAGACATGAGTATAATATGAATGACATGAAAGTCATTCTGACTGAGCCTTTATTCGACGCCACCTAAGTGATACTTAGATGATGATTACTTCTTGTGCCTGTGATAACTCAGCAAGGATATAGGGCCAGAGGGTCGAGCACGAGTTTTCGAATCCTGCGTAACGTTACGGTTATCGTATCGAAATCGAGAAACCTCATACTAAATTTTAGTTCCAAATACGCTCACGGGCGGGCGCTGGTCCAAACGTCATACAAACTCGATAATGTTTACTATTCGTTTACGTGATCAATTTAATATATGAGAGTGAAAATTCCCATTACCTAGTTACCAGCACTTTTTTTTACCTATCTGCAGCTTAAATATGTATGTGGTTAAGTAACACATTTTGACAACAATTTTAATTTTAATTTTTACGGTTTATCTCGTTAAAATAAATGATTATGCTTTTTAAATACTAACTGAAACATTAATGCACAGAAAAAAAATAGACAAATATTGCTAACCCAACCAATGCTAGCTGTGGTGTAGCAGTACGGCACGTGAAACGGAATCTCAAGGATCCGGGTTCGATTCCCGGGGTAAATAACATTATCCTGTTTTTTTTCTGTGTATTCATGTTTCAGAGAGCATTTACAAATTATGATAACAAATTTTGCCTCGAATATAGGTAGGTACATCTGCCAAAGAAATGATCGTGAATATAATGGTGTAAAGTTCACACTGAGATACGTGATTAAATTTCTTCTACTGTAAAATGCCGGCTTTGATTACACAATCCGAGGGAAACGTGGCAAAGCTTTCTGAATTTAATGAAACGGAGTGCATGTGAATGTTCCTGTCTGTCTAGAAAGACAACGGGCACAGTGATCGCATTAGCTGTTTCTTAAGACAACTTTATTTGAGATTTTAAGAGATTTTTTTTTTTACTTTCACATTTTACTACGAAAACTGTCGCACAAGGCAATATGCCATAAAGATGTCTTGTCCGTTCAGACAGGCAGTCGTATTACAGTTGACGAGCAGTCGACGACATGCCGATATGCTGTGCCTTTAGTGTAATCAAAAAGCACAAAATATGTCTCGATCGCGTTTGCGTTAGTGTCAAATAGTATGACAATTGTTAAACGCGAACGCGATCGAGATGTATTTCTTGGCCTGATCGGCGATTACACTAGGCGCTCTGGTCATTTTCTACGGTTTCCGAGTGCATTATAGAGGACTTATGATATGTGTGTAGATAAAAATAGTAACGTTCAAGCGTACAACTGGTTCTCTTCAAAAACGTTTTCATTGAATGTTCAAACTAACAACCTATTATACCTACAGAGTACAGTGCCCTAAGGACGACTTGTCGAATCCTGCGTCACGTAAAATCGAATAGTAAACTATAACGAGTTTGTATGACGTTTGGAACAGCGCCCGCCCGTGAGCGTATTTGGAACTAAAATTTAGTATGAGATTTCTCGATCTCGATACGATAACCGTAACGTAACGCAGGATTCGACAAGTCGTGCTTAGGGCACAGTACAGACACTTGTTACTTCTCGTACATAAATATGGTAGTTAACAAAACCAGTTAGTTGCCTTTTGGCTTCACAATGTCCGCGTATTTGCTCAGTATCAAGTCACTTGTTGTACCGTCAACTTCGACTGTTTGCTCTTGAATACTAAGATCCTTTCAGCGTTGAATTTCATAAATATGTAGATTAAATTTGAAACTACTTAGAACTAAGTCGAAGTGAAGTGGAACGTTTAAAAAACTGCTGTTTATAGTTACGTGTAAAAAGTTGAAAGTCGAAGTTAGAGGAATGAGGAGAACTCTTTAGGGATTAAATAACATAGGGTTTTGAGCTTGATTAGTTTTATTTATTTATAATACCGATCACTCGAGTTACATCACATATCAATGAATACAAGATGATACTGAATAAAATATCTATTAAGTATGTAGTACAAAAATTAAAATCCATAAAATAATGTCTGCCCCTAGTGATGTGAACCTTGAGCTTCAGCTTTTTAGTCAAGGTCACTAACCACTAGGTTATCCGGTCTTTAACATGGTCGGTGAATAACGTTCAGTTTGAAGTTCAGAGCCAAGAGGCGATCGTTTATTGTCTATGCCAACATTGCCAAAGATCTAAGCGTAAGTGCTAACAGGCGGTGGGAACTACAAACAGTTGCTCTCAAATACGTAATGATTGTTCATGGTAGAAGGGGAGTATTGTGTAGTAATTTGGGATTAACATAGCGCTTATTGTATGTAAATCAGGACGGGAATTTACTAAAATACAATCAACTACAGAGGAAGAGATAACCTGCTCACGAACAGAAAGCGCGGTTGACACATTCAAACAACATTATGCAAGTATAAACGTTGACGATCTGACACATGTATTTTTGTGTGTTACAATAAAAATAATAACGACTTTGTTACCTGTCTATTTATACATGTTTTTATTTATTTATGTAAAAAAAAATTTGCTTAGTTTCTTATTTTGTTTTAAAAATTATAATTTCAGTTAATTTTTTCGATTATTATAAAATGTATTAAGCTCGCTGGCCGAGTAGAATTTAGAAACTTTCAATACTGAAATTAAAAACAAAATCGTTTGATTCTTGTTTTTTATAATATTCGTCCTAGTATGGATAGGCAAAGGAAACAAAGACCATACACTCATATCCTATTGTTTTTTCCTGCTAGAGTCCTGTCCAAGTCTCATTACAGTCAGAGTCGTCAGTCAGTCTTATTTACGTCCTGTAAGCTGCTCATGCCTTCTATAAAGCGATAGTGTACTTTACGGTGAGCTACGACGAGCAGCAGCCGGCGGATTCTTGGGGGTAACAAACAATATGCTTTTCCACTCTTAATTTTCTGGGCAATATCACGTTAATTTGTTGTATAATTCACTATCTTTATTATCCACAAAACAACATTAAGAACAGAAAGTAAAATTAAATATTGACACGATCCAGTCTCACGGTTTCCCGCCAAGAACTCTGTCTAATTCACTCGCCAACAGACCAGCTTGAACCAAATTGAATAAAAAGGTTGACTGACAGAAGACGTCTAACCTTCTTCGATCGTTAATTAAATTCTACAGTTCCTTCCCTTTATAAAATAAATTAAATATATTTTGTTTCGTTTGGGCAAGACCTGTATCTAAAAGCGTGGATTTAGTTAGAAATAACTTACCCGTTTTATTATAAATCGCATTAATTACAAATCTACAAATAAAACTGTCTATTTTTCCTTTTCTTCTTAAGCTTATATTCATTTCTGTGATTGACACGTCCCTCGACCGTCGGCAGCATAATTTTTTTAAAGATACGAGTCATTTCCTCTAAAGGTTAACCCCTTTTGGTTACTAATTAACCAACTTCAAAAAAGTTCGTTCTCAATCCGCGGGTTTTTTTTTTTATTTTCTATCAATGCTAAAATACACATTATTCACTTTATTACGCTTAATAACATCGAAATCTGTATCAAACTGTGTCTTCACCGTGACGGAAGCAGCACATAAAAGCGAGTAGCTAGGTAAATAAGTAAAAAGACATCAACTAAAATACTGCCAAGTCATGGGGTCATCATTAGATTGGCTCGCCCATCTTTCCATGGACCAAAACTGACCGAAATAATTTTCTGTCAATCCTATTTTTGTTATAAGTTATAATTATTTCATTCGGTCTGAATCGCAGAAAAAACTGTTGCTGAAATTACGAGAAATGATTTGCACGATTCGGAACTCGCACCTAACTTGTACCCGTGTTTCCAGGAAAAATCATGCCTTCGTATTTCCAAATGGCCTGTTAACACAAGAAGTTATTTTTTATGTGTGTTTTCGACAGTTTGTTTGCCGCGGATGGGTTTTATTTGGAAAAACGTCCTTGACGAAAATTTCGAGGTTATTATTGAGATTGCACTGGAACTGGCTAAATGACTGGCCTGTAAGTAGTATTTAAAGCTGAGATTTCTAACAAAAAGTTCTGCTTAACTCTTTCAGATAGGATAGTTAAAGAAACAATGTTGGAATACGGATGTTGGCAAATGTACTACCGTATAGTATTAGTACTCGGCCAAATTTCGTATAAGTAGGTAAGTAGTTAATCTATTTTAAAATATCCAAAAATGTATACTTAGCTACTGAAAATTTACAATTAATGAAAAATGTTTGTTAGTCTGAATTTAATCTATAACTAGCGATACGGATACCAGAATTAGCTTTAGTGAATTCCCGTATTTACTCAAATATGACAAGTGCCTAGCAGTAATTATATGTATCATGTTCATGTGTATGTACTATGTGTATAATAGTAGTTTATGCAACTGCTACAATGAGGGTCCTTAAAACACGAGTGTGTTTTTATGAAACGAGGCGAAGCTGAGTTTCATAATAGGATCACACGAGTGTTTTAAGGCCTAATTATGTGGAGTTGCATACATTACTTTATCTACACACATATTATAAGTACTCTAAGATGGGTTCAGAAGCCGAAGGCATATATCATACCCATACCTGTCACGAATTTGACTGTTTTTTTAAATCATAGACAAACATACCGAGCTGACGTTTCGTAAACTGTTTTTTTTTTATTGTAAAAAAAAAATCACATTATTTATACATGTCGGACTGAACTCGACTTATATCCGTTTTATTTCACTATGATTGTAAATTACGTTGGTTTTCAAATTTGAAACATCGAATTCGATATCGAAGTCATTACGATATCGAATTCGATGTCGTAATGACCATTACTTTACTGCTGGACCTGGTGGTCGTGGTGGTTGGCGTCGGAGGCAACGATGTACTGCAATGCTGGTCATTTTCTACGGTTTCTGAACGCATTATAGAGGACTTATGATATGTGTGTAGATAAGGTATGTATAAATCGTACTTAAACCTACACACAAAGGGACGAAGTTAATCTTAATTGAATGTGTTTGAGAACAGTTAATTATTTTAGACACGACTTTATAAATTTATACCTTAGAATTCGCGAGTAAAGTAGCAGAGGAAATTAGAAAATTTACAATTTCCTATCACAAAAAGATGAAATCGTAAAGTGATTTGTGTTGTAGCAAGTTATAAATAAGAGATGCGGTTCATAAATGACTTGCTATTACTTGTAACTGCAAATGTAAAGTAATTAAAAAACCTGGGAATCAAATGTTGTATAATAATATGATGTTCACTTCACTTGACTTCACCCAAGCCCTCTCTTTGTGAGAGGAGGCATGTGCCAGGAATGAGACATTTAACTGTGTTCTAGAGGCGAAGAACTAGTTGCAGATGTATACCTACACTTTATAGCGTATATTTTTTTTAACCCCCGACGAAAAAGAGGGTTGTTATAAGTTTGACCTGTGTATCTGTGGCATCAAAGCTCCCAAACGGACGGACCTACTTCGATGCGGTTTTTTTAAGCTTAGCTAAGTTTCATTAAAATGGGTTCACCCATTTTTGAAATATTGAACTTTGAAGTGACAATTTCGGGAGGGTTTTAACTTTTCTAAGTTGCTTAGGTTATCAATATGGCTCTGCTATCTTGCTTCAATTACTGTATCCAACGCAATGATATTACATATATGTATAGTTAAATTGAGAAATGTTTTTACATGTCAAAGTGTTTATGACATTGACATAAGATTGATTTTTGCCTGACCAATGGAAAATCTTTTTTCACAAGACCTATACTCGTACTTAAACAATACTACAGCGCCCGTATTCTGTATGTAAGAACGTCACGAGAAGGGATCACTATGCCAAACTACTCTATTTAGGAGTAGTTTTAGTTGCCTCACTTTTAGGCTCGCTCGCGGGTTAAGGTTTGTTTTGTATTCTGAGGCGGTAGGTAACTTAGGCTACCATTCAAAAGGCATAAAGGTTTTATCTTCAATCAAAAATATGCACCGACATAGCTGAATCCGCAGTTGTACTCGTGTCGTAACAATAAAGGATACTCAGCATATGTCGCAGAAGTCGTTTCGACTCCGTTTTACAGGACACATTTAAATATAACGACGGCACTACTGCCGGTAAAACGGCCACAGATACGAAACACGTTTAGTGTTGCTACATTAAAGCTTATGTTTAACGACTGCTAAAATTTGACGACAAATAAAAGTAGTTTGCATTACGTAATTAAATATTTGTGATTTTGCCCCAACTGTTCCCGAAATGTACGAGGGGCGGCTGATAAGTAATCTCCTTGGTCAGAAATATATACAAAAATAATGCTGGCTGGTATGGATTTATATTCGTTTGTTATTCTATTTTCAAAATGTATTTCATTCATTTGTTTATTGCATCACGTTTATTTGTCTCCTACAATTGTTTAAAATGTGAAAAATTGTGAAAATGGATAAAATCGAGCAGCGTGCGGTGATTAAGTTTTTGACTAAAGAAGGGAATACGCCTTCGGAGATCAGACAGCATATGTTACGTGTGTTTGGCAGTTCGTGTTCTTCCGAATTTGTTACTAAGTTTTGGTCAAAGCAGTTTAAGTTAGGTCGTGAGAGCCTGGAAGATGATCATCGTAGCGGAAGACCAGTTTCGGCCGTCACCGATGAAAATGTAGCCAGGGTGAAAAAAATTATATTAGAGGACCGACGAGTGAAGCAGTGGGAGATAGCTAGAGATGTGGGCGTCAGTAAAGAGCGAGTCAATGAAATAATTCATGAGCATTTGAACATGTCCAAGGTTAGTGCACGTTGGGTCCCCAGAATGTTGACTGCATTTGACATGGAGAGGCGTGTCAAATGTTGCGAAGAGTTTTTGGACATGAGTCGAGGGAAAGAGGAAGAAATAATTTCTAGAATTGTAACATGTGATGAGACTTGGATTCGACAATGGGACCCGGAAAGTAAGCAAGAGTCGTTACAGTGGAAATTTAAGGATGAGAAGCCGCCTCGGAAATTCAAGGTCTGTCCATCGGCAGGTAAACTTATGGCTACAATCTTTTGGGACACAGAAGGGATTTTGCTCTTAGATTATTTACCGAAGAAAACTACAATGAATGCTGATTATTACTCAAACTTACTATATCAACTAAGAGAGACAATAAAAGAAAAACGGCGAGGTAAACTAAGCAAAGGAATTCTGATTTTGCACGATAACGCACCAGTGCATACCGCCCGCACAACGAAGCTAGCAATTAAAGACAATGGCTTCGAAACCATTGACCACCCCCCTTATAGTCCAGAGTTAGCCCCCTGTGACTATTTTCTGTTTAGACTTCTGAAGAAAGACCTCAGGGGACGAAGGTTTATGACCGATGACGAAATGAAGGCTGCGGTTACTGACTTTTTTGACGACAAACCGAAATATTTTTTTTGAATGGTTTAAATTCAATATTTGAAAAATTTAATAAGTGCATTTTACTAGCAGGGGACTATATAGAAAAATAAAAAAAATTAGCCACGACAGTCTTTTGTTTCATTGTTAGGTAGATTACTTTTCAGCCGCCCCTCGTATGTAACGAAGCTAGATTTAGCAAGTGCTTGGCTCGGCTTAAATTGGTTTCGGTCTATGTTTAAAACTCATAATAAAACTACGCTGATGGTAGGCTTTTTTAGTTGTTGTATACCTACGCAGAGCCATTTTTATACTTCATTTGTAATTATTGTACGTATGTAAACAAATATTCCACGTTCATTTTGATCTGCTTTAAATTTTCGATCAGCGGGCTTGAAATATGGTTTTGTGTGCATAGATCCGATGGATTATCTATGTAGCCGATTTGGCATCTGTTACTTCCATAGAAATTCTAGCCTAAAAGACCAATTTAGAAACATTCAGTCGGGTTAACTAATAAACACGACACGTTAGCATATACAGGGTGTGCGGGATGGATCCAACAAAAAGAAATGGCATGTTCCTTAGTTAATTTGGAGTCGAAAATGTAGTATCAAATTTGCTCAAATCGGCTTAGTTTGGAAGATATTTTTGTAAAAAAAAAAAAAAAATTCTCCAGGGCAACATGCTCTAAGAATAAGCAACAATGCCGCTCTATTCTTTGACTCGACATATTTAGCTAGACCTTATATGTATGTGAGGGATCCGTTCATTTTACTAAGAAAGATTGAAATAAAAAAAAAAGCAAAAAACCTTTCCTGCCTTTAACTTAACATACCCGTTGTTATGCATTCTAAGACGATAGGCATTACCTCTCAGCGGGTCCCCCATTCACTGTTCAGCTCATTGATCCCAGAAGCAAGATTGAGGTAACCTTTGCAAATTTCGCGTAGAATCGTTAAATTTAATTCGGGTTCAAGATCAAGGCATCCCAAGACGCCTGTAACGGTCGTATAGTCTGAGAGGCTGCTGCTTTTTAGGGTCGGTTGTTAGGGCAAGAAAATTTTGACGAATAGTGGGTAATGAATATGACCTGTATAGCTGCCAAGAGCACCGTTATTTTTAACCGACTTTAAAAAACGGAGGTTCTCAATTGGTAGGAACATTTTTTTATTTTTTATTTTAGACAACAGTTCAGTTAATCAATGGGAAAATTACTGCAAAATTAACTCAATATTAAAATACCATACTGCGAAGCGAATGCTAGTAACTTCTAAAGCAGAATTTATATCTACATCACTACCTTATCATTGCTCGATTCAGTTTCGTTAGACACAAGCAATGATATTACATTACAATGATATACAAAAAAAATATACATCTACCTTTTCTTTTGTGTGTAATATCATTGCTTGTGTCTAACGTGATCAGCACGCCGAAAATAAAGCGCAGAAAAAAAGCCTCTTTGGTCTCAGTCGCTCTCGAATATAGTCCAAACTTGCGCGCAAATGTCAAAATGTTCGGAACAAGTTTTTCGATTGTTTTGTGGCATATAAATTTTAGTTAAATTTCAGTAAAACTACTCAAAATTCGAATGATCCTGTTTCTAATTCGAATGATGATGTTTTCGAATGATCCTCGTTTTGACGGCGAGATCCTGAACTAGACCAGCTGCCCTATGTATGCCCTACCCTTTGCAGCCAGGCGGATATAACGTATTTCCAGAACATTACACAATTCCTGTGTTTTCGTAACCTCTAAGGAATAATCCTAGACATGAGTATAATATGAATGACATGAAAGTCATTCTGACTTAACCTTTATTCGACGCCACCTAAGTGATACTTAGATGATGATTACTTCTTGTGCCTGTGATCACTCAGCAAGGATATAGGGCCAGAGGGTCGAGCACGAGTTTTCGAATCCTGCGTATCGTTACCTCATACTAAATTTTAGTTCCAAATACGCTCACGTGCAGGCGCTGTTCCAAACGTCATACAAACTCGATAACGTTTACTATTAGATTTTACGTAACACAGGTTTCGAATATTCGTACTCAGGCCTCTAAAATTTAGTATGAGGTTTCTCGATCTCGATATGATAACCGCAATGTTACGCAGGATTCGAAAACTCGTGCTCGATCCTCAGCAGTGCCGTCGAGGTTCCGGCAGGCGAAACCGATTGACGAGATTTTTTTCTCGACGAATCGTGACATATTTTAATACATAAACGTATAATTACTTTCACTTTAAAAGCAGAAACTTTATAAGTCCTTAATATTAACTATCTAACTTCCAACGATCCAAGATTAATTACTTTTATTAATTAACTTAACCGAAGTGTTTTAATGATTAAATAATGTCAAAAACTTCTATAAGGCCCCGTACAGTTAAATCTTTGTGAATTAAAATTCGGCCAATATCTTATACTTTATTTGAATAATAAATCTTTCCAGCCGGTCGTTTGCAGACGACATTTTATACAACGAAACAAATTGAACAAAATATCAAACAATTTTTTTATAAATATTAGTTTCTCGGTTCGAAACTTTTGTAGTTTTATATTTACTGTACAAATAATAAAAAGTCGCTGGAGCTTATCGATTTAAATTATTTAATTTCTCTCTGCGTAAGTAGCTCTGATTCTGATTTGACTGTTGATTTGCATGATGAGGGTCCTCCCTATTTTGTGGTACTTATAGTAAAATTTGCCGATATCTGTATGTATTTTGCTGGGAACAATCTCCCAGCAAAATACATACTATTAGTTGTGACTAATAGTATGTATTTTGCTGGGAGATTGTTGTGGGGGGTTGTGTGCAACCGTCGTAACAATACAAATAGAAAAATAAAGTTTGGAGTAGGTATATGTTTTCTTGTACGTTGGTGTACTCTTTATAAAGTAGACCGATTTTGTGTTACGTATGTAGGTATTTTAAATATACGCTTACTTTTACGTGCATTCAATGGGCATTTTGTACGATAAAATACCTAAGTAAGCAAAATCAACCTACAAACTAAAACAGGCTAACTATTCAACATTATATGTACATTAACAAAGTTATTAGAACAATACACACATCTCCGATGAACGTGAGGCGTTAGTTATTCTGACGAACTGGAATGTTAGCAGAGGAAAGTTTGAACTCTGATCCTGATATGAATTCAACAGTGTCCATCTACTATATATTTAACTATACAATGAAGTAGTGAATCGTATAATTCGTTTTGGGAAGTTATTGTAAAGGTCATTTGCAACAATTAGACGCCAACGAAAAAAAGGTTTTGAGTTACAGCGATTTAAATTTTAACCAATTCTCAGACTTGCTACTAAAATGGATTGTTGTAAGAAGAACATTTTCGTTCTGGGTAATAATTAATAATTTACACTTTTTGGGTAACTTATAGTTACTCTGTCGTTTTTTTTTTCTGGGTATAACATTTCAATTTTCTATTACGCGTGGAGAAAGTTGAAGACATCGCTGCAGACATACTTCATTCAATAGTTCACGAAGAGATAATAATATCTAGCGGAAATAATCGTTTTCGGGGTGGATTCGGGACACATGGGATGCGGGGATTCTTCGAGGTTCAAAGGATCTGGAAAGACAACAACATTTCACAGTCAGTTAACCATAAAACAAGCAACCACAAGGACGAGGACATAACAAAAATATAGTTAATACTGGGGATTGCAGTACAAGCTCTCGTTTGTATGTAATTCCCGGGAATTTCCGATTATTTTCCGGGAATTTCATGGAAACCAGTACTGCAATTCTTGCCCAGGACCAAGGAAAATAGATCGGGGTATACCCCAGACAGAACAGAATATATTCTATATTCATGGTTCTGTTCTCGAGTGTAGACCAAACACATTTACCAGTTATGCCCACTGAAGAGTAGAAATATTTTCTGCGAAATACGAACGAAATCATCGTATGATACGAACAAATATTATGTCATACGTAAACTTGTTTAATAATATCTTGAATTTTTCACAAATTTCAAATTTGATGCGTAAATATACAGAAAAACCAGAAAAATTTGTTCTCGAATTGGGGTTCGAACCCAAACCTTTACCATACCGTGGTAACGCGCTAATCCAATTACGCTATCCGAGCAATTGGAAGTTAGCACGAAAAACTCCTATATATTCACGCATCAGATCTTGTTACTTAGCGATATTGACCACGGTATGGTAAAGGTTTGGGTTCGAACCCCAATTCGAGAACAAATTTTTCTGGTTTTTCTGTATATTTACGCATCAAATTTGAAATTTGTGAAAAATTAATTTCAAACGGGATGACCGTAAAAATAAAAATAATACAAAAAGTTAGTTTAATAATATCTTGGATGAATTGGTTATAAGATTATTTGATAAAACGCATGAACATGAATACTTATGCCAATTTTAATACGTAGCTATACGCTTTTTCATATTCATACCAATTACATTCACAGGAAGACTATCAGCAGTGTTGGCTTAAAGACCTGAAAATGGCTAGAAAGTTATGGATCTTTCAAGTTATTATTAAACACGATCTTATGCGTTCAAATTAGTTTAATTGCAATTCTATGAAATTTATGGTATCTATAAGTCTACGAGTTAAACCCGCTCCACGTATACCTACTGCACAAAACCAATACATGACTATAAATAACACACCATTCTTACAGCAGAATACCTATAATTTTAGTAGCGGCATATTTCTTTCGTACCTCGCAACGTCATAAAAAGCTAGAATAAGAGCCATAAAGCATGGAAATAGAATATTCGCGGTCCTTTTCATATATTCCGGCTATCTGAATCGATAAATTTTGTTTAAGCGCCAAGAACGTGTCACTGGTTGTAATTTTTCTTTTTTTTTTCTACAGTGAAAATAACATGCGACGTTTTAAATTAAATATAGGAGATAAAGGTGCGTCTGTGGTGAATCATGTTAAACAATGCGGGACTAATTTGAAGCGGTAGAGTAAACTAAAGCGGATCTCAAAAATTTAATAAATAAACATATCAGCTGTGCTATCGGTATCTGCACAGGAAGTCAGCGCCGAGAATACCGCGGACGTTCAATGTTAGCTAATCAATTAATTATGAATTAGGATATACCTACCTACATCTCTGCTTAAACAATACCCTTCTACAATTCTCATGGTGTTTCTAGCTCTACCAGCTGGATAACTGCAATACGAAATGTCCTCGTATAGATAATTTACAGCACCTGCCAGGTTTCTAGGAAGCCAAATATCAAAGGTTCGACTGACAAATTGGACGACCAGATAGCCTAGTGGTTATAGACCCTGACTATGAAGCTTGAGGTCCAGGGTTCGATCCCCGGTCGGGGAAGATACTTGTATGATGAATAGTGAATACGAATGTTTGTTCTCGGGTCTTGGATGTTCAATATCTATATAAGTACGTATTTATCTTTACATGTCTAGTACTTATGGTACAGGCTTTGCATAGTTTGGGACTAGATCAATTGGTGTCAATTGTCACATGATATTCTTTATTTTAGTCTCAATATGCATTATTTTTAACCCCTGACAAAAAAGTGTTATAAGTTTGACATGTGTATCTGTGTATCTGTGTATATGTGTATCTGTCTGTGGCATCATAGCTCCCAAACGGGTGGACTGATTTCGATGCGGTTTTTTTCACTCGAAAGCTATTTTAATCGAGATGGTTCTTAGTTAAGTTTCATTAAAATCGGTTCACCCGTTTTTGAAATTTTGAACTTTGAAATGACAATGTCGCAGGTTTTTCAACTTTTCTAAGTTGGTTAGGTTATAGATAGTAAAAAAGATGATGCATCCTATTATTTTGTATTCAAAGTCCTATGAAATTAATTCGGAACTCAAATGAATAATAATAACAACTCCCTACAAGCTACCTTGACCAAACATTTTAAAGAACCAAACCAAAGGACTCATACCGAATCATTATTATTTAAATTATCATAGTAACAGGCCAAATATACGTTTTTGCTTGTCTGCCGGAAAAAATGCTTACTCATTCAATTATTATTTTATGTTATAATTGGACTAAAGTACACAGACTCGTAATAACAGTGTCTGTAGAAGCCATTAAAATACCTGTCGGGATCATTGTAGGTACTCGAGCTTGCACTAGTGTAGTGGCGCGAATGGATTATAAACGAAACTAATGTGACTTAGAATAAACTAAAAATTACTTAAGCATTTTTATATGCGTGTGAAGCGTAGGTTGATTCGAGGAAATTTATTCCTGACCCACCATAGAACATTTTCATAGTGAACGTCATAACGATTTTCCTCGTCAAGCAATGCGATGTCTCTATGACGTTTGCTGTGAAAAGGTTCCATGGTGGGTCGAGAATTAATTTCCTCGACTGTACCTATTTTCAAATAGTGACAAATAAGGTAAAAAAAAAAAAACAGAAGTAATAGTAGTTTATTCAACTTATACATAATGAGGGTCCTTAAAACACGAGTGTGGTATTATTTATTGTTATAAGAATTTTGATAAAATAATTAGATTAAATTAATGTGAATGACACTTAAATTAAAATTACCCATTAATTGCATGCTACTTTGGTGAAATAATGAACTATTGACTGTTAAATTAAGACCTTTTGTAACATTATATCAAGCAATAAAATATTTATG
Organism: Clepsis dumicolana; assembly: GCA_963691665.1. NCBI lineage: Eukaryota > Metazoa > Arthropoda > Insecta > Lepidoptera > Tortricidae > Clepsis > Clepsis dumicolana. Next base: position 12,721,203 of record OY829513.1, read on the forward strand.
ATTATCATACGAGGCGAAGCCGAGTTATAAAATAAGATCACACGAGTGTGATAAGGCCTAATTATGTAGAGTTGCATACATTACTTTATCTACACTACGACATCGAATTCGATGTCGTAATGACATTGCGTCTAAATCCTGGTCATTTTCTACGGTTTTTGAACACATTATACCTAGAGGACTTATGATATGTGTGTAGATAAAACAGTTTTGCGCATGTGACCCGCCATTATAATTCACAATAAATGACAATAAATAATGACACAACAAAAGACAGGCATTTACTTATTGTAAAAAAATCTTATACCTAACACAACAAGGAAAATATTTCTCTTCATGAAATAAATTCTAAATAATTTCAACAAGACACAGCAAGATTGAAATTCAGAGGAATTCCTCTACCAATATACTCTTACTCTGTACTTTTAAACATATGCCATGTGCTTTAAATAATGTTATGACAGTTTGAATAGTGTGATGTCAGACGTTATTGCCGAACATCACTGGAGAGGCCGCCATTTCAATGACAAAAATAAAAATATTTTTAGTCTGTGGCGTTGAAAACAGTTTCAAATTAAGAATGTTTTGTTTTGTATTCTTGCTTGGATGTTTGTTTTGGTTTTGTTTTGCGGTGTTTTATCTATGTAAAAATTACCCTCAATCCTACTTTTCAATCCTAATCCTAACTTCCTTCCTGTAACTAATATTATAAATGCGAAAGTAACTCTGTCTCTCTGTCTCTCTGTTTGTTACCCCTTCACGGGAAAACCGCTGCACCAATCTAGATGAAATTTGGTAAGAAGATAGTTTGAATATTGAGGAATAACATAGGCTACTTTTTATTCAGGAAAATTATATAGTTCCCGCGGGATACCGATAACCGACATCTACGCGGACGAAGTCGCGGGCAACAGCTAGTGTAACTATAAATTTAATGAAAAACATTCCTAATATTTGATCCACTTTTAATTTACGCCCTTATGACTGTTTATTACTTATGCAATATACATATATTTTTTAATAGCGTTTTACCTATTAAGGGAACATACTCATACTACACGACTTGTTTTTTGACTAACTGTTTTTTTTATCCCCCTCCCCCCTCGGTGACCATTCATACTATGTCCGCCTATGACCCCCGCTCCTCCTTTAAAACGAGTCACATAGTATGCATATGTTCCTTAAACATGAAGTAGATATGTTACTACCGCACCCAAGTTGAAGACCCATAAAAGACCCCTCTTTCTGACAGTTCACTTTACGCTGTACTATCATTGGTTTTAGCTCAGTTTTCACTAACTATCTGATGCTCGTCAGGTAGGTAAAAAAACCGGCCAAGTGCGAGTTGGACTCGCGCACGAAGGGTTCCGTAATATTATCTATAAAAACGGCAAGAAAATCATGTCTGTTGTATGGGAGCCCCACTTAAATATTTATTTTATTCTGTTTTTAGTATTTGTTGTTATAGAGGCATCAGAAATACATCATCTGTGAAAATTTCAATTGTCTAACTATCATGGTGCACGAGATACAGCCTGGTGACAGACGAACAGACAGACAGATGGACGGACAGTGGAGTCTTAGTAATATGGTCCCATTTTTTACCCTCTTTGGGCCGTTACAGATCTCACTCCGAATGCATTATAACTGCCAACTGCCAATACATTTTCCATTGGATTGCAGCCACAAAAACTGGACACAAGCTGCAAATGAAATGTATGGACAGTCAGAAGTTGGTGTCTGTAATAAACATTGTGGGACAATTGACACCGATTGACCTAGTCCCAAATTAAGCAGACCTTGTATTATTGGTACTAGATAATGGGTAAACATACTTATATAGATAAATACATACATAAATACATCCAAGACCCGAAAGCAAACATTCATATTCATCATACAGACATCTGCCCCAACCGGGGATCAAACCTGGAACCTCAAGCAAGTCAGGGTCTCTAACCACTAGGCCATCCAGTCTCCAGTTGGTCGTTGGTTGTAATGGCCCTATAGAGTGTGTGTATAGGTGATGATGATCATGTGATAAATGCTAGTATAAGCATTGTATAACTTGTACAGACATAGTAGAAAAACCTTTCTCATGGGCCAGGCAAAAATAAATCTTATGATATTGTCATAAGCATTTTGACAGGGGAAAGCTTTTCTCACTTTAACTATACATTGTGTTAGTGAGGACAAGACATGGGATGATAATTGGCTCGTTATTTTCTATATGTATACTACACATACCGCTAAAATACATACTGGATGCATGAGGAAATTGTAAAGTACTACAGATTGTAGATGTTTTTTTTTTATATCAGGTGCAGACCTTCCTTATGGTAAATTCAATTTTACATAATAATGTGGCGGAATAATAATTAACATTACTTCTATTAATACTTTAATAACCTAGCCAACATAGGCAAGTTGAAAACGCTTGACTGGCTGTGTCTCAAAAATGGCTGAACCAATTTTGATGGAACTTAGCTAAGACGTATCTTGATTAAATTAAACTAGCTTTCAATTTAAAAAACCGCAACATAATCGGTCTATCACTTTAGAAGCTGTGATGCCACAGACTTTAAAAAAAAGTCAAGTCAAAGTAGGTATTTATTTGCGAGAATACAATACAGGAAGGTCTTACATGAGTTTTTGCCAGCGTATTCAGCCTGCATGCAGGTGTGCAAATATTTAGTTGAGAGGCAAATAATTGTTAAAATGTAATTATAAAAACATAGTAGGTATACGACATAAATCATAATACAGTATGTAAATACCTAAAAAAAAAATATGAAAAGATTATTTTGTTTTGGTTCAGGGCAGTAGGTATTATGACTTGATTTTACACTCAGTAAGACAAAACATTTCAAAAAAACTCTGATTAGTTTGGATACAATTTAATTAGTTACATAAGCAAAAACTGAAAAGGTCAATTAATTTAATAAAAAGCTGGGAAGTGATGCGGCAGGAAGATAAGAAGTTTTTTGCCTCAGTTCAAATACACAAATAGAAAAAAAGTCATGATTATCTAAATTGCAATTATCAGCCTATGTAGGTATGTCAAACATGGGAAGGAATTATAACTAAAATGATAACAGAAAAAATACTAAGATCACACAGATTTTTCAATAGAATGTCATTACACATTATTCAAATCTTGTATAATGAGATGGCATAATGTAGAGGCCTTGGTCGGACAAAAACTTTATCGCAACAGGAAAACTACGTTTCCATACCATTTGAAATCTAATTGGTTAAGCTACGAGAATAATAACCAGGGAAAATTGATTATCCTGGCTGGCTAAGTGTGCCGTGAACGTTAGAAATGGTCACACACTGTTAAAAAGACGCATCGAAACCCCAAAATCATTGGCAAGCGCTTCCGCTTTGTAAACAAACAATGAGTAGGTATTTTTAATTTCCTCGTAAATTACAATCTGACAATAGGAACGGTATAAACAGCCAATAAATCACACTTACCATATAAAATCCTTGCAGTGCGAGCAAAACGTCGGCTGCTTGAAGAACCTAGGCATGAACTTGTGATCCTTGACGAAATAAACATTCTTTTTTTTCAGGGCGCCTTTACGGCCTCGCAGCTTGAACGCCTGCCCCAATTTCAGATCACCACCACCATCATCACAGTTGTTCTCCTCGTCCGCCATGGCGACGCGCGGTGGCGAGCTGGACGCCGGTGGAGTCGGAAACTATAATTTCTGAGAATTCGCTAGACTACCGAACACTCGACCGACCACCGCTCTCAGCCGAACGTCATCGCGTTTTGTGTCAAGTTGTCAACCCACAATGGTTTGCGGCTGTCAGTGTCAATGTCCGCTGTCAAATAGATTTTTAATGTTGCAAGCTCTTTAATCTAGGCTCCTGAAACCTACAACGATTGCATGTTAGAAGATTTATCGAAGCAACTTGTGAAGATTTTAAAGACTCCTGTAGTAGAAAACACGTCGCAAGACATAATTATTAAAAATAGTTTGAGTATTAGACCCCGAAAAAACAAAATTGTTTGAGAAAGTTTAGGTCCTCTTTTCTTCGTTTTTTTGATTTGGCCTTGCATTTTATAAGTGGGTAAAATGCACAGATATAGATATTGTATTAGGATTATTAGGAATACTATAACAAATAATCTTATTTGAATTCCCATTAATGTCTACAGGACATACAGATGAACTGAAAAAAACAAACTTTATGGATTCCCCGAAAGCACTTTTTGTATCCGCAGCCGTCATGAGAAGTACCTACTGACGCTGTTATCATGTGTCATTTTCTGTTGACAAGTAGAGATCAAGACTGTTTGACAATGTAGGTATAGGTATAGGTAAAGAATATGTAGGTACCAAAGATTAATAAGTCCTAACGTATTATTGTAACAATAATTTCACCCATGTTTATTAAGTTGGGGAATCCAGTCTATAAGTAGGTTTGGTTCGTCATTGTTAAAAGCTTAAAAACGCATCTACATGACGTACTTGTCTATGTGTGTGTAGGTCTATCGCCTGTGGTTACTTGTGTAACAATGATGGTTTTATTAAACTACTAAAATTAATACTCACTGGAACAAAAATAGCCTACCACGGGAATTAAATCTGGGTCCTTGACGTTTTAAAATTCATTAGGAAAATATATTTTCGGAATTGAAATACGTAACAATAAATAAAGTAATAATAATTCCTTTGCCCATCCGCGACCACACGTGAAAAATAACTACGACTGTGCAGCAAATGTATGTTTCCATGCAACACGTACACCGCTGCACCGCTATGCGAATTAACACATCTAATATACAATAGTACAACATTAACAATACTCATATAATGACACATGTAGCTAATAGTAATGATAATAATTAATAAATAACAATAAAAAAAAATTTGCTTGGGTAATACACGTACCCATTAATTTTTTATTCACATCAAAAACGATGTGCCGTTATTCATTACTATCTATAATAGTTTAGTTTTAGCTTTGATTATTTTCAAACCATTTTTACCCTAACGTAACACGTTTTTGTCACTTGGTAGCATTTTTTGTTCGAAACAGCTACTCTTTACAAAGAAATCTTTATTAGATTGTTTGTTTTAACATTTTAATGTTGAACCAAACATTCCGCAGATTGTCTTTTTATCTCCAGAAAAAACAATCCTGGATCTTTATTGGTTTCCCTTCAATTAGAATATTGGTTTAGGTGAATTTTCAAGTTTCCACGTCTTTCGTGACAAGTCATGTGAAATTTTCGTTTTCGAACGTACACTGTCGCGACTCCCCACTCCCCACTTCAACTCCACGCAGCGCAGTAATTGGCAAAGCGGAAAGCCGTTAATTTTCAAGGATTCGTTAAGTTGTTTGAGAATTGGGTGTTGTTTTTCGAATCGAAAATTCGATATTTACTTGAAATGTGCTATTTCCTCGCAGTTCTTACAGTTTGTGTTGTTTAGTGTTCAGTTCTGCCTCAGTTTAAATCATGAGTTCAGGAAATTCCGATGTTGATCAAAGGCTTCCCCTATCGATGGTGGCACAGTTTGACGATATAAATCGTTTGAATAACGTCCTCAACGACGAATATTCTGAACAATGTAAGTACATTCCACTAAATAGTATTCTTATATTCCATAAAATACAGCGTGGCTTGTGTGACATATATGTTTGAGGATACTAGAACTACCCCCTACAGACAGATTTATGTCTATATAGCTTGACAACAAGTATTGCAGTCGGCATCAAAATAGGCTACTCATTTTTGTATCTTGTCACTTACACACATTCATTATGCAATTATAACATCACAAAATATGCCATATCAATGTTGCAGAAGCAATATCTCCTATCTTACAATGTTCCACAAAGATAGGTAGGAAGAGGTGATATTCATTGGTTCTTTCATTCATATTACATGCTCTTCTCACTTGAGTGTTCATGTTTAGTGATTGGCCTATGGCACAGTTGAGTTCTCCAATATCTATAGTATCTATACAGTCAACAGTTCAAAAATATCTGTACACAGACCTTATTGCCAGTTATATAAGGTCAGTGTTGAGATATTTATGAACAGTTGGCTGTACAGATATTGGAGAACTGGACTGTACTGGAAATATCAATGGAGATAGTAAAAATAGATCAACGTGTTGTTGGTAAACAAGTCATATCTCTGCAGTTTGCAAGCTGTTATTTAATACCTGTCATGGTGTCTGTGCTTTTGTGAGTGAGTAATATTGTAAGATACATTTGAGCCACTTTCAGTGATTGGATGGACTTGAAATTGGTATATGTACAGGGTGCATTTTCCATGATAAAAACTTTACAGGGTGGTCACTTAGACTTACTCAACCCCTGGATGAATTCTTGATGGTTCATTAAAATGCACCCTGTTGCAGATTAGATGACAATCATCATGAATAAATCAGTTCTTTCTTTAAACTCTGCACAGGTTTCCTAGCGTTTGTGAAACAGATGGAATGGGTGCGGTCCCAATGGGCAACAGCCGAGGCAGAGTCCGCTCGGCTGCAGACCGAGCTGGATGAAGCCCTGAAGACCCTCTCCAAGTGGGAGGCGAAGTTCTCGCATGTTCGGAAGCTGCTCGATGGAGAGAAGAGAGAACGGAATATTGTTATGAAGAAGTATAGTGAACTGGTGGGTTTATACAGTGCAAGTTATTTTGTAAAAGTTGTATTTTTCAGGTTGGCTGGCGTGGTGTGTAGAAAACATTCTGGTCTGATTTGGTAAAGGACTCTCAAAAGAATTGATGAATTGAAATTGATAATTAGTAAAATTACGTTTTCTAAAGAATGCATTGGTTCAGCTAACTTTGTCAAGCTCTGATCTCAATGGACGCTATCATGAGTAAAAATCCGCTAGAATTGCTAGCGTCGAGTAAGTTATGTCTGTCAATTTTCACCAATCATAGGCTAGTTAGCTTGTCTCTCATTCTTGGAAATTTAGTAGTAGTAAGTAGTGCTAGTAGTAATGCTAGTAGTATACATGACAACCATTTTTCTAAGCAACTGTAATACTGTTGTCTCCCGAGTGACGGGACAAAATAACATTAAAAAGTTGATTGACCCTTCTGTCATAAATATTACAGAGCAAGCTTCTAGACATGGCCAGGGATCTCCTGTTCAATGACAACCGGGCTAAACTGAATGATGAGACCCTGCAGAAGTTGGCCTTCCTCAATGGAACTGCTCATCAAGATCACAATGCCAGATTGACTGGGGTACCGGAACTTAACTCCACTGGTAAGCATTATTTTGCTATTAGCTGTTGCCTGTTATGCCTATGTAGAATGAAGCTATTTCTATCCTGCAGGAATTATGCAATTTCCAGGGATAAAAGATGGCCTATGTTTCAATCTAGAGTACAAGCATATGTCCATCACAAATTTTTGTATGATTGACTAACGGACGAACATCCGAACATCTGACTAAATATTAAAACATACCAACTTTCCTATTTATGACATTAGTATTAGGGTAGTAAGACTCTCTTTATGGCTTATTTTGTCAAGTCAAGCTCTAGTATTATTAGAATGCTAAAAAAATGTTCTGAGGGATTGTTCTACCTGTCCAGTCTGACATGTCATGACCTGTCCATTTTGTCAGTATTGAAAGTTTGTTGACATTGAGCGTCTGTATACTTAATTGTCTAAAAAACTATTCTTGAACTAGGAGTTACAGAATACGGTTTAAAAATGGGTTAGTAGACAGTTTTATTTTTATGCATTATACATATATTTAAGTAGCTAATAACATTTATTCTTGTATTGTGTCGTGGAATTTTGAATTTTGAATTTAAGCTAAACATACTTGCAAATGCCTCATTTAAGTTATTACAAATTTTACCCAAACACCTAATGCTCTGCCATTAAAATTCAGTTCCATTCTGTCGATGTTTTGCACCAGATTCAGAAAGGGTTTATTGAACTAGTTCGAAGTAAAGCGCGCGGTTGTTTTATGTGTTCATCGCGTAAAACAATGTTTGGTCATTAGATTAATTGGATTTAAAAAGACGTGCGTTAAACGCATATCGCGTCTAACGTAGCGCTTATCTTAAATTACTCAATCATCATCATTATGTCAGCCGAAAGACGTCCACTGCTGAACATAGGCCTCCCTCAAGGCTCTCCACTCAGACCGGACTTGTGCTTTCCGCATCCACCGCGGTCCCACGATGTTTACCAGGTCGTCGCTCCATCTTGTTGGAGGCCTACCGACAGCTAGTCTCGGTCCGCGGACGCCATTCGAGAACCTTCTGACCCCATCGGCCATCAGTCCTGCGAGCAATGTGCCCCGCCCACTGCCACTTAACTTTCGCAATTCTTCGGGCTATTTCGGTAACATGGCCGTAGCCAGAGTTGAATATAAGATAGGGCAGCGGCAATTACAGGTAGGGCGCAACTAAAATTTAACTTGACCTGATCTTAGTGAAATAAAACGGATCACTCACGTGTATAAATCGAGTTTAGCCAGACATGTTTCGGGCTAGTCGCGCGAGTAGAGCTGAGGCGCGTAGTGTGCGTCGTGCGTAGATGTATGAATTAGTCCCAAACCCGTCGGGCTAAACTCGACTTACATACGTGAGTGATCCGTTTTAGTTCACTAAACAGTTCACTAGTATATAATCACATTTATCATAATCGATGGTATTTTTTAAGGTAGGACATTGCCCAATAACGCCCCCCCTTAGCTACGGCCCTGCACATGTAGCACGCGCGCCATTTTCGCAGTGAGTCTCTTTCATAGTGATGGAATCAGTGAAGGACGCACTGAGCGACAAGCGACAAAATGGCGCGCGTGCTAGCCCCCCAGGTCGGTAACCTTAGTTCTACTGTGTATAAGATCATAATTTCTGATCACCCATGATTTATTTTCACGACTGTTGATACCTAACCGTACCTGTCCCTAGGCACCCTGCTCTCGGAGATGTCGTACTCGCGGTCAGAGGAGGACCTGGACCTGTCGGTCGCGTCGACGCGGCGCTCGTGGGCGCGGCGCGGCGGCTGGGCCGCGCGCGACCAGCCCGCCAGCAAGAAGCGGCGGTCCTCCACTAGCTCCGCTACTAAAGTAAGATGGCGTACTCGCGGTCGCAGCAGGACCTGGACCTGTCGGACGCGGCGCTCGTGGGCGCGGCGCGGCGGCTGGGCCGCGCGCGACCAGCCCGCCAGCAAGAAGCGGCGGTCCTCCACTAGCTCCGCTACTAAAGTAAGATGGCGTACTCGCGGTCGCAGCAGGACCTGGACCTGTCGGACGCGGCGCTCGTGGGCGCGGCGCGGCGGCTGGGCCGCGCGCGACCAGCCCGCCAGCAAGAAGCGGCGGTCCTCCACTAGCTCCGCTACTAAAGTAAAACCTATTTATCTACACACATATCATAAGTCCTCTATAATGCGATCAGAAACCGTTGAAAATGACCAGCATTGCAGTACATCGTCGCCTCCCCCGCCAACCACCACGACCAGCAGGTCCAGCAGTAAAGTAATGGTCATTACGACATCGAATTCGAGTTACATAAATTACAAAAAAAAAAACAGTTCATGAAACGTCGGCTCGGTATGTTTGTCTAAGATTAAAAAAAACAGTCAAATTCGTGACAGGTATACGTATGATATATGCCTTCGGCTTCTGAACCCATCTTAGAGTACTTATAACATGTGTGTAGATAAAGTAATGTATGCAACTCCACATAATTAAGCCTTAAAACACTCGTGTGATCCTATTATGAAACTGAGCTTCGCCTCGTTTCATAAAATCACACTCGTGTTTTAAGGACCCTCATTATGTAGCAGTTGCATAAACTACTATAATGTCACTAATATCACACTTGGTGTACAGACGGTGGAGCTGCAGGGCGGCAAGGTGCTGGCCACCGCCACCACCACCCTCACTCTGGAGCGCGCCGCCACCAGCCACGACATGAAACCGCCCAAGAATTTCGTGAGTATCACCGACGTTAAAACCAAGAGGACGCCAATCCTAACTAATATTATAAATGCGAAAGTAACTCTGTCTCTCTGTCTGTTTGTTTGTTACCTCTTCACGGGAAAACCGCTGCACCAATCTAGATGAAATTTAGTAAGAAGATAGTTTGAATATTCAGGAATAACATAGGCTACTTTTTATTCGGGAAAATTGTATAGTTTCCGCGGGATAGCGATAACCGAAATCTACGCGGACGAAGTCGCGGGCAACAGCTGGTGTGAAATAAATAAATTTCATGGGACAATTGACACCAATCACCATAAAGCAGACAGACGGGAGGGGCCTTTGGTTTATCTATGCACTACAATTTTTCTGCCACTGTTTGAGGGCGACGAGGAACACACGTACAGCACACGTCTGCTAGGCCAGCCAATGAAAAGGTATAGAGGGAAATGCATGGAACGCAATTTTTGACTTCGTAACTTTATTTAGACTAGTTAGGAGGTGAACATATCAAAAGTCCCCGCTCGTACCCCTTGAGCCGGGCGGGAGGGGGGGTTTCCGAAGGTCCAAGTTTTCGGTTTTTCGCTTAATTCTCGGAAACTATGCGTCCTAGCGACATGACAACTATATACAAAAGAAAGCTGATTAAATTTGCTACAAGTTTTACTCGGTCAAGTTCTTCGATATCTATACCTATAAAACAATACCGTGATTGAACTTGCTGAGTGACTAACTGACAGACAACACACAGCCTAAACCATTGGACCTAGAGACTTGAAGTTTGGCACACATATACCTTATGTATCATAGAGGTGCACTAAGAAGGGATTTTTCGAAATTCCCACGGGATAGGGAATAAATGGGATCTATGTTTTAGAATCAATGTATAACTATAATTAATTAAGATTTCAAATTTGGCGTGCAAGTAGGTAATAATAACAGCTAAAAACCGTTTCCGGGATTTTTCTCAATTCCAACGGGATAAAGAACAAACATATTATTTTCATAATAATTGACTAGCTAATTTTACAGATATATTGCTTGATCTTTGATGCTCTGCTATTTTCGTGCTTGGGGTTGATGAGAAATCCGTCAATGACTATAGTACATCTCCTTCCGTGGCAGTTTTTCGTGATAAAGTGGATGTAGCGGGCGGGGACTTTTGATATGTTCAATTTCAGCTCTACAGCTGTTCTGCTTTTTTGCAGGAGATGTTAGCTGCTATTATCACTTACTTGCACGCCTAATTTGAAATCTTAATTAATTATAGTTATGGAGGTAGGAGCCACTGATTCGAAAATATAAATGCCACTTATTCCCTATCCCATGGGAATTTCGAAAAATCTCTATGATACACCTCTATGATACATAAGGTATATGTGTGCCAAATTTCAAGTCTCTAGTCTCTAGGTCCAATGGTTTAGGCTGTGCGTTGTCTGTCAGTCAGTCATTTAGCAAGTCAGTCAATCAAGGTATTGTTTTATAGGTATAGATATCGAAAAACTTGACCGAGTCAAACTTGTAGCAAATCAGCTTTCTTTTGTATATAGTGGTCATGTCGCTAGGACGCATAGTTTCCGAGAATTAAGCAAAAAACCGAAAACTTGGACCTTCGTAGCCCCCCCTCCCCCCGGCTCAAGGGCTACGAGCGGGGACTTTTGATATGTTCACCTCCTAATAAGTCCAAACAAAGTTACGAAGTCCAAAATTGTGTTCCAAGAATTTCCCTCTATACATTTGTTAGCGCATTCAATGCCTGGCCTATGCGCCTATATCAGAATTTGTTACGTTCCTACAAACTCACACTAAAACAAAATTGTCACACAAATGCCAAAAACACGCACACGATCAACATACCCTGATCGTTTTGGTCAGACTTAATGTTAGAGTTTTGGCAGAGGGGAAATCTCCGTTCCTTTCCAAGCCAGTCAGCAAAAAGCTGGTAACTATAAAATGTTTTTTTTCAACAGAAAACTACGTTATCCATGGTATTTTGGGAGGACTAATATAGAGATCTCTCTCCAGGCAGATATTATGCCTGGGGACTGCGAAGTTTGAAGATAGTCGGAAGTTGTATTTATGAGAAGCTTCCTTAGCGCGATATAAAACAATGATGACGTCATTCGCGTGTGGCGCCAGGGTCGCTACAGTACTAATTAATTAATTATCATATCTTTGCAGCAACCAATATCGGAGAGCAGCGACGAAGCGCCACCATCCAAGTCTTCGGCCCGTCTGTCCGGCAAGCGCGTTAAGGAGGAGCACACGCCCTCTGCGCCGCCGCGGTCTGGTGAGTACACCAGAATTAATACCTGTACCTGTAAATCAGTACCGTGACTGACTGACTGACAGACAACGCACACGCTAAACCACTGGATCTAGAGACTTGAAATTTGGCGAACATATACCTTGCAACGTAAAGTACCGAATAAGCTACAACTGTAGGTTCCGGCAGAATATCAGCGCTGCGGCAGTGATGCCGGCAGCACACGCTGAGTCGGCGCCTTTTCGCGGCTATGCCGTGACAAATTACCGTGTGTGTAAAATGCCAACCCCGGGAATCGATCCCGGATCCTCGACACTCCGGGTCGCGTGCCAAACCTTTACACCACGAAGATTTGAATACATGGAAAAAGTTCGTCCAATACCTGTATGTCGATCGTGGTGTAGAGGTTTGGCACCCGAGCCCGGAGTTTTGTTCTGTCTATTCATGTTTCAGTGAGTTTATTAAAAATATAATAGTCGTGGTTGTCGAATAAAGTTTATTATCTATCTAAAATGCCCTGCTGTGTGCTGCAGACACGGACACGAACTCTGATGGGACGTTGCGCGCCGTGCAGCGCACGCCGTCCGCCATCTCGGCGGCGTACGGCGGCTCGCCGCGCGCGCGCCCGCGACAACACAACTTCGTGGCCAAGAACTTCTACAAGCGCGAGGCCTGCGGGCCCTGCGGCAAGACGTGAGCACCCTGTATACATATTCTTCAGGCTGCACCAATTTAGGGGGCTTAGCAAAATACCGTTATTCATAAACGTCACTCAAGCCTCCATTAGCAAAAATAGGTTTTGTCTTCTTGTTACTAACGGAAATGCGGGTGGTAGGACCTTGTGCGAGGTCCGTCCGGACCGCTACCACCATCTGACTCGCGCGATTTCCCCTCTGCCAAATCTCTAACATTAAGTCTGATCAAAATGATCAGGGTCTGTTGATTGTGTGTGTGTTTTTAGCATTTGTGTGACAGTTTCGTTTTAGGGTGCGCTTGTAGGTACGTAACAAATTTTGACAGGAGCGTAGACGTGTGCTGTACGTGTGTTCCTCGTCTCCCTCAAAAAGTGACAGAAAAATTGTAGTGCATAGATAAGCCAAAGGCGCCTCCCGTCTGTCTGCTTTATGCCAATGTGCGAAGAGCTGTTGCCGTGCTGTCTCCTTACTAGCTTAGAAAACCATAGATTGAAAATGGAATGCGCTCGTTTCAGTATAAAGTTCGCGAAGGTGGGCATCAAGTGCGAGACGTGCCGCGCGCAGGCGCACCCCGAGTGCCGCGCGCTGCTGCCGCTGCCCTGCGTGCCGCCCGGGCCCGCCGCGCGACGCAACAACGCCATGGTGAGTCGAGCACGACTTTACGAATGCTGCGTAACGTTACGGTTATCGTATCGAGATCGAGAAACCTCATACTAAATTTTAGTTCCAAATACGCTCACGGGCGGGCGCTGTTCCAAATGTCATACAAACTCGATAACGTTTACTATTCGTTTTTACGTGACGCAGCTTTCGAATATTCCTACTCGGACCTCGGCGCACGCTGACTTATATCGCCAAAGATAACTATAGTGCCCCGCCGCTATGAAACTTGCCTTGAATTAGCACCAGTATCTAAATTTTGTGTAGATGTGCAATTTTGCCAGTAAATGTAATTTTGGTGGGTACAAGCAACGAAAGCTAGTCCTATATATTTATCAAATCTAATCACAAATTTTCATGAAGATTGGGTAATTTAGGGTAAAAAACGGGACCCTATTACTAAGACTCCGCTGTCCGTCCGCCTGTCTGTCTGTCGCTATAACAACAAGTACTAAAAATGTAATAAAATAAATATTTAAGTGTGGCTCCCATACAACAGACATGATTTTTTGCAGTTTTTTTTATACAAACAGTACGGAACCTTTTGTGCGCGAGTCCGACTCGCACTTGGCCGGTTTTTAATATTTTTACATACATACAGTTACGCCTGTTTCCCGGAGGGGTAGGCAGAGACCACGGAATTCCACTTGCTATGATCCTGACATACAACCTTACTACCCTTATTAAAAAAACCGGCCAAGGGCGAGTCGGACTCGCGCACGAGGGTTCCGTAGAAACATTTTAACGGTTTTCCTCAGTGTTTTGAGAAGTCCAGTGTTAGCAGAGCCCTGCTCCTAAGCAAAATGTACGCAGTGTGGGGTCAAATTATATTGGTCTGCGAAATCTACAGACAGACATAAAAATTTAAGATTTTCAGACTGGTTGTGCTATAAGAGCTACCTTCATACCAAATTTCAAGTTTCTAGGACAACTGGAAGTACCATTTAGGTTTTCAGATTTCAGCAATTTGTATGGAAATCTTTTCTTTGTATTAGTATCTTTTGATTGCGTTGACTTAGATTATTGATTTTTTCACAGCTTCAAGGGACTGCAGGCTTGAATATTTGATATTAATTTCAGCCTGCTACCTAAACGCGTTCCAGAGAAAAGGGTCTTGACAGACAGACAGACGGACAACAAAGTGATCCATCCTATAAGGGTTCTGCTTTTATCTTTTGAGTTATGGAACCCTAAAAATGTAAATAAACCGTGTCAGGAGGGCGGCATCGCGGACTTCGCGCCGAGCACGCCGCCCATGGTGCCGGCGCTGCTGGTGCACTGCGTCAACGAGCTGGAGAAGCGCGGCCTGGCCGAGCGCGGCCTCTACCGCGTCAGCGCTGTCGACAAGGACGTCAAGCGGCTCAAGGTGAAGGGGCTTAGCTTATCTCTATACCTGTAAAACACCGTGACTGACTGACAGACAACGCGGCGCCGGCCTTAGGGGGGGGGGGGCGACCTGGGCGGCCGCCCGGGGCGCCGGGGTCTACAGCGCGCCGCGCGCGCCGGCATAACGTCACCACTATCTTAATTTAATTTTGATTTAAAGGAAAAAAAATCACGTTTATCCTAACTTGTCTCTCTGTCTGTCTATTTGTTACCTCTTCACGGGAAAACCGCTGAACCGATCTAGATGAAATTTGGTAAGAAGATAGTTTGAATATTGAGGAATAATATAGGCTACTTTTTATTCGGGAAAATTATAGTTCCCGCGGGATAGCGATAACCGAAATCTACGCGGACGAAGTCGCGGGCAACAGCTAGTTACCTATAAAACAGTACCGTGGCAAACTGACTGACTGATAACGCAGCGCCGGCCTTAGGGGGGCAGCGACCTGGGCGACCGCCCGGGGCGCCGGGGTCTACAGGGCGCCGCGCGCGCCGGCATGGCGTCACCACTGTCTTAATTTTCGCGGGACCGCGGTGGATGCGGAAGGCACAAGACCGGTCTGAGTGGAAAGCCTTGGGGGAAGCCTACGAGCATATAACCTATAGAGACGTAATATAAGGCGACCCGACCCAGACAAGTTGTCTATGATTTCTCATTGATATATTTCGCAACACATTTGCTTTCCGTCAGTTTCGACCATAAACTAGAACCGAAGACGGTTTGACATTTAAAATATAAATCACGGTCAATTTACATCATTATGTCCTGTTGTGCCGTTAAATGGTGCAAAAACAACAGGAAAACATGTAGTGTAACAACAAACAATATCGCTTTTTAATCGGTAAGTTCATTTCTTTATTTTATCAAAATATTTTCAAAAATTTGATTAATGCAACGCGGGTCTAGTTAAACTGGACAGGTCCGTCACGTGTCCACTCGTTTTTGCTCTTACTGTAAACATGTACGTCTATCTCTTATTATAGTAATTACCCTTGTGACGCCAATGGCTAGTGCCGTGTAGTACATTTATTTTGTATTGTCGATAATAAAATTATCCAGTAAATGATTATTGTTTGTATATCGGGTTTTTATTTGTGGATTTTATTTACTACTATTAGTACCTAAATACTTCATGAGTTTAATTATAATTATTCTTTTCGTGTATTAAGTTTATAACAACGTTATTTTGTTTAAACTGTATTTTTTTAACCCCCGACGCAAAAAGAGGGGTGTTATAAGTTTTACCGCTAGTGTCTGTGTGTCTGTATGTGGCACCATAGCTCCTATACGGTTGAACCGATTTGAATGCAGTTTTTTTTATTTGAAATCAGGTTTTCAAGCGATGGTAAACTAAGAGTTGAAAAAACCTTTAGTGATTCGTTGAACTTTAGAGGATCAAGTGAAATAAAACGGATCACTCACGTATATAAGTCGAGTTTAGCCCGACATGTTTCGGACCAATTCGAATAACTCCCACTCGCTGTCTTGCTGCTGTTGGGTCGTGCGCTCCCAGAGAAAGGACTACGAATTAGTCCGGAGCAATTAGTCAGGCTAAACTCGACTTACATACGTGAGTGATCCGTTTTATTTCACTAGATTCTCTAAATTTCAACAAAGGACCAAAAGTTTTTTTTATCTCGTTTAGTTTACCATTACCACAAAAAAAAACGAAGTTGGTGATAATATCTTATCTTATCTTATACTACTTGAAGACGTGAGTTTCTTTTCCAGGTCATTTCAAGTTGCATTTCTTAGTTGCAAAATATAAGTCACAGGCAAAAGCTAGTTACTGATATAAAAGCAAGCATAAAAAAATGCAAAACCTTTTATCGATATCGTTAGAAAGCATCAAGTCGTTAACGCACGCCCCTAGCGATCGGGTTCGGAATACTTAGGGATACTTCGGAGTACTTCGGAGCGATCACAACTCCCCCCGCACCGCAGCTAGTTGACAGAATTGTTTTCTTTCAAATTCGCATGTATTGGGTCTCTATAGAGATAAGTGCTCGTAGGGGGAAGCCTATGTCCAGCAGTGGACGTCTTTCGGCTGACATGGAATCATAACTAGCTCAATCAAGTTTTTAGAGCTGTTATTCTGTCCCGTCACTCAGGAGACAACAGTGATACAGTTGCTTAGAAAAATGGTTGTCATGTATACTACTAGCATGTTTACGAGATAAGGCACGAAGGAATAGGCTTATAACTGTTCCAACTCCTAACTTTGAGTGGATTTGTGAGGTGACAGACTAGACGTCGCCATGGCAACGACCAACACTTAAAAGTTGATTGACCCACCCAACTAAGCCCGAAAAATGGCTCCACCACATAGGTACCGTAATAGGGGTAGAAAAATATATAAACTGCGCCGTGTGTCAGATAAGCGTGACATTCGTGACGTGCAGGCTTTAGTCACGGGAGTTTCGATTGTGAATATTATTAATGTTTTGCGCAATTTAATATTTTGCAAATATGCCATCGTGTGTCGAGAGTGTAGAATTCTAATTCGACGAGAAAGAAAGGGACGCCAATAATTGCTAGTTATTCGTGACACTGATGATAAAACCTTTTTGGGGGTATCTTTTCTTTACATTATTCTATGAAATCAACTTTTATGACAAACTGTCATTTAATGTCAACTTCAACGAACATCTAAATCACAATACAAGTAATAATGAACACGATACGCAAAAAACGCAAAAATATACCTCTGATTGTGGAAAAAGTCCACTGTTTCGTACTCACCGTGATAATCGTCCCCGGGTACTTCATGTTTCAAATAATAATGTTGAAACTGAACTTTTTCGACATTATAATAGGAGCTTACTTCTTCATTAACGTGTTTGGTAACATGCTCTTTAGCATACTCACGGACTCTGCCGTCCAATGTTACTTCAAACGCGAAGACTGCGAAACATACGGGCAGAGACGCGACGATATTAACCACCAATACGACTTTTTGTCCCACCTAGTAGGACGCAAGAACTACCGGTACTTCCTCTGTTTCTTAGCGCATCTGACAATCTCAATGCTCTACACTACGTATTATTACTACTCTACGATAGCTTCGAATTACGACGGCTACGGATTTCTACTTCTAGGGCCAGCTATACTTTTGTTCCCGCATTTTAAAATACGTGGACTACGCGATGAGGATTTGCTAGTGTTCTGTGGCTGTTTGAACCTAGCTGTTGTACCATGCTCCGTTGGACTGTTGTGCTTTCATATAAGGAGCATTATTAGAAAAGATTACGAGCAGAAACCTCTGATGAGTTATGTTGTGAATGTGCTCGGGAGTAGATGGTATTTGGCTGTGCTGTGGCCGTTTGTGAGCAGTCCGTTGCCAGTAGAAAACGATTTTGTTGAGCTGAAATATGTCAATTGAATATATGATTTGGTTGTTACCTTTTGTTGTTTTAATTTGTTGTTTGAAACATTACGGCGGCACTGGGAGAAAGTCAAGAGAACGATTATGAGACACCGTCGACAGAGCTCTGCGAAGAAACATGGCACAGTATTTTTTTTCTAGAACAATTTGTAATAAGCCACATAACCACAGATGGATTATGATTATTATAAGGAAAAAACCATAGAAAAACTCAGTAAATCATTAGAAAATAAAACAAAAATATGGTATCATTTGGGGCATTCGGATAGGAAACGTTTTAACCACTTTTAACATGAAACTAAAGTGAGACTGAAGTGAGACTGAATTATAGTGAATTAAAACATGTCGGGCTAAACTCGACTTATATACGTGAGTGATCCGTTTTTTTTTTCATTATAACGTTTTAGCTCATTAAATTCAGGTCAATTCAAGAAAAATACACAATTTCGTAGGAAACACAATATTGGTACGAACGTCACGACGCCTATAGGAGCGTACTATAGGCAAGCTGTTTGAATAAAAAAGCAAGTTATTAATTTATGTAGACCTTTAATAAGAAGCACATTAGGCTAAAATTACAAAACAGTTCAAAATAAAATCATCAGTAAAGTTTGTAGTTACTCAGTGGAACTCGATAGTTCATAGTCCGGCAAAGGGCTGTTGACGAAGGGCCAGAGGATAGCCCAATACCATCTGGTACCTAAAACGTACACAACATTGGTTTTCCAATGCCTTTTAAAATAAGGATGATGTTTAAAAGACTGGTACGAAGTCAAACCTCTAAAAACATTCCTGGCATGAAAACCAAATAAACCTATAGAAAAACATAACAGCACCAAATCTATAAACAAGCACGCCACATAGAACTCCTCGAGGCGCGGTGGGAAAAGCGGCGTTATCATCTTGAGAGGCGCCAGGAACATTTCTAAATTGAACTTCGACACTTGTCTCATATACCACACTGAAGAATACAACATCGCGAAAGCCCAGTGCCCTAGAAAACATACGAAGTATCTGTAGTTGTCGCGGCCGACGCAGTGTGCGAGGAAATAGCAGTGGTGGTCGCTTCTCTTGATACAGACGTTACAAGTTGGACAGTGCCAGCTCATAGGCGGCCGGTTCTGTCGGCACGGCTCGCAGTATTCTCCCTCGCCGTCATACGGGCCCACCTTCGTGTCAGTGAATATGCTCAGATACATGTTCCCGAATATGTTCGTGAAGCAGTAGACGCTCAGAATGTAGTTCAGGAGGCACAGTTTTACCATCACGAGTTGCGTCAAGTAGTAGCTTGGTACCAAGAATCCTACCAGCAGGATGCATTGTGCTTTCTCGAGTTTAAGTCGCAAACGGGCGGCTTCCGGGCTTAGTTTCCGCTTTGTTCCTGGGACCATTTTATTTGTAGAGTTCGGCTCCGGTGCGTGACTTTGACGTATCATGTTATAGACTGATTTCGAAAGAAGGTTTTTACGTCAAATCTGCTTATTGTATATGCCAGTGTTATTTGTGTCAAAGAAAAATAAATACTACAAGGAGGCTGTGGTGATTTTTCTGGAGGGTTATGGAAAACATTAATATACAAAAAAACCGCGACCAACTGGGGAAAAATTAGCCCTGTCGTTGAATGTGGAGTGATGGGAATTTATTTTTTATTCTAGTCCGTGTTTTAACATGAAACTATCGTGAGATTCAATCATAGTGAAATAAACGGATCAATCACGTATGTCAGTCGAGTATAGCGCGACATGTTTCGGACTAATCCGTAGTCCTTCCTCTGGGAGCACACGCCACGCCGGTGGCGAGACGTAAACATATCGAGCTATACTCGACTGACATAAGTGAGTGATCCGTTTATTTCTAGTCCGTGTTGTTAATTGTTTTTTGAGTCTTCCTCTCTCGCTTAAATTGCTGTCGCGTATTATTTAAAAAGAATATACTTAATTCTATTTTGTTAATTTAAAACTTGAGCTCCACGGAAAACCAGCGTTGCTGCAATCATTGTGCGTAGCAACTCATGCTGAGTGGGGACGCTTGTTTTTGGTGTCGTTAGTGTCACCGTAATTATTACAAATAAGTTAGTCTTATGGAATATTTTTAATTATTTTTATTGTTATATGAATAAAATCTCGAAAAACCATTTTAGGGGATGTTCTTTTTTTTTCGCACCTACCCCAGTGTGGGGTATCGTTGGGTAGGTATTTTAAAAACGTCGGGGCTGCTCGATTTTCGATTTTTGTATGTAATATTATTGACTTTGTACTGTCATCCTACGCGTCAAAAAAATGTTTCGTCTTTCTTTTCTTTCCACCACCCTTAACCTTCCTCAACCTCCACAGGAGCGTTTCCTCCGCGGCTGCGGCTCCCCCCAGCTGGCCACCGAGGACATCCACGTGCTCTGCGGCTGCATCAAGGACTTCCTGCGCTCCCTGCGCGAGCCTCTGGTGTCCAGCGCGCTGTGGGCCGACTTCATGGCGGCGGCGCGCCTCGCCGAGCCGAGCGACGCGGCCGCCGCCGTGGTGCAGGCCGTGAGCCAGTTGCCGCCGCCCAACCGGGACACGCTGGCGTTCCTCGTGCTGCATCTGCACAGGTCAGTCTCATCATCATGCCCTATTGTCCCTAATCAGGGACATAGGACTCTCACCATTTTACTTTATTCATGCTTTGAGTTGTGCAGGTGATTAGCCCGCAGCACCCGAGTCCGCTGGTAGGGCTGCTGCCTTAAGGCCCGTGGACATGCCTGGATTTGAAATCAGAGTTCCCTTCTAGATGAACTACCATCCAAGGTTGACGAGGCTCATCTCCCCGAGCATAAGAGCATTGTTTTAAAGTGGCGGCTCTTGTTCGCCACTGTCATCCACCATCCACGAGATTGAGCGCTATTTATTGAGGTATACCTTGCCACGGGCTCCCCAGCGCCTCTCCGATGGACCGTCCCGTGGTCCGCGACTGCTTATTGGTTATTCGCAGCCAACCTCTATGCTAAAATAATCTGGAGGCCGTTTCGCTATCCGCAACCTGCTACGCGTGCGGTGGCAATGGGCTCTGCCTCTGGTTATTATCTCCCAGAACCGCAGCAGGTCAGTCTACTGTTTTAAAATATGAACATCAAGGTCCCTTTGGCCTTTGGAACATTTTGAACCGGGAACAGTGTTGCGAGCCCGCCGGCGGGGAGCGGCGCGCGGCCGTTGGCACCCGTACGGCGTGCGCAGGGCTCATCGCTGCCACTAAGTTGAGAGCCACAAAATTGGCAATAAAAACAAAGTACCGAAGGGCTCGTCCATACGCTGTATATATCGACGGTACTCTGACATAAACCTCGTACATAAACTATGACGAAATTGGAATAACCACCTTAGGTTCGCGGTCTAGAGTGGCTATTCCAATTTCGTCAAAGTTTATATACGAGGTTGAGTCAGTACCGTCGATATATCTATGGTACTGTTTTAAAATATGAAATCCTGGCTGTTCAGTTACCCGCAATATCATCTGCGTCCGTTATCGCTATACCGCGGGAACTATGCAAATAAAAAAAAAAAGATGGCCTGTTTGAATCTAGGGTAAATGTATATAAGCCCGCTAGTTCGTTTGGTATATTGAAAAAAAAAATGTTTACAGGGTAGCAGAGAGTCCGGACTGTGAGATGGGCATAGACAACCTGGCGAAGATATTCGGGCCGACCGTCGTCGGCTACGGTATGACTCAAGCCGCCGAAATGTACTCTGCCACGGCTCAGATGGTCAATGTACGTATTTAAATAATAATAATAAAAAAATCCGAGTAAAGCCGAGATAGCCTAGTGGTTTGACCTATGGTCTCTCAAGCGGAGGGTCGTGGGTTCAAATCCCAAATTACATTTGTGATTTATCATGAACTCACACACCTGTGTGTGAAGTTCCCAATCCGCACTGAGCCCGCGTGGGAACTATAGCCCAAGCCCTCTCATTCTGAGAGGAGGCCTGTGCCCAGCAGTGGGACGTAAAAAAGGCTGGTGATGTGATGATGACGTGAATAAAAAAATCATCATCATCATATCAGCCAGACGACGTCCACTGCTGTAATACCGTAATCGCTATCGCGAGTCAAAAGTCCGCTAGGATCGCTATAGTGTCGAGTGAGGTCCATCTGTCTTTCTCCACCAATGAGAGACCAGCTACTGGCCTATGATTGGTGGAAATTGACAGATAGACTTACTATAGTTCGCCTTTTTACATTTGTTTTTGTTCTGTTATCTGTTATTTTATGTGCAATAAAGAGATATACATACATACATTGGTAGGTTAGGACTTTGCGCGAGGTCCGTCCGGATCGCTACCACCATCTTACTCGCAAATCCTGCCGCCAAGCAGCAGTGCTTGCACTGTTGTGTTCCGGTGTGGAGAGTAAGACGGCCGGTGTAATTACGGGCACAAGAGGCATTTCATCTTAGCTCTCTAGGTTGGCAACGCATCTGCAAACCCTGGGTTGCGGGTCTCTATGGGCAGTGATGATCACTTACCATCAGGTGACCCCACCTGCTCGTTTGCCTTCCTCGTCATATAAAAAAAATACATACTATAGTATAGTTCTTCAAAATACACAACCACCGCATGGCGACGCCAGTAGGGTTCGGATGATCGCCATTATTTGAGCTGTACTAAAAAAATATTGTGTGCCCAGGTGATGCAGCTACTATTACGGCTGCCCTCGGACTACTGGGCGCAGTGGGCTTTCCCCAACGAGGCGGCGTCTCCGCTCTCCGCCCCTCGGCCTAGAGGGTTTTTCTTCTCGCCCGCTGACACCGGGTAAGTTCACACAAATCATTACCTACATAAGCATATGAGTTACAGGCATGTAAATAAATCTTCTATACCTATAAAACAGTACCGTGACTGACTGACTGACTGACTGACAGACAACGCACAGCCTAAACCACTGGACCTAGATACTTGAAATTTGGCAAACACATACCTTGAGTAACCTAGAGGTGCACTAAGAAGGGATTTTTCGAAATTTCCGCGGGATAGGGAATTTTCTATCGAATCACTGTTGTCTGAAGACAAGGACAGTCCAAAATTTAAAACGTTAACAACAAATGAAGCAATTTTTCTTGCGAACTCTTGTATTTGTAGTGTTGACGAAAAGTTACAAAAAACCTAATTTTTCTGTTGTTGTTGTTTTCAGAGTCTCGAGAAAGAAGAGGAGTTACTTCCAGTGACAAAATAACAATCAGATCTGAACCTTATTTGGTGCCCAGTAAGTTAATTTTAGTTTGTTCGTGTAAGGGAACAGTTATGTTAACCATTTTTTTTTTATATTCTCGCTTTGTATGCTTAGCTTTTTTAGTAAATTAGGTATTTTTAGGTCTTCTATAGTGGATATACTATATTTATCTTTTTATCTCTTATCTAATACACACACAGCTTAATTATGTCATTTTGTTCTTTGTTAGTTTTATAATTTATAACTATTATGATGGGTTTTGTGCTTACCTCTAAATCCAAGTAAAACACAAGTTACGTAACAAATAAATAATTTTGGGAAACATAATATAAATTTTCGGTAATCTAGCTAGCTCGGTACGTCAACCTGCGTTCAGTCAGACCGAATTATTTTCCCAGAAAATCTTGTGGCAATATCAAAAAATATCAAAATACAAGGCAGTTCTCAAGACATTTTTTAAACTTTGGCTCAAAGATGTCAAGTTTTTTTAACCTAATTAATTGGCAAAGCACGCTCGTCACGGTAATGCAGGAGATGCGGGTTCAAATCCCGGCCGGCGCACATGAAACTCTTTTACTTTTAAACTAACTAACCTTACCTTATGCGAGGTCCATCCGGATCGCTCCCACCATCTTACTCGCTACTCCTGCCGCTAAGCAACAGTGGTTGCACTGTTGTGTTCCGATGTGGAGAGTAAGACAGCCGGTGTAATAACGGGCACGAGAGGCATTTCATCTTAGCTCTCTAGGTTGGCTACGCATCTGCAAACCCCCCGAGGTTGCGGGTGTCTATGGGCAATGGTGATCATTTACCATCAGGTGCTTGCTCGTTTGCCTTCCTTGTCGTATAAAAAAAAAACCAACATTAATTATCAGCGAACCTTGATCACTAAGGAACAGCTTTGACTATTGTTAACTTTGTTTTATTATTGTAAAATGGCAGTTAGTAGAAAACTGTAGAAAAATAAGTATACTAATCTTCAAACTGTTATTTAACTTTTAGGTGCATAGGTTTTACCGTAACGTCGTGATATTCTGTATTTACGTTTATATTATTTGTTTAAACCCAATGGTAGTGTACTATTTTCTTTGTGTAGGATATATTTAATCATTGATATAGGTAAATAAATTTACTTAGTTAAAATGTTACACAGTTCTTTTTGTAAACAGTATTCTACAACAATTTTACGTATAATATTTTCACACTGTAGCTATAGAGATTGTATGTTATTTAGAATTGTATAAAAAATAGAATATCTTTCACGGTCATTCGGGTACGTCAGTTTGCCGCCTAAAATATGTATAAACGCTTTTGTATACTTTGTGTGTATACAGGAGGATGTGTATACTTATCCCTTTCAATGCGTTTAAAAAAAATCACTCCAATAAACCAGAGAGTGAACCAGAGACTGCATCGTTCCTCTCTGTCGTATGCTAAGCAAATAAGTGAGACAGTAGACTCTGGCCGACTGTCACTAGAAATTTGCAAAGGAATGCTTCAAGTGGCATGTAATTGTTTTTTTTTTTGCGATTTGTCGTTACTTGAAATTTATGTTAAGTCGCTTTCATTACAATTAGCTTTATATTAACTTATACTAATATGTTACTTTGATCGTTAGAGTAAAGTGGTCAAAGACAGTAATCTTAAGGCGATAAGCGGTATTTCACTTATTAATGCTTTCGCCCTCGGTAAACCAGACACAATAGGATTTCTATTGCCATAACGGCTATAGCCGTTTACCGCCGGCGAACGTGTCAAGGACCGCGATATTAATGTACATGTGATTTTTTTCTGAATCCCCTCCCCCCCACCCTTCCATCTCAAGTAAAAATTCAAGTACTTTACTTTTCAATACTTATATTTCACAACTCCCAAATACCAACATGTGTATCAAGGATAATAAATAAGTAATTCCACTTTGTACGAGAAGTAAATTAGTGCTTTATTCCTTTTGAAATATGTACTATCTGAGTTTGACATGTAAAAACAATTCCATAATTTTGAAAGATGTCGACATTTATAATATAAAATTAATTGAAATAGTGTTATAAAAAACTCTGATTAATTATCTTTTGTGCAGCAGCTCCTCTGACTTAGTTAAAATAAATCGTGTGTGACTAAAATGTAGTTTTTTATTTTTTCCTGGTTTTTTTTTTGTTTAGCAAAATGCACGGAAACTGCGGAATAAAGAAGGCGAGCAAAATAAAACAACAAATAATATCACATAAATCACACTGGAACAAAATATTTCCACAAAGTGTAATCTTTATTCGGTAATTTAACATAACAAATTGAGCTAAGAATTGAACAAAATAGTGTACCGATAAATTACTATAAATAATTAAAAAGGTCATATATTCATGATCTAATACACACACAGCTTGACGGATTTATAATACACTCACACATGCGATTGACATTTATTTATAGTCTGAATTTTTGTTCTTCGCAGAGTTCTTTACAAAGGTTTACTGCCGTACTTAGAGACGAAACGAGGTCACTTGTCACTAAATATGTTTATCATAATAATATATATTAGTGATAATTTCAAGGATTTATTAGCGTTTATAGCGTTTCTATCTCTGAGTCCGGCAGTTAACATTTACAACAAAGATTATCTGGCAAGGCAGCAAGACAAGAAACCGCAAATAAATTCTCACACACCATAGCTGAATGAAAAAGGCAGTGAAACTGTAGGTGTTAAAAAATACCCAGAAAATCTGCCCTAGTCTCGTAAGACCCGTAAAAAAACTAAATGAAAAGTAAATTAAACTAAAAAACGCAAGTAGAACAATAGTTATTTGAGTCAATCAACTTTCAATTGCCACTCGTTGCCATGGAGATGTCCCCCAGGTAACTTGTCTAAAATAAGATTTTCTATTTTCTAAGGCACCACTCCATCAAACGTTAGGATTTTCAACAGTTATATGCCAATTCCTTCATGATTCCTCTCCTAAGCATGCAAATCCTGACTTTCGGGGGAGTGGTGCCTTAGATCTTATTTTAGACGAGTTACCCGGGGGACATCTTCATGGCCACGAGTGACAATAAAAAGCTGATTGACCCAGTTGTAGGTAAAATGTAACAATCTCAATTCTGTAACAAACTTCTGTACTAGAAAAAATCTAAATGAAATTACCAACTTACACCTTATAACGTTAATGAACTTATCATCATTAAACTTAAGAGTTCCATTCTTGTCAGTGGAGTATCTTCCAATCATATATGCTATGAGACAACTCCTTGACCTGATATGACTCGAAACCAGGTTTTTCCCTTTATCAGAGCCTAGATGTAATCAACGGCCAAAAATACGTCTCGATCGCGTTTGCGTTATGGGTGTCAAATGGCTGAAAAGTGTTGAATATAGGTACCTGCTTATTAAATGGGTCAATCAACTTTTCGTTGCCACTCGTTGCCATGGAGACGTCCCCTGGGTAACACTACAAAAATATGAGTTTCTAAGACTCCACTCCGAAAGTCAGGATTTGCATGCGTAGGAGATAAAGCATGAAGGAATTTGCATATAACTGTCGAAACTCCTAATGTTTGATGGAGTGGTGCCTTAGAAAATCTTCTTTTATACGAGTGACCCAGGAGACATCTCCTTGGCAACGAGTGGCAAAGAAAAGTTGATTGACCCAAATGTAATAGTAAGCATTGAGTTTTTTTTATAGGTTTTAGGTGTCATACGAAATGAACGGTACAGAGACCTCTCTATACCGGATCGGAACTAGAGACAGCAGGCGGTCATATTGGGTTTTAATATCATCTTTGGTTCCATCCAACTTATGCTTTTCATTTTCCTCTAGCAACACATCAAAAGCTGCTAATCCATATCTCTTTGTCAGTGTCCATGTTTCAAATCCATGAAGTGAAACGTTACAATGTGTATGTTTATATAAAGATACTATTATCTAACATGATAAACTTATACCTAAGTTGTCTTTGGTAATCTCAGAAAGTTTATAACTTAAGTAGACTAGTATAAAACCTTAAATACTTACATTACTTAATGGCAACTCCTAAGGAACCTACATTACACTTACACTTAGAACTACAATGACTTTTAGTTACGCATTTTTACACCAATGACAAAAAGCAAATGCGTTGGATGCGTGGAATTTTATAAGCTGGCCGTTTACCACTTAAGAGCTTATCTTGTCAACAATAACATTGTTCACTTTTTTTAAGGCTACCGCTAATAACAATCAATGGCTAGAAACAAAAAATGCATACAACTAGCTACCATCTTCTGTAAGTTACAAGGTTGAAATTGCAATAGCATAGCGCATTCTTTAATGACTCGGACATTGAAAGCCGTACTCAGGCAAGTTCGCCGGCGTTGTATCGGCTTTCAATGTCCGAGTGTCATTATCGAAAGTGCTATGCTATTGCAATTTCAATCTTTTGAGTTAGAAAAGACGGTAGCTATTTGTGAGCATTTTTTGTTTTTATTTCGATTCACCTGTCTGTCTTTGATTTTAACATTCCATGTCAAATAACATAACGGTGCCAAACAATAATAATGGTACTGTCATTTTCATTGCGTGAGCGGGTGTGTCTTTTAAAATTTTAAAAGTATATCACGAAACATGATCAAAACATGGTTGTTTCTCCTTTCAGGCATTAGAAATACTAAACATGCATAAACGGTTGTTGTTGTAAGGTTGACCCCCATAGTAGAAAAAAAATCATATAGCATGGATTACTAGCTACCTGTAAATCTATTTCCATCACATTAAAGCCATAACTTAGACAATGTATTCTTATTATTATTTCGGATATTAAATACCGAAAAAAATGTATTTCGCAGAAAAACTGAAAAAAAAACCTTTTTTTTATTATTAAGTATTGTCTTCGTCCCGACTCTTTTAAGGGTCACGTTAACTGCTGAATTGAGCTTAGATTATTGCTAATCATAGAAATTATTTAACCTTTTGACCATCGGCCTTACAAACAGGATTCGGGCATTTCACAGCATAAGACGAAAGCGTGCAGTAGAGTCGTCTTATCGTGCTGTAAGTCCCGCAATCCCGGGGCATATCCATATTAGCATAATGTTTGAGGTCGTTCACCCCGTGTTGCACCGGGAAATCCGATCACTGGTTATTAACAAACCATTAATTTACAATGATTTCTTTCTAAACAAAATTTATATGCTAAGGCAACATCTTAGTCCAATAAATGTCTCTTGAATGAGTTATGAAGATTTGTAAAATTATTAAAGTTAAAACAATAAATTAATGAGGTGGTATACAAGCTAAATGCATAATTTTGTTAAACAAAATAATATCAATTACTTCTGTAATGGCATAATGAAAAAACATATTTCACCTTCTATATTTAGAATATTTTTTAACTAAATTTAGCAGAACTTCGGAAAGCCAATAATTAATTTATAGATTCAGAGGTTATTTCGTCGAGTTTAACAGTCTCTATGAATGAACATTCATAAAACATCCTCGTCTTTATTTAATGAGGTATTTTAAATTTTACATCTTTACCAGAAAATCAACTTTGTGAACAAGTTAGATGCATGAACATACAAATAAAATGTTCCGTGTGACCCTGACGCGAGAAACGAATTTATGAATATCCTATCTTAAGTATAATATTATGCTAAGGTATAAATACACTTATAGGAGACT
The DNA here is from genome assembly GCA_963691665.1 of Clepsis dumicolana. Taxonomy (NCBI): domain Eukaryota; kingdom Metazoa; phylum Arthropoda; class Insecta; order Lepidoptera; family Tortricidae; genus Clepsis; species Clepsis dumicolana. The sequence continues at coordinate 12,750,369 of OY829513.1, forward strand.
GTCATAGAACTTTATCTACATTCTGTAAACTTTAACCTTTTAACCACAAATGTAACAGCCCCCCCCCCCCGACTACGAAGTGCAAAATTCGAACTTCGTGTCGTGCCGTCCCTCTCAAGCTAATATTATGAACTTCGATTTTCGAATTTCGTAGTTTGGGGGCAGCTTCGATTACCGCAGCTATGCTTTTGGTGCTTTTTTTCCCGTGCACTGCTTAGCTATCTCCCACACGCACAGTATTAGTAAATGCGCAGCCTAAGACAAAGATTGAACTGACTGCATAATGAGAATGATTTCTATCACAAGAATATTTCATTATTATTCGATACATAATTTATGTTCATCTTACTATTTGAAATAGTCACTAGAGGTCGAAAGTTCATTTAATCGTTTATGACACATTTTAACGTGTATAATTATACTAATTAATAATAGCTAGATTATCAAGGCTCATTTCAGTATTCGAGTTATAAATAATTTTAATATCAATACCAATATCATCATTGTCAACCAAATATACAAGTCATATCACGTAGTAAATTATTGCATAATGTAAATTTCAAATATACATTATTACCAATTATATACAAATACAATAGTTTATAGAAAACAAATTACACAGACCTTTTTTTGGTAAATCAGGAATCATAGTTTTTCCTTAGTTTTAAATAAAGGAAACTATTTATTACAATAAAGCAATTTAAACTTTTTAAATATAGCATTGTAATTTTTTAATTAAAATGTAAAACGTTTTTCGGCTCTGAAGTTAACATATAAAATCAAGCATAAATATTTTTGTAATCACTGTCCATGATGTAATGATTTAATTGGATAATGAAAGAAAGTCATATCCCAATGTCGGATCCAGCCCTCATTACTAACTTAAAATTAAATCAAATGCACATACGAGGGGCGGCTGATAAGTAATCTCCTTGGTCAGAAATATATACAAAAATAATGCTGGCTGGTATGGATTTATATTCGCAAGTAAGGGATTAAATTAATTTGCTCCTCCGCGAAGTAGTGCAGTATAGTCATGCAAAATAGCCTCGTCTGCGCTGAGTATTTATTTTCATGCACTAATTTTCCCGCCCTCCCTCCGCAAATTAAAAATAAAATAATCAACGCAAACGCTACTAAGCCCACAACCAAAACTACCACCACCAGTAAAATAGTACCGGACATGTGTTTCGCCTCTCTCCGAGGCATCCTCAGCGGACGTCGGTCAACATCGACGACGTCCGCTGAGGACGGATATTTGAAAAATTTAATAATTGCATTATACTAGCAGGGGACTATATAGAAAAATAAAAAAAATTTGCCACGACAGTCTTTTGTTTCATTGTTAGGTAGATTACTTTTCAGCCGCCCCTCGTATTTACTCTACCCTTCTTTCGCAGAACATTAGAATCAAAAATAAATTCCAAATTACGACAAAGAGTAGAGAGATTAAACGAATGGCAACTGTCTTTTTAGTTGTGACATTTTTGACGTAAAACGCTTGATTAAGGCAAAAATTCATACGAACAATTTTTGCTCCATATTCATCCGCTACTTTTTACTAAAGTGCTAAGGTTAAAAGGTTAAATTACTGTGTACCTTGCGCTTTGGTGGAATTGTTACCAATAATTTTCGAGTCGACTCCGTACCGTATCCCGTGAGGCCTCAGATGGTAGATCAAGTAGTCATATACATACATGTCTTGAGGGTTCACGTAGTGGAATGATACCGCGTGGTCGGAACAGCAATCGAGACCCTGAAATCGGAAAAAATACGCAAGTATGAACCCATACTCAAGCCCTCCTAGGCAGACTTGTCTGGTAGCGATCCCGACGGACCTTAGACATGGTCTTAGGCTCAGTATAAGCATAACCTGTAAGCATTATTCTGGCTCACCTCATCAGTGGGGTAGTAAATGTACTTCCAATACCAGAAGCTCTTGTCTTTGCTGGGGAAGAGATGGTCCCGCGGCACGAACGGGAAGAACCGGCCGCGGCCGAAACTGTCACGGGAATCCATCGCCTTCACGCCGATACGGTCCAGGCAGATCCCTGGGAGAACACATTTTAAACATCTATTTTTAAAATACAGTTGCTCAAAACTATTACGTATCATGCGCAAAGTTGGATTTTTCGCACTAGCGCTTTTTACTTTTCCAAGGCGCCGGTGGAGAGTGGAGGAAGACGGAGCCGAGGCCCTGCGGGTGGTGGCGGGACACCTCCTGCCGGCCTAGCGCCTCGTTGGCATGTTTTCGCAAATGTATTAAAAAACGTCGTTTGGTACACGTGCGGAAGGGTCATTTTCGCTCGTCCCGAGTCTCGACCCTCGCCTGACGGCTCGGGCCTAGACACCTCGGAACTCTTGCAAAATACCCAGACCGCACTTATATCAAAAGGTACTATTTTAATACAGTTGCCCCAAAATTGTCACTGTTTATGGCTATGTATCGTGCGGAAAGTTGGATTTTTCGCACTAATGCTTTTACTTTTCCAAGGCGCCGGCGGGTGCGCGCACCTGGCCTCATGATTAACGGACGCTCCCCAAGTGACTGTTATCCGGATCGAGAAAGGAATCAAAGTAGACTTACCCATTTCAGCGTCTTCAGCACCGGTGTCGCTGGCCTTGCAGAGGTGCGGCGACGGCAGACCCTTGTTCACGAAGCGATCTAACGCCTCTCGGCTTAGCACGTAACCGGCACCGCCGCTCATGTAGCCCTTGAAACATTGAAGATATCGATAGCATAGCATAGTATAGTGTATCGATAGGTAGTGCAGTGCTTCCACTGTTGTGCTCCGGTGTGGAGAGTAAGTGAGCCGGTGTAATTACGGGCACAAGAGACATTTCATCTTAGCTCTCTAGGTAGGCACCGTATCTCCAAACTCTCCGGGGTTGCGGGTGTCTATGGGCAGAGGTGATCACTTACCATCAGGTGACCCTCTTGCTCGTTTGCCTTCCTAGTCGTATAAAAAAGCATTAATTTTCGACATTGTTAGAGTCGAATTTTGCAGCAAAGAGGTTTGCGACAGTTAGTTTCGTCTACGGTTTATTTTAGACGATTGTGTGTGTCGTGTAGAACTACCAGAAAATATAGTTCACTAAAGTAAACGGCCCTAGAATTCTTACTCTTTTATTGGTATAATAAATTCATGCTAATAGTTAACAGGAATACCTTGTAAATATTTTGATTTTGAATAAGAACATAAAGGGAGAGAGAGAGGGTCGTAAAGACGTTGCAACGTCTGGATGTTAAAACGTTATAGTAGATTAATGCCCAGGCGTGGGAAATGAGCAATTGCTGGAGCGAGAACTTAGTTTAAAAACACGAACCGCAGGTGAGTGTTTTTAATAAGTACGAGTCCAGCAATTGCTATTCCAGCCGTGGCAGATATAGATTTTTTCTCAAACATTAAGAGGAAATAAGGAATTTTTAATTATTAATTAACTCTCATAATACAGCAAGCCAAAACTGCCATTGTTACTATTTGTGGCAGTGTCTTAAATATTATTTATTGCAAAATATTACAATATCTAAGTCATTATTAACATATTTTATTTTATTAAATACTTAATAACTAACTAAATTCATTAGGTAATTTCCTTACCCCTGTTTTATAATAGTTTCACAACGACTAAATATTTCCATTGAAATTTAAGCGGTACTAAGCAGTTTGCTTTAGTTAATAGTTATCCTCTGATTTTCATCATGGTGGACTTCTATACAACAAATGATCACGATTTTGTCACTAAGAACGATTAAATTAATATAACTTGCATAACTATAAGTCAAGACTTTGTGCGTTATTGTTACTTGTTTACGTATGATTTCATTCCCGCCATTTTTTTTAGTTAAAAAAGCATATTTTTCTTTTTAATACTGCCAAGCTATTTAAGACATTGATAAAAATGTTAAATTTCGAATAGAACGCCTGCATACAGCCACCGGTTTGGCTGAATGAGATTTGTCACTGGATGTTTCCATGGTCTATTTTACTTTTTAAAAAGTTAAAAACAAATGAAAAACAGTCCAGCAATCCGATTTATGGACAGGTAATCGCGCCTGCAATGTAATGCGACCGTCAACAAGGCACTTCGTGTTCTGTTACTTCGAGTAAAATGACAACATTTCCGACAATGTTTGGGAAAAAGTTATTATCGTAGGTCAATGTTACTAACCTGTGAGGTAAATGGTTTGAATCTGCACCCGAAATATATAGCGTCCTTGCTGTTGTGTTCTGACAGCATATAGCGTAAATTCTCGACCACAACATAACTGCAAAGTGGCAAAATAAGAGACATAAGTTAATGTTGGTAGTAAACAACTAACGCGTTGATTTGAGACTTAAATGCATGACGGAAGTAATTTAAGCAACGATCACACGAAGCCTGACGCAGTGTATACACAGTGACGTGACTTGTGCGTCACGTTGTCTTCATGCTACACTTTGTTGCGTAAACGCACAATCAACTTATTTTTAGCGTCGGTGTAGCCAATCCCTTACTTAACATTCCAATTCAATTATTTAATTGTATTTCACATCGACATTGTTCTTAAAGTAGATTCAGATTCAAAGTGAACCCTGTAACGGCACAGCAACAGTAGATCATGCGCAATTTTATTATTTTTCAAACGCTATCAAAAAACGTTTAAAGTAAAAATAAATTCTATCATGTTAAAAAAAAATTCATTGAAAGTGAATAAATATTCAGCGTTACCTTTGTAATTTTTTGGACCTACGGTTTATAAGATATGGAGGGGACGACGACGACGACGACAGAATTTATGCAACTTACGGACAGGCGGACATGACGATACTATACGGGTTCCGTTTTTGCCACTTCGGCTACGGTTCTACGGTACCCTAAAAAAGTACATTAGGCGAAATGGTCGTTTGTTTGGCTCCTCTGTGTCATCAACAATAAATCTTATTATAAAACTTACGTATCATCATCAGCCTTCAGGAACCAATCCGCGTCTCTCCTGTGATGCTCGTAAACGTATCGGAATGCCTCCTTCGTCTTCGCCCAAAGGTAGTCCCGTCCCTCCGAGACGGGCAGTTTGACAGCGGGTAGAGAGTCGTCTGAAAATTGTCACTTTAACCTTTTAACCGCTGAGAGCTTTAACCTCTCGAACGACTAAGATGGATATATTGGTATGTATTTATACGTCACTACCGCACTGCACGCCTTATAATTGTGGGCGATTAAATATTTAAATTATTGTACTTGTTGGGTTGCGGAAAGTAGGCTAGGAATTTAACTTGAGATAACAGAGGGAGCTTTAATATTAAATCCAGTAGGCTTATCGTTTAAGGCACCAGAGGCTCGCCAACGCGCTCGCCATCTCTTTCGCTAAACGGTATAAGATGGTGTGAGAAAGAGATGACAGATGCGAGTGTGGGCGGGTGGGCGTTAAACAACAAGGTATCTGGAAAATCCATTAGATTTAGAGTGAATTGCTAATTTCTAAACAAAGAATTCAGCTCTCAAACAGAACTTTACGTGACACATATTAAGAATACGTCATTGGTGTTGAAAATTTGTGCATAAGCTCGCAAAACGGTTAAATTTTAACCATACCTTCCTCAGAGCTCATAAAAAGCAGCTTGTTGCACCGTTTCCCCCACGTGGCCTTGACATGTTGCGCCTTCTTAACATGATTGTTGGGCTGGGTCATCACCCAGCACAGCACTCTTACTCTCTTCGCCAAGTCATCGGCGACTGATCTGTCCTCGTCCCTGTGGGCTGGCTCGTCGCTGCCGTGGTCTTGGACCGACATTATGGGGTGCTTCTCCAAGTCGCGGAGGGATTCTCTGAAAAGCGCCGGGTGAATTACAGGTGTGGTTGGAAGTGTGTGGTGATGCCAGAAATTGCTTAGTCCTTGGTCAAAATTCTTCCAGATTTTGGAGATACTTCTTTCTGGTAGGGATTGTAAGAACATTTTCATCTGATTTATCAAATGTCTGATAACATTTTCTGGATCAATGAAAATCATCGATTTATTGATTATTTTTGTTTTTATTTTTATGAAACATTCATAGTATGAAATTCAACATATAATGACAATGCAAAGAAAATCTGTTAGCAGCTGGACACAGATTCCAGGATCACAGGTCCAGCTGCTAACAGATTTTTCTTTGCATTGTCATTGTATGTTGAACATTTTCTGGGCTAGCAATTTTTGTAATACTCGGAATTGTGGAAGTTTTACTGTTGGTAGTCATAAAAACAACTAAGTAACAAAGACAATTATAAACTGGGACGATTATTGGATCAGAATTAAAAATATTTCAAATTAAATCTTCAGTTCCGGACAAGGGAATAGCAGAATACAATCCTTTTTTCTAAACTATCTATGAAGCCAATACATTTTGCTAATGATAAAGCTGCAGTCATGATGAGAAAAAATCAGTCTAGACAAATTCAGCCACTCAGTCAAGGCAAATTTACATTGATCTACTGAATAGATTGAAAAGCCCCTAACACTTCTCTTCAAAACACTCTGCGTTGCGTCGGTGGTGACATAATGAAGTGTACGAAGTGACAAATAAATCACCCACCAATGAAATTCTATATAAAAGGACCCTCACTATCATCTCACGAATAATCAGCCTGACAGCTCCATATATTTTGACACAACTAAATCAGACTTAACACTAAAACTGGGTTTAATTTTTTGCTGCAAGAAGACGTTAATTGTAAGTATTCACTGAATAAATAACAGTTTTCACAATAAACAGGGAAAACAGGGCGGGCTATGTGGCGCTGAGTGAACAAATAAATCCACCATAAGAGGGAGTATTTTCTTCTTCCAACTTCGTTTCTGGAAAGTTGTTCACTGTGGATCAATGTAAATCAAACCTCACTTAACCTTAAATGCTTCTGGTTGATTTGAACCTTTTGACCATGGTGGGAATATACAGTATAACGAGTTGAACATGATTGCATAAGTAATGATAATGAATTAGCATGGAACGTGTTTTAAATAGTATGATTTATGAAATGAGCTATGACCACGTGGAAAACATGTAAACAAGTGTGTTGTCAAGTTCTCTTGTCAGACAGACCTTATTAAGTATACTTAGTTACATATTTCAATCAATAAGAGTCAAACGGGTAAGTCAGTAAGTCAGTAATGAAACGGGGTATTAGAGATGAGTTGCCAGCCCAGAATGGAGTAGTTCCCGAATCGAGCTTCCGCCTTATGAACGTCAGGCTACTAAGATGCGATTGAATTGATATGAAAGGTGTTTACGCGCCGAATGGAGGCTCAGATGGCTAAAATGGAAAACCTCTGGTATCAGTTACGTCTATATCTTTTGCTATCTTACACTACAAACTGGAATGCAATTGTGCAACTAGTAATGGCAATTCTGTCACCAAAAATTAGGTAAATAACGGACCGATTGAACTTTGCACAAGGTTCTACCAACGTTATAGTGAAATACTACAATATCTGTTACAATTAAAACCCGTGTGTTAAATTAATCAGTTACCGCATTATTTCTCACATTGCGTTCATCTCATTAATATAATCTCATCAGGATATCACGTTTGGACCATTTTGAAAAAGGAACGGTGTTACCGAGCCCGCCGGTGGGGAGCGGCTCATATAGCTGGAACTAATTTTATTGCCACAAAATTGGCAACAGAAACGGAGTACCGAAGGGCCCATTCATACGCTATACATAATAAATGTCCACGGTTTATCCTATAAACTTTGATCTATCTTACTTACAGACAATAAGAAAGTAGCATGGTTAGGATCGCAGTAGACGAACCATTTGAATTGAACGTCACCTCGATAGGCGATACTGGATCCATTGCATCCATTTTTTTTTCTAAACGACACCGATACCAAGACAAACTTTTAAAACTGAAAAATTGTGCACAAAGTTGCTACAAAATAAGCCACGAGTCAAAATCACAAAAAAAAAGTTACATGCTGCACATATAGCAGGCAAGTTTTGTTTAACGCTACAAATATTGTTTTTTAAAACAAGAAACAAGTGACTCTCGCTGGGCATCTAATTTTCAACTGAAAAAGTTTATTAGAAAACAATGATATGACGCAATTCCCTTTTATCTCATCTGAGAGCATTGATTTCCACATTCCACAACTAGGTATTATAATGTTATGCCTTTCATAGATTCCGAAGGGCCGAGTGAATAAAAATATTTTTGTTTTGAATCCTTTTCAAACGTAAACATTGTAACACGTGAGTGTTTGTCGTAATCCTTTTCTCAATAGAAAAGTCATACGTTTTATACTTATACATAGGTATAAATAGTAGTATATGTAATGTATTAGGAAGATCGCAGGAAGGCATTAGCTGCGGGTAGCACAAAACCGATCGTAAAGATCCTCGGGGAAGGCCTTGTCCAGCCGCGGACGTCTTCCGGCTGATAAGACGACGACGATGATGATGATGATGATTAGGAAAATATTTGTATGTTGATATGGTAAGTTTAGCCAAGCGCCCCTGACCCCACTGCTGGGCAAATTTTCGTACACAAGGCCAGCTTGTTAACTGTTTTTCCTAGCGTTTTTCTCTCTTACCTATTTATTTTGACATATATTTTTTGGTACATCCTATTAGACTCTGTTGGGAACCGTCATATAAACGGATATCGTATTAACCTACTCCTCTCAAAAAAAATGTACAACTGTCACTAATTTTGCTATTTCCCAACAATTCCCATTCGTCATCATCAAATGCTTACCCCAGGTTGTAATTATGCTTGTTACCGGTCTGTGTTGATAATAGATAGACACATTATAATTACGATGTTTTTGCAGTTTACACATTAAAATTAGTAATAATTTAACGGTCTGCAAGTCTTAAATTGTAACGCGAGAATTAAAAGGTCGCAACTGCATTCTAGATCCAGCAGGAATGTCCGCCTTGTGTGCTAGTTGCCTAGACTCAAATGACAATTCGTTGGAATTGTTAGATGAAACCTTATGAACTAAAAAACAATTACTTTGCTCACCCGCGACCACTAATGACAAATAGTTATATCTGTGCGGCAAATGTATGTTTCCATGCAACACCTCCACCTCCACTGCTACACGAATCAACACATGCCACACAGACCCAACTATCACCACCACCACTATACTAAACGCTGACGCGTTTCGGCACTCTCCACGAGGCCATTTACGAAGCACAACAACAACCGCTCAACATGCCACCACTTCCACTACTGACATATGTAAACCATGTACTCAACTTAGTTAATGACAAAACCAACGTACCCACTAATATTTTATAAATTCCAAACTACCCTTTTATGTAAGTCCTAAACTACCCTTTTTTAAGAAATGAATTCCAAACTACCCTTTTTATTTTTATTTTTAATCTACGCCAGGTACCCCGTTATTTTTAACCGAGTACGGTAAAAAGAGAAGTCATGTTCTCATTATTACTATGACACATTATTAAAATTAGAACCAAGTCGTAACAAAGGCGAAGAAACCAAATTAACTTGTTCATTAATAATAGACCCCATGTTGTTGTACCTAATTATTTCCAATTGTTCTAAAACCGATAGCCGCAAACCCTTATCACAATAATGTAAAATTTCGTACGTATCTGAGTCTAACAACGAATGATTCGTTTCTAATAAATGCTTGGCAAAGTTTGATTTCTCTGGATGATCATGCCTATATGACGAGACATGCTCTTTAAATCTAGTATCAAAGCTTCGACCGGTTTGTCCAATGTATACTTGACTACAGTCGCCACAAGTGAGTTTATATACGCCCGACCTGTTCCCTTTATCCACCTTTTCTTTGTTATTACAAAGTCTAGAACGTAAAGAATTAGTAGTCTTAAAGGCAACATTGATGTTATTTGATTTTAAAATATTATAAATCTTGTCAGACAACCGGCCAACATAAGTAATACTAGATCTAAATTTGTT